>OX246737.1:60908463-61323463 GCA_945910005.1 Isoperla grammatica
CGAAAAGCCATGGATAAGCGAAAAGCAACTATTCTACTTCTCTTAGATTTTAGTAAAGCTTTCGATTCCGTAGATATAGATATTCTCCTATCGAAACTTAAAAAACTTAATTTCTCCGATAGTACTCTACTCTGGATGGAGTCTTATCTTCGCGGCCGTCATCAGTGCGTGCTAGGAGACGGTACTTCTGCCTCCTCTTGGCGTGCTGTAGACTGTGGAGTTCCCCAAGGTTCGGTTCTGGGCCCTCTTCTTTTCTCTCTCTACATAAATGATATTTCTCTTATATTATCACATTGTAAATACCATATCTATGCTGACGATTTACAGCTTTATCTACACTCGACACCAGACAGACTAAACGACGCAATTAGACTAATAAACCGAGGATTTAAATGCCATTATAATCTGGTCAATAAAACACGGTCTTATTCTAAACGCAAATAAAACTCAAGCTATCCTAATAGGTTATCCAAAACTTCTTGCCAAAACTAAAGACTCGACTCTTTCCCCTATACAACTGAACGGCAACCACTATTCAATTTACCTCTACAGTAAAAAATCTAGGAATTATAGTAGATGAGCACATGTCTTGGTCAGCGCACATACTATCGATGTGCCAAAAGGTTTTCGGTGCCCTTCATTCACTAAACAAGGTTCAAATATACATTTCCGTCCAAACTTAAAAAGACGCTTGTTGAAGCACTCGTGTTTCCGCATTTTGATTATTGTGACGTTGTGTACAACGATGCAGGACCTGAACTGACCAAGAGGTTGCAAAGGGCGCAAAACGCTTGTGTCAGGTACATATGCAACCTTAAATTCGCAGATCATGTATCAGAATCATTTTCAAAACTCTCGTGGCCCCGCCTTAAAGAGCGACGCAACCTCCACTCGCTTTCCCTTCTGCATAAAATACTTCACTCTTCAACCCCAAACTATCTTTTCTCTCGTTTCCAGTACCTAGCAACTCACCATGCTCGAGACACACGTGGCCACTCTTCAAACCAACTTGTCCTCCCTATCCACAGAACTGCCATATATGATAATTCTTTCACAGTGGCCGCTGCCCGAGAATGGAACCGTGTCCCTAGCAAAGTCAGAGGCTTAACAAACTCATTTGCTTTTAAATTTGCTATTAAACAATTACTGTAATAGGCCTACCTATTTTTATTTTTTATTGTAATCAAAGCTCGGGGGTTTTCACCGTAGAATTATTATTATTATTCTTTTTAATTTTAACTATTATTATTATGCATTATTCTAGTTAGTATTTAAGTAGTATTTTAATCCTTTTTCCTATACTTGAAATAGATTTGAAACAACTTAGCATTATTTAGAGTTCACGCTAACGTGAATTAATTAATTATTTTTTGAGTTAATTGTATAGTTCTTTTTAACAGAGTGAAAATGTATTGCTTAATGTATAAACTTGTCAGTTAATTGTATTATTGTATTGTATTGTGTGAAAACGCTGGGTTAGATGTAAGAAAAGACCATATGGTCTTAATCTTGCCAGTTGAAATAAAACATCAATCAATCAATCAATCAATCAATCTCTCTCTCTCTCTCTCTCTCTCTCTCTCTCTCTCTCCTCTCTCTCTCTCTCTCTCTCTCTCTCTTCCTCTCTCTCTCTCTCTCTCTCTCTCTCCAGACACATCTTTGATATTATACTCTCAGGGGGGCTGGACATTAAGTGGGGTAGGCCTATATCACCGGTGTTCAATGAACAGCTAATATTTCGTTTTGCTTATTTTGTTAAAAATTCTTGAGTGGTTTGCAAAGAAGAATAATCTAAATTATAGAGAATACATAGGCGTGCACTCCCCTAATACTTTCTTCGTATTTCAGTTTGCCGCGAAACGCAGCGTCCATCAACCACACTTATAGAAACTCGGCAAGCTCTTATATTAAATGTACATTAAATACACACACACACACACATATGTGAGTGAATGAATAGGGATTTTTATATTCCATAAGTTAGAACAACTTGACCGGAAAGTATCAATATTCCTGGTTTCAATGATATGATAGAAAATAGAATATACTTACAACGCATATGATTATGGTTTATTACGCATACATTACAAAGTACATACTAAGCAGTTATTGAATTGCAAATGTCCAAATGTCAAATCAAATTATTAAATTAAATATCTACATCATACAGTTTACATATTACTAAGATTAGAATTTGAAGAAACAAAAATCTGCCTACCATACTTTAACTTTAATTAGAAACTAGACATACATAATATTATATATATTTTCCTAAAATAATAATGTAAGTGGATATATGAAAGTGGACTGCACTTTGAAGGAGACCACAATCACAATACAAATATGGTTATTATTGACATGTGTTTAGGTGGAGAGTTGGTGTATAGTCTGTGAGTGAATAATATTATTGAGGAACAACTGACCATGTTAAACTGTTTCATAAAATGAAACAGAAAATGTGTGTAGCTGCTATTTGCTGTTGTGTCCATAATATGGCTTGCTTTAACCTTTAACCTTTCTGGTAAACTAAAGGACTGATTTGTATTGCGTACATTGTGACCACAATTATTATTAGAGTACGTGGTTCATATCGTTCGGAGTCTGGATTCGCAACAGTTCCCGATTCACTTCCAATTGTTTTTCAATTAACGTTATCGAACCAACATGTGGAACTAAAAATGTATACAAGTAACATTGTGATTTGTGTAATTGGTATATGGAACTAAATGTCTTTATGAACCTTTGTAAGATTTTAATTGCTACATTTACTAACTTTTGTGATTCCAGCATCCCGATTATGAAAATTTGTAAAAAAAATATCGCTATAAAAATAAATATTTAAAATATGTAAACTATTTTAGCTTACAGCAACGGAAAATGTACAAAGATATGCCATACAAAATAATGTAATATAAACATCCCTTAATCATGGATAGCTATGTCAGTAGCCCCCCAAGTAGTGTAGTGGAATCTTCAGTTAACTTAAGCTATTGAATGCGTGCGTGCTGGATGCACTAGAATACAGAACATAATAGAATATTGATTTGTGTGATTTGTTTGTGTGAACTATCATCTGTGCAACTCCACATCTGAAATAAAATAAAATTACTTACCAAGGCGCAGAGCATCAAACTGCAAACTAAATAATGTATCTTGTGCGGAGTCGAATTTTGAGATGAAATTGATTCTGTTGTCATGTAATTTCACTTTTTGAGTCATCAGTGTCTTTCTGAAATGCTTGTCATCCTGAAATGTTTTAAAAACTAACTCATTGAATATAATTGCTACGCTACGTGGGCATGCATTTTTAATTTTGTGATGTTATAACAACCCCCGTTCCCGTATTCGCAATGTTTCACTATTTTGTCCAAGCCAACTCGAACTATAATATCTGATTTTTATGTCACTAAATTTAAATATAATTCAAATGATGTCGATCTATGATTCTATTTTTATGATTTGTATGACAGATCAAAACCCAACAATGGTCGTTATTTATTCTCAAATTTAAAAACATTTTAGTTATTGCAAAATTGTATTCGTTCCCGATGTGTAATAAACATATCAATGTTATAATTGTCACAAAAATGTTGGGATGTTCCTTGAACATATTATTGCATACTAGGTGAAAAGTCATTAAACAAGTTGTCAAATTGAGAGCGTGTACACATTCTGTAAAGTACGCAACATAAAAGAAAAAAAAATACTCTATATGGAAATTGCTCAGTTCTTTAACTTAATTGAAGTTGAGATTACACCGTTGACATAGAACTAGGCAATATTTCCCCACGGGCCAAGGGCCAAGGAACTTTGTTTTAATTCCATCTTTTCAGTATGCAGCCAAAGAGTCAAGTTTTGTTTTTAAGGCCGTCCACTGTGGTTCATGTGGTTGGGGTGGAGTTGTTAAGCGTACGGGATCCAAGACCCTGGGTTCGACTCTCGTGTAATATATCGGTTTCTTGTATAAAACAAAAAAATCCTTATCTTCAGTCATGAACGTTATCATGATTTCAATAATAGAGACGTAAAGGAACAAGAATCATTAATTCCGTGTTCTACATCTATTGCGACATTGCATTTGTTTTACATTTTTTTAATTACGAGTAAAGTATTGTAATATATCAATGATATTAAATGTGAACCCCATTTGTTTCAGTATTTTAATGCTTTATATATCACACATTCTGGTGTTTAATGAGCAAAGTAATTAACGATGCGTAAAATTGAAAGTACAGCTTTGCACATTACTTAAGCAGGGTCGAATTTTAAATTATTTAGCACTCGCCCATTGGGCGAGTGGCGTTTGTATTTTACTGGTCTGAAAATAAAAACACTAGTCCTATCATTTCCTTATCTTCTAATTTGTAACGACATCCCATCCCACTTTATAACTTGTCACTACGGTTGTCAAGGTGTAGAACACTGTTTCGA
Source organism: Isoperla grammatica (assembly GCA_945910005.1). Lineage (NCBI taxonomy): Eukaryota > Metazoa > Arthropoda > Insecta > Plecoptera > Perlodidae > Isoperla > Isoperla grammatica. The sequence continues at coordinate 60,912,895 of OX246737.1, forward strand.
ACCTAATTGCTGAAATTACCGGGAAGAATTATTAGTATCAAGATCACCGTCTGTGTTTTGTAGCTTGTGGTAACGAGGTATCGCATTTTTTAAGGATTTATGTTTGTTTAACAAAAGTCGCCCATCGGGCGAGTGAATTGAACACTTGGCTCGCCCGAGTAACAATATACTCGCCTCGGGCGACCGGGCGAGCGTTAAATTTGAGCCCTTCTTACAAGTGTAAAATCTGTTTGCACGGGTGTGTGTTCTTGTGTGTGTGTGTGTGTTCATGTGCGCATGTATATATTTGTGTGTGTGTGTTCTTGTGTGTGTTCATGTGCGCATGTATATATTTGTGTATGTGTGTTCTTGTGTGTGTGTTCATGTGCGCATGTATATATTTGTGTATGTGTGTTCTTGTGTGTGTGTTCATGTGCGCATGTATATATTTGTGTATGTGTGTTCTTGTGTGTGTATTCATGTGCGCATGTATATATTTGTGTATGTGTGTTCTTGTGTGTGTGTTCATGTGCGCATGTATATATTTGTGTATGTGTGTTCTTGTGTGTGTGTTCATGTGCGCATGTATATATTTGTGTATGTGTGTTCTTGTGTGTGTGTGTTCATGTGCGCATGTATATATTTGTGTATGTGTGTTCTTGGGTGTGTTCATGTGTATGTGTGTAATTGTAAGTGATGTTTGTGTGTGTAGATGTTTGTTCTTATGTGCAACGTATATTTGTTATAATCCCCACTGGGGATACAACAGTACAGTGTTACAACCAAGATCTTCTCAATAAAACTGAATTATTTAGCTCCCGTATAATAAGTATTTTGAGTTTACTTTTTAATGATAACTGTATGGCTCCAAAAACTACATTGAAAAAATAATTGTACTTGTTCATATCAAAACATTTACTTTAATGGTCGAGGAAAGGGAATTGAAAAGTATTTTCCGTTTTGAGTCCATCTGCTATATCTGGTACATTCGACGTGTTTCTTGAATTATTTAATAATGATTACTTTTGACACTTTCCCTAATCGATGTTATGAATAGTGATGTAGGACGATGCAACAAGACACATATAGCCATCCGTGCCCAGGCAACGATATGACCTTGAATCCCAGAACCGTCGGCTAGTCGCTACGGCCACTACGCCTGTGTGATTAATTTGACGCCCCTTATAATATTTATTATTAACATTTTTCTAAACATTTGCGAGGGACACGAATTCAATTTACCTTTTCCGTTCTAGTTTTATGCTCATTTTAAACTTCATAAAACTTTAATTTGTTTGCTCGTGGGCAGTGATATTTATATTGGCATTTGTCCAATTCTCAATCTGATTGAATAATTTACTGCTGCCTGAATTACGGGAGCAATAACTTTTAAACGATGACGCGCCCAACAGTTTAAACAAGAACGGAATTAATAAATTATACACAAATAATAACATACACAAAATCAGGAGATGTAATAATTTTCACTTATCTAGCGTTTATGAATTTGCAACAATTTGCTCCTCTCAAAACATCACTCCCATCCTTACAGATCATCAGACAGATTGAGTTGATTAGCAAGATACTCTTATTCTAGGGGACCCAGGTTTGACTCCCGCTTCACCGACAACTTGACAAGCCGGTATGATGAGAATATCATGTATGGGTTTTCTCATGCTTACGCCGTGTTCTCGGTAGTCACATCTCAAGGAAGATACATAACATAGAAGAAGTAAGAATATTGTTTTATGTACTACTGCTTTCACTTTGAACTGTCTGATCAATATTTCCTATATTCAATTCCAATTCGTGTGTTTCTTTATTTTAAAAGATTCATGTAATCATATAAATGAAATATTACTATCATTCAGTGAACTGTATTATAGTGTTTATACGAAATCATATGCATCTTACTATATTCTCGCTTTTCGATTGTCTTAAGATATTTGATAATATGACAAACTATTTTGTGTTAAGTTAATATTAAGCCTTTATTGCTGTGTTGTTAGCTGTTAAACTAGCCATTGGCAATTCCTTGTCAGTCTTATCCATACAAAATACCCCACCCCCGTCACTAAAAAGAAGGTACTGCTACGAAGATGCACTTACAGCAGTTTCTTTTTTTTTTTAAATGATACTATTGAGAAAAAAAGAATGAACCCTGAATAGAATATAATACCATTTTCAAAGATGAAAGGAATACAAAAATATTGCACAACTTCTTCCCTCGCCGTTACGTTTTATTTTACGTGAAGGATTCGTGTTTTTAGTCAAAAGATGAACGTGTGAATGCTCATATTTTTGTATTTATTCATATCGCTTTGACACACATAAGTTTATAATAAATGTGATAAAATTTGGCAAAAAAATACGAAATCTTCGGTCATTCGAATACGAACCATTACAAAATAATTTTTGTTTTATACCGACAAACAAAATAGTTCGTATACTTAAAACTGATGAAGATTATTGTTTTTTCCAAACTTACACTCAGGTAAAAAGCAACATAAGAAAATATGAAACTTCACCCTTTCATATTGCTTTCTAAAATTACTTTTACGTAACATTAATGTTAAACATAATATTAAGAGCATTCATTGTCCAAAGTTTGTATTTGTATATTTTTTTAAATTGTATTAGACCTCATTCTCACTTAAAGTCTACTCTTTAAAGTATTATTATAAGAATATATTGCTTTTATTAAAGAAGCTGCTGGAAGTGGTTTAATGGAGCACCGCATGTGACACGAAAATCTACTAAAAATCTATTCGTTTCATATTATTGTTATTACTATCATTACAGAATGTTCTAACAACCACAGCACTTAACGATCAGTAAAACCCTTGAATGCTAATCACGTCACGCATCACTCCCGCAACACACTACTATCCTCAAACAAAGTTCCTGCTAAACATTTTCTCATACTCGTTATAATTTTCTGATGGGTTTTGGTTTTGCGCCAATTTCTTTGAGAATATACAAAGGTATCATAAAAATCTCTTTGGTATATTTCTTGGCGATTGTTAACATCAACAACTTCTCAAATTTTGTTGTTCATTCCTGTAAATAGCAATTCGTTTCATAATCTCGAAGTCGTATGATCATCATAGTTGTCAAGTACGTCGTTAATCGACATATAATCAAATAATGAAATACGACTGGTTTATGACAAGAAAGCTATTTTAAGTCATTGTGATTTGACATAAATATTATCGTCTTATACTATAGTACGGAGATAATAAACGTTAAAGCAATAATACACTTGTGTATTTACGTAGAATAAAGGTTATCACAATTTTATAATATTATATTTAATATGTATAAATATATACTGTAGAGCTTCATAGCCAGAAGGTTTTGTTGCTTAAATGTTGAAAATGTTATATTGTGTGTAACTTAAGTTTGATGCCCATTTTATAAGTATATTGACTGTATCTCTATTGGCATTGTAGAACATATTTTATCGAGACAAAGACAACAAAGGGGTCATCAATCACTACAACACAAGTACGGGAACATTCATGAATAAAAACTTAATTAAATAAAAAATGAGCTAACCAGAAAAACACAACAGCAAACGATTTCCATTTCCCTAATCTTGAGTTGCCAATAACCATGAACCTTTTAAGGTGTAGCCACAGATAACAAGGTATAGCGCTGTGTGAAAAGGAATTCAACGTTTTTCTTCGGTACAATAATTGCTTCACTTATTATAGAAAGTTTATGAAACACAAAGATGGAGAAAATTAGTTTGGTGAATGGAAAAGTCTTCTTACCTAGACACACATGTCTGTGGTGAAAGTTCATCCAAGTACCCATTACTTTGTTGTTGGAGGGTAAGTGGTATGTAAATCTATTAAAGGAAGAGATAAGTCACGGACTCTTGATCTTTCTGCGCCATGAATTACTGTACAATATTATTTATGATCGAAATAATTGTAAAATAAATCATCATTAAATTTCTTTAGGCTGGCACATTTTCTTTCCTGGGGTGCATTTAGGTTGTACAATGAATTGTTAAATCTTTAAGAATCCCAATCTAAAACTTTTTAGATAATGCGTGAAATACATAACTAAAGTATTTTGAAAATATATTCCCGGGAATAAATACTTCATATTTTAAAAATAGGTCACACACAAATATAATTTCAGAGTTAATACTTTTTTCCTGATTATCTCGCAAAAAAACATTCTCGGACAAATGATCATCCCCAAATATGCGCCTCAATATTGCAATTTTTTTTATAATTCATATTTAAAACATACATAGACCTACCGATGTGTGTAGACCTAAGTGAGTTATTACCTGTCAGCATTTTCAATATAATTTAAATTACAAAATTTTAGAGATATAGCAATTTTAATGAAATCATAGGTAAAACACGAGGAAAAAGGTTGATAAAAACCCTCGTCGGAAAATATGCAATTTAATTAGAGAATCTAAAATAACAATCTCTTTATAACACATATTTCGTGAATCAACGCTCCACAAAACAAAACAAAAATCTTCGCGAATGCGCAATGATGCCCAAGATTGTAGCATTTCCATTATTGGATCATCCATCAGTATCACACACTGCCACGATGCGCGTGTGTGCGCATGCGTACTAGATCTCTAGGAGTGGCCGTGGTGAGAGTCGAGGCGTCCACACGGTCGACGCTTCACTGCTCATTCGCGCGCGTCGGGTTGTGCCGATAACACGCGTCGCGGCGCTCCAATACTCCGCCGTTACTCGCGCGTAAGTACGCGATCTCGCGGCTCAGTCGTCGGATCTAATCGTGGTCGACTATGTGACCAACGCGTATTAACACATATCAGGACCGTTGTTGTGAGTTATTATGATTCGGTTTTTGTTACGTTTTCGCGTGTTGTCGTTCCTCACGGGATGAAGTTACCAAAAATTAAGTAATCTTTTATGCATATCTCCCTAATGATTACCACATCCGAATAATATCTTGGAGTTGTGATGTCTGAACTGAGTGATGTCAGGCGTGATAAATGTTGTTTGTTTCCCGACTTCGTACAGTTCCTCGAATGTAATTAATATTTGCGGAAATTAATCAGTGCCTGACGGAACTTTATAAAAGGGTTATTAAAATGGTTATCGATTTTATGTAGAAAAATGTTATAATTATTGTGTGATCGGAAAGTGTTGTATTGAATTCTAGCAAGAAAATAAACCTTCTCTCACTCGAGCGAATATCAGTCGATGTTGAAGCAACAAGTGTTTTCAATTAGATTTGCTTTATCTCGTTGATATAATCATTAACAAAACTGTGAGAGAAAAACGCAACAAAACAGTTTTTCATCTTACGATTTGTGCCAATGTACATGGTTCGAAATACCAGTTTTAAATTTCAGTGATATGTTCTTTCAATTATTACGTTACGAAAAGCTCAAAGTCCAGTTATCGAGTGCAGGGTGTTATTTGGACATGCACGTGACCGTATAAGATTCCTTGCGCGTACTTCACCCCCTCGGAGTGCTAACTGTGTTATGGAGTCCCAAGCCATCATGGACGCTAATGACACCTTCCGGTTGTTCGCAATGAACGTGACCATGACCAACGTGACAACGATGCCGACGTCACGTATGGAAGCGTCTCCCACCCCCAGCTACTGCGGCCAGGGTTTCCAAGACTTCCAGAACTCGTACAAGAGTATCCACGGCTACGCCAGTCTGCTCGTCTGCATCTTCGGCTCCGTCGCCAACACCCTCAACATCGCCGTCCTCACGCGGCGCGAGATGCTCTCCCCGACCAACGCGATCCTCACGGGTCTCGCCGTCGCCGACCTCCTCGTCATGATCGAGTACATTCCGTACGCGTGCCACATGTACCTGCCGCAGTTCCTCAACAGGTCCAAGCGGGATCAGTACACCTACGGTTGGGCGTTCTTCGTCCTCTTCCACGCCAACTTCGGGCAAGTGTGTCACACGATATCCATCTGGCTGACGGTCACGTTGGCCGTGTGGCGCTACATCGCCATCGCGTACCCGCAGAAGAACCGTGAGTGGTGTCGTATGGACAGAGCGGTCGCGGCCATCGGTAGCGCCTACCTGATATGTCCTCTTCTGTGCATTCCAATCTACCTGTCGTTCAACATCGGCCCCATGTATCGGCTGCTCAACGAGGAGGGCAACTACGCGACCAACTACACATCGGCCAACAGCAGCGCGGGGGTGTACAACGTCACCATCTACACGGTGGGTTTGAGCGAGCTGGGCAGCGCTCACGATAGTCTCCTGCTGGACATCAACTTCTGGCTGTACAGCGTGGTGATCAAGATCATCCCGTGCATCGCGCTGACGGTGCTGAGTCTGCGGCTGATCTGCGCGCTGCTGGAGACGAAGCGGCGGCGAAAGAACCTGACGACGTCGGTGGTGATGGCCAACGTGGGTGGAAGCGCCGAGGAGGGCAAGAAGATGCTCAAGCCCAAGAAGCCCAGCCGCGTCACCGAGAAGGAGCGCCAGACAGACCGCACGACGCGGATGTTACTCGCCGTCCTCCTGCTCTTTCTCATCACCGAGTTCCCTCAGGGCATCCTAGGGTTCTTCAGCGTCACACTCGGTAGGTCGTTCTTCCACAACTGCTACCACAAGCTCGGTGAAGTGATGGATATCCTGGCGCTCATCAACTCTGCCATCAACTTCATCTTGTACTGTTCGATGAGTCGACAGTTTCGGACAACCTTCAACCTTCTGTTTAGGCCGAAGATCTTGAACCGGTGGCTTCTTGTGCCGCAGCAAAACGGTGAGAACAACGGCACAACCGGAACTAACATGACACAAGTGACACAAGTCTAGCATAAGAAGAAAAAGCGCTTCGCTTGCGCTATGGTGTAAACTACTAACTATGCACCCGACTATCCACCACGACGAACGAATAACGTGATTGATATACTTAATGGATTTACGAGCGAGGAAAACAGTGTTATGTTGTGCGCTCTAGTGTTAAGGTCACCCCACGATGTTTTCCCTCTATCTGTACACACATTTTCATTATCGTCGCCGCCTGAACCGACCCGTTCGATAGCACTCACGACGCTCATTTTATCACTTTTCCACGTCGAGGCGTTTTTAGCTACGTGCATTGTCTGGTTTGACTTAGGTGATTCAACATGTATTAACAAAATAGACTAAACCCTTTAATTACATGGTCCAAAATAACTAGCCCCCCCCCCCCCCCCGTACATGTATAGGTTAAAATTCATGTGAGCAAGAAGTGACGTTGACATGGACTAAATTACGCTTGATGGTGTGTTAGATAAACTACGCAACGTTATTCGCCCGCGTAAATTTTGCAAATCGTTGAAGTGATATCTATTTTGAGGGAAATAAGTCTGTCATCAGTGCAAACTATAATATTAACACGTTTATACGAACATGTCTACCTTCCACGCCGAAAGATATTACTCTCGACTCAGTGCCAAATAGCTAGTTGGGTATATTTTTGTCTTGAGCGAGTATTTTGACAGGTATATTATATGGCCAACAACAGATTAGTGTGACATGTTTATGCGTTTTTCACTCATTTAAACGCATCTACTACATTTCGTATGTTATTCATGCACATAGAATCCAATAACACTTGTTATAAATATGTTGATTGTATCCACCAAATTAATGAACCCGTTGTATGTTTCAACTGACTGTGGTTGATATTTTCTATACATTTCTATAGAAATAACGTGTTATGTTTAAACCTTTTGATCATCTTCAGAATGTCAGGATGTCTCACAAATGATATACCATTCAAATCAATAATCATCAACATTTACCTAATAACTAGATTATTTAGCCAATCAATATCAATCATACTGGAACGCTAAAGTAGCGCTAATGCTTTGATTTTAGCATCGGAGATAAGTACCAATATATTAAATATCATTGGATGGATAAATGTATGTTCCTTGTGATCCATTTATTAAACGTAATGTTGTGTGTTAACATTGATTAACACCTCTCGTGCAATCCACGACATTTAACTAATACTTTGTAGAGCAAGCTCCACTATCATAATGATTACTGTAAGATTCGTTCAAATCTAAGCTTCGTACATTCTATTTTATTTCACATTTTATTCCTCTATTAATTTAATTTAATTTATTAGACTAGGACTTCGATGAATGCCATTTCCTCAGTATTACCTTACTCTAATTTAAAACAATTCAATATTGAAATATAACGTGTAGGCAAAATTCGAAATAAATTTCTCAAATTATCAATTCATAAACTACCGATTATATTGATAGACCGCACGCCTACATCTGTAAATAATAAAAAATAGTGTTCTTAGCCGTGGTATAAAAAAAATGAACATCTAATCATTCAATAGTCAATACTTTACATTTCCAATGTGAGTGAGTGCTGTAAACACGATTTACTGGAATAATTATTCAAGTCTTGGAAATTGTAAACTTTATTCGTACCATTCCTTGTACGCTATTAAAATCCATAATTGAAAATCTGGCTTAAACGGCCATGTCTAATTATGCAAAGATCTTTAGGTAATCTCTAATTAAATAAATTAAAGTTTTGTAGACATAATTGGAACTTCAACAAAAACAATTAATTTTGTATTGATGACGTGTTAAGAAATCTCCATGACATAATATGACACACAATTCAAACAACTGAAAAATAAAACCACCTCGCAAATCTTAGTTATAAAATCCGATCAGTCGCGTCTTCAGAAATTCGGAAGGAGGGGGATGGGGGGGGGGGAGAGTTCGATCTGTACAGATAGAGAAATCGAACCATAAGTGGGCGGTCTGGGGAGTTTTCTTCAGAAATATGATCTCGTCTAAGTCAATTTGGGACTCGTGCGGGACTGTGGGGGATTTGTGCGTTCTAGAGCGGCAAAATAAAAACGAATTACCAAATTCCTATCAAACACATTTTCTTTAACCGTACTAATAATAAGAACTTCAGCGCTTGTATAGCTACAATAACTTCACATTTTTCGTATTCTTAATAATTATTACGTAGGAGGGGGGGTTGCGGGGGCCTTGTCAGGTCAGCTATGTCAACGTGAATGTCATTGAGCGTAAAAGTGTGCGCATGCACCTCACTCGCTCTCTGCCCTGGATATGGTAGAGTCAAGTGGCGGTGCGGGGCGGCGAGGTCACACCGATACCATAGCTACTATGGTTTCAAAGCGCACTTCGACAAGAGCTGATATATGGTGTTGCATACAAGATAAATGTGCGCATTTTAACCAATTCCACTGTCTGTATTCTATTAAAATATAGTTTTCATTGAAAGGTAAAGTTCAATTACTATTTTTTTCTTTGAAAAGGGGGTCCCCCGCCCCTGTCTTTGTTTACGCCACTGTATTCGACGGTTGTTTTAAAACTCATAACTATGCGATTATTGATTTCCTTGCCTATCGAATCACGACAATATATGTAATTGGCTTTAGGCTTAGTATCTAGCATCAACACTATTAGTGTGCCCATTCCTTTGCGTGCATAGTTGTCCCAGGTCGATATGTAAACTAGTCTCAATCTAATGTCACGTGAAAACAAACACTCGCTATCTAGAATAATTCATTCTCTATCGGGTGTTAAGCGCAATCAGGTGCAACCACTGCACCCTAGTTGTAATTTAGGAATATCTGTTGCTATAATGTATATTTTATAGAATGCAGCATTTTTCGTTGGTTACTCAGTGAATTCACAGTACTACATATTCACAATTGTCGTGGATAAAGTTTGCTACAAAGTCTATGAAAATATAACTGTTGTTATTATAATGTATTCATTAAAATGCCCCGTAAGTTCTAGGAAAAAACGCGCTTGTCCAAACCATAATTAGTGTCTAAAAAATTTAACATTATACATCCTAACGCAGCTTAAATGTAGTTGTAATAAGTTATGGTTATAATATACGGTGTTGTTTTGATTGTGTGTTACGAGTTCATTTGCCCGGTAAAACGTGTTTATGGAAGTTGTTAGTTCGAGCTATACCAACGAAGCAACACGACACCCTAACATTGCGTTAGTACATTCTACCGCTAGTTTATATCTGTTTGTATGAGGGCGTCTGCATGGAGAAGGCTAATTGAAACGTTTCGTGGGTTTGTGAAGCCTCAATTTACTCTTCGAATCATTATAGTCTTTCTGTTGTGGAAAGTTTGTCCATGTAGTAAATACACATTAATGTGCATGTTTATCAAGAATACGATTTACTGTCTGAACGCAGTAATGGGATTGCTGTGTATATCTCAGTTTGGAGGGAAGAATGCGCTAGCATTTCAGTATTTAGTAAATAGTTGATAAAATTCTGATCAATTTAGTGTCTATAATCCTCCATAGAATACAGCATGTTTTGTGTTAAATTAAACAGTCGTTTCTTAGTAGTACGAAATACGACTGTGCCTGCCGAGTGGTGTTGCCAGTGGAAATGCATTGCAAAGAGTTTAGTACGGAAGTGCACAACAGTTTTTCGGACACAGCCTGGATTTCTTATACAGGTATCTTATTTTTGTACAACACAGGGAAAGTATGTTTTAATAAAAACAATTTTTAAGTAAGTCGGGATATATCACAAGAAGCCCATTGGTAGATGTACATATGAGTCAATAAATTAATTTAAATATTAAGTTGGAGGCCACATTTAAAAATACGTGTATTGTGATGGTAAATGAGAAATATATGACACGTTGTGTTACCATAAAATGTAACGTAGATATATTTTACATAGGTAATTATTAAGTTGTGGAAAAATAAGGGTATGGCTGCTACAAGCTAAAACATTCATCTTTGATACGTGAATTTATTTTGTTGGGGATGGAAACCAAGCCTTGGGATTGTAATATATATCTAAGAGTATTAAGGGACCAGTAAGTAAAACAACTAAAGTGGTTTATCAAGACTATGCTTACGATATTTTAAGAGTAAAATGGCTCTGTCGATTGAAATGACTTGCATTTTAAATGTGAATAAGATGCCGGTCCACGTTTGAAAACTTTCGGTTTGTTTTAAACGATGACAATTTAAAATGAAATGTTGACATTTGAATGCAAGTAACGAAAGTGCCTAATTCTACATAGTATTATTGTACAAAACAACAACTAAGATTTGAGTGTTTATTGTATGTAGTTCCAGTTGATTCGTGTCGTGTATTTATGTATTATGTTATGAACAAGTTAGCTGTATTTGCAATGTTTTGCATATCATATCAGCACTTTTGTTTTAAGGTCATTTCACGTCCTTGAGCCCTACGTGAAATGGCCTTATAATGTGCCACGTTGCCATCATGAATCATCCATCACATGAGTCAGTGTTAACTGTTTCAAATCAATATGTCAACGTTGTTTCCTATTGTGTTATATAATGTGACGTGGTTGATGTTTTATTCATGTTCAGAACCTCTATTTCATGTTTAGTAATTAATTATTTGTGTTGACGATGGATGAAGCAAAAAATAAAATAATTATAAATGTTTGTCGGCAATGTTGTAAATATAATTTTTTGTCGTCTGCACGGCAATTATCAGCGTAATGGCTGCGGTAATCACGGTCTCATATCTCATAGCATCACTACGTTCCTGTACCTTCATAAGCAGGAGTTTGATAATCATCGTCACCCACTTATCGTGTTACCAACCTCGGTGAAGAAAATGGAGCAATGTGAGATAGGAAAAACGAGCTTATTCTTATTTGTAGCCTTTGGTTTTTGGTTTCGTAATCATACACAGTGTGATTTTGGTGACTACTCAAGCGCTAGTTCAGAATCCCATTATGTATTATTTCATATTTTTAAGTAAAACGAAACCAAAATTGTATATATATATATATATATATATTGGTGTTTAAATCTAATAGATGGCACGGGATGAAATGAATTTATGATATTGACAAGAAAATAACGTTCGAATGAATTATCATCGTAATAAAAAGGTTACTTCCTAGAACTTCTCACGTATAAGAATTATGATTTGGCAGGGCACGATGAAAGTGATATATGGGCAATACACTACTATGGGCCTATATACACTACAATGAAACCCCTTCAAATCAATTTTGTGACAAATGTATTCTGATTTGAAATATGAATATTATTTCATGGTAAATTCGTCGCGGTTTTATTTTTCAAACTGCTCGCTTTTTTTTCAATAACACACGTATATTCCGCGCTTTGTAGTCAGTCCTCGTTTGCCCCTACATCCTTCAACCCCCGCGCCTCCCCAATTTCCATTAATTTTGAATGGTTACCTATATGCGTTATTTTAATCTGGTAAATAATCGCGTGTACGAGATTATACGATGAAGGAAGCAAGACCCCAGAGCATCGTATAAATGAGGGATAAGGAGGAAAAGCACTTAAAAATTGAGCACTCGTATTTTCTGGAATGAAAAGGTTGGAGTCGGAAGCTCGAGCTCAAGCCCAAGCCGCACATAAACACCGCACCGTCACACTTGCCGGTGGCCGGAATCAAACCAACGACCTCTCGAATTACAGCCTCACGGGTAACTGCTGAGCCATCTCTATCGGTATAAACAAAACACCCCCCCCCCTCATTGTATTATTAAAGTTTCATTTGTAGTTGTACACTACAATCTCAAACAGCGTCTTGTTAAATCAACTCTACCAACGCTAACAAGAGTTTCAATTGTAGAAGTATTTGCAACGTTTATTTCACATCGGACAACATTTGGCATCGTGAAGTAGTAAAGAACATTTCCAATTTGGCTGAATATGCAATATGCATACGTTACTTTGAACTAAGAGTAGGTTGTAAGACATGTAACAAGCCAATTATCATATTGAACTGTTGCGAAGTACATTAATGGCTGACAGTGACGTAACGCAAACGTGTGCTGCGAGAAGGCTGTAATTTAGTTGTGGTGCTCGATAAACTGGGTGTTTAGGGGGCGGCGGGGCGCCCGAGGGGGCTGGAGACGTGGGGGGAGGATTAGCATTCCAACGCACATAAATATTATTACATCAAACTTTTAATGATTCAATTTACAATTTATGCATTCCAGACTTTTGATTAATACACTTCAAAAATACCTCTACAGTGTATAATATAACCAATCAAGTTTATTTAGGTTGTATCACTATTGGAATGGTTGAAAAAAGAATGTGAAATTCGCCATATCCTATCGAATATTATTACTAAGACCACTTCTGACTATGGTCTCCTTGAAACTGTCCTCAAAGGAGTATTATTTATGTGAATTTCTATCTTATAAATAATGAAGGCGCAGAGTGAATGATTAGCTGTTGTGAAATACCCCCACTGAAAATTATTTCATGTAGGTATATATAGTGTATGGTTAGAGAACACAGGAATATTTGTTTTGTTGATTTACAGTTACATCTTGGTATTAATTCTTAAGCTTTCACCCTTAACCTTGAAATAATCTAATTCCCCGAGATCTAAATTAAGCGTATCGCTTCTTGTTAAAGCTTTATCAAGATTTACACAAGAAAGACCATAATCCAATTCTTGCTCGTGTATTAAAACTAGCTATCCACGTTCTAAATAGAGAGAAATACTCTTTAAAATTAAAATGTGAACTTCCTGATATTTCATTGCTAAAGTAAAATGTCATATACATTTAACATCACTGAAAATAAGAAACATGTTGCATTTTTATTTGTGGTTGCCATGGTGAAAATAAGGTGATTGGAGGGGAAATAACCAACGGGACGTTAAAATACCGGACCAAAAACGTTAACAAATTACTCAATGTTGGTCGTGTTTTAATTACGTTGCAACTACTCATTTCAACGTGAGTTAACAAGGCATAGTTGTTCGGAAGAGAACCCAACAGTGCTTATTCATAGACAAGTGATTCGTGGCCAACAGGCGATCGGTATTTGAAATTGGGCCTCGCTGATTGGCCACGAGTTGCTCGTCTATAACAAAAGCATCGGTAGGGTTGCTTCAGCACACTTTGAATAATCACAATGGTACTGAAAAAAATATATTTTTGCAAATGTCAATCTAGTAATTTGTAGAGGCGTGTTAGACTGTTATTCTTTATTAATATGGCTTCTTTTATTAATTGTATCTACCTGCGAAGAAGACACTTCTTAAATACGCAAATAGCACGCAATAATTTAAAATTCTCTCATTGTTTCTATCTTTACAGTATTCGAAGTATGATTAGAGGTCTTATTACGTATCTCAAACTTATTGAATTAACAAAACTAACAAAAAACCCACCATAAACTTCGCGTGGCGGCCACATATTTTGTGCCAAAAGGGCATGTTTGTTTACATTCTAGTGGCAATTCATTCTTGAATTGTTTCAAATGGTGTTTGTTTGAAATTCTGCTGTTCTCCAACATAAGTTTGCTATTACTACCAAAAATCAACACAAAGGAACTATGTTGTCCGCACCAACTATTCTGTGCTTTAAATGAAACAAAGCTTGATTTCCGTAAACATTGTTGGAGATATACGTGCTAAAACCCATATTTTATGGTAATCATATTCGTCGTTCGCTATTGGCAGCTCTAATGTAAACACACATTTTGCTCTCCCTTATAGCCGTTGTGATGTCACATGAATAAACCCCATAGGATTCGCTTTTGTTGATTCTTGAATAGCACATGCCTCGATTATACGATGGGACTGATGTCTGCCATGTTTGTTGAGAAACATGTGCGGAAAAACTACGTCAGCACATGCCTCGATTATACGATGGGACTGATGTCTGCCAAGTTTGTTGAGAACGCATGCGTGCGGACAAACTACGTCATCACTCATCACTAGTCGGCATGCATGGATATATCATATAATATCCATTGGATATGAAAAGAACGAACAATAATATAACTTCATTGACAAATGAGTTCAAGGGTAATCCAAACATAGAGGTATATAAACAAACCGGAATTCCGGGAACAGCAAGCTGAAAGAAAAATATGTTCGTAAGTTCCAGCTTGAATTAGTTAAGAGTAAGCACACATGATGTCTAACTCAAAATGATATTTTAGAACTGTTAATGGGGGAAAAACTATGAAAATAACAAAAAACAACCCCACAGGATAAGAACTGATTGTTTGTCCGCACCCTGAAGTTCTGTACGTGGCATCGTCACAATTTTAAAACTGTTTTAGCTGTTCAGTAGGATTGTGAAAGTATTGAACAATTTATTAATGAGGAAGGGAATATCACTAATAAAACCGCGCAAATAAACGTGTTTTTTAATATCTTGAGAACGCCAAGCATTAATGAAAAAGATGTTACTAAACAAGAAATAGTTCCGTTAGAACTAAACACCCGCTTAAAAATGTTTCAAATGTTTATTTGGGGAACCGATTAATGAATTGATAATTAATTTGTTTACCTAATATGGCAACCGTATTGACTAATACCTGCAATATTTGAAACTTTCTTAATCAGTTTTTGTAATTATGAAACTAAATGTTGGTAACTATACTGTTTTTCGTAAATATTATGACAGGTTCTAGAGATATTACTAAAAAGTAAAAACCCAGCTGTGCGATTTTAACAGTCCTGACTCACAAAATTGTGATTTTGATAGTATAATTATTGTAGGCTACCATTTTGCTTTACAGAATCGTGTATTAATCTCTTCCTCTTTACCAGTGTATTTATTTGAAAACGGTATGCTATTCGAAATAGTTTTTTCTCCAACACGTGCCAACGCACCATAAAAGTCCAATTATTCCAGATTGACTGACCTAAGGTCAAATAAGTGAATAACTAACTCTTTCGCACGTGTACGAATGGTGGGCACTACATATTGAGCATTCCAGTGCTGTGTTGTTATAGGAGAAACATGACATGTCTTTATGTTGTGTCTTCATCGAAGCAAACCGGAAGCTGCATCCACTTCCGAAGCCGCGAAGACGTGCTTGAAATCTGCCGGTGTACGGAACTATAGGTTGACCACGTTTCGTGTGAGACAAAGTGAGATGGAGAGAGAGGGTGAGTGGGGGCAGATAGGAAATAGCTGGAATAGCTTGCAAGTTTTGCTTTTTTAAATTGCATTCAACAGCAAATACCGATGAAGATTAGCCAATGACGTGCAAGGCTCCCATCACATGGACCAATCAGCTGCCAGCAAGTTTCAAATTATGTTCATTGTTCAGTTATCGAATACATGAAATAAAACGATATTTAACTCGTTTTCTTGGCCTGACCTGACTGATCAGTTGAGTTTATTTTGCGAGAAGCTATTCCAGAATACCAATTAGCTGTTCCGCTGCTTTCAGGTGGGACATTGATTTCACTTAAAGGTTGCTAGAAAGTTTGTCATCACATTGTACAAAATAGTACAGGAATCGAAGATCTTTTTGGCGATGCGAATGTACTCTCTCCCAGTTTATATCGTATTTCAAGTTACTTATTAGTAAAAATCATATAGTATAACGCCAATAGACAATTTTCAAAATGATTTAGGACACCTGGACTGAGTTTATCAAGGTCCTTATTATTTTAAGACAAAAATGCACTAAAATAAAAAAACTAGTTTGGAAATGTTACGTGAAGGCGATTCATTGATGCACACATCATCCAACCAACCATATTACTAACCATGATATTAACCATGATTTTACATTTTTAATTGTTGTGCATTGTTGTCATTGAAGCTTTAGAGGACCGTGATTAACATTTTGAAAATGGTCTTTGACCGTAGGATACACATACAATAAAACCCGATTTTTTTAAGCAACTACCTCACAAAAGGATACAGCCCAGTTTTTTAATCAGTCATTAACGAGGCCGTTAGATGACGGTCCGTTATCTGCATAAGGCTTGTTGGTTTACTGATTACGGACCGTAAGCTAACGGCCCCGTTAACGAACTGAAAACCGATTGAAAAACTGGGCCTAAGATTGTGGACGAACCGGTTATAACTTTATTCTATGTAGAAAATTTAACGATACTGCTGATTCGTGTTTCTTTAAAACTTTGTATTACTTAAGAGCTATGGCAAGTCCAATATTTACTTAATATTATAATGATGGTAACAAGTTTTTTACGAAACTGTCTAGGGTAGTCAGTAATTTAAATATGGAAATGTTGCGTCATAAGAAGTATGCTAACATTATTCTTCACAGTTCGATCGAGATCTGAAATACCAGACGGATAAATATATATTATTCATGAACTTGTATTGAATGTATCAACAAAGTGTAATATTACACACGAGTTGGCAGACATTGAAATGTGCCCGAAAGTGAGTGCCCGGGTCAGGACAACGAGATGCCCTTTCGATCCGTATTTGTCTAGTGAGGGCGATTGTCCTTGCGTTAGTCTTCCATTCTTACGTCTGCTCTTTTGCCAGTCGAAATAAATTGAACGTGGCACCGTTTTGTCTGTTCGCTGGCGTAGTTGGCTGAGGTCGATTAGGCGTTTGTATAGTAAACCGCGGTCTCTGTGTTCCAGTTTCGAATCCTGGCTTGGGCATGGATGTTGCGTGGCGTTTTTTCATCCTCATAAATCATAATCACTCACTCATCGTCTCGATTAGCCTCGTTGGAAAAATATAGGACCTAAAACCCTAAATATCTTCTCATTTCTCCGCTCTGTATAGAGAGTATTCACGTGACGTCCCAAATCGGCCATTATCAAGGTTATGGTGTGTTGACATTTGAGGTGCCAATAGAAGACGAATGAGAATTGTAGCACCTATATCCCGCGACAAAGTTTACTAAAATGATTATTATATGACATTATACACGATTAGAAGAGTAATCGAGACAAAACCCATTATTTTATGTTTTAAGTATAGATAGAATTCTTGATATATGGGCGCATGTGTTGTGACATGGAGACATGCTGCTCATATATGTGCAGTGCAACACTTGTGTACTATACTTCTGCCATAGCGCGTCTCTCAGAGAATACAACAGGGACACTGCGAAGTCAGCAGAGGCCTAGCCGAGCCTGTGTGGGCGGTGGAGTCTCGCCGGAGGAGTTGAGGAGGATGGACGACGTGTAAGTGCCTACAAACACTACGGAGGCAACGGCCGGTGAGTGATGTAGGTTGTGGAGGACAGACTCCGAGGGATGAAGGGGTGGAACGGGGAGGACAGCCAGCCCAAGGTGAAGATCAAGGACAGACGTAGACGAGCGAAGGGGACGGATGTAGACGAGCGGAAGAGGATGGACGGCAGACGGTAGAGGACGGACGGAGACGCGGACATGAACAGCAAAGGAAGGACGAACGGGTGGACAGTTACCAGCGGTATATAATGAGATAAGGAACGCTAGATGGGCCCATCATATGACCATGGTAAGATTCGTCATACTAAGCCACGTGTAGGATAATGTTTGATTAATAATAAATATTGTTCCTCAACATTATTCGAACCCGTAAGTTCATCTGATTTAAATGAACCTGGATTCCCTGTTTTCCTCAGTCTTGCCAAGTTCCCGGATGTGCGAGTTCACGTTAGTCAAAAGAGAGTTACGCCATTTGTAAACCTGGAGATAGCTGACCATGAACATGGGTTCGAGTCCCGTACCAAGGCGGTAAGGACAAGTGAGCCGGCGCGTGAACCCGCTATACGCCAATATGATTTAGTAGTAATTTTTTGGGAAAATAAATCATTTGCTTCTTTTTGTACACACTTTTCAAAATATAACATGTTCTTCTCTTTTATTTCAATAACCTAAAACTGTTCTACCTCTGTTCAATTTCCTTCAGAACTGACAAAATGTTTTTTTAAGCGTGGTTCAAATTTAATTTTGTGTGCCTGTGCACTTTTCACTTTCGATTTTTTTTTTTTTTTTTACCACTGATTAAAACGGCGGAGTTGAGAAAGTGAAAAAGTTCAACGCAAGCAAGATACAATCTTGTTAGATGTCTCTATTTTTTCTTACCCCACGGTATACACACATTGAGCTTGTTACGATTGGCAAACAACCACGTGAAAATTGGCTGTGAAAAAACTATCTATGAAACACTAATGAAACTGTGTCTGCAAAACAAAATACCCCAAGGGGTAGAGACATGATCAACGTAAGAAAACAGGGAAACTGTATTTTTTGTGACTTGGTTCGTTGGGTTGTGAAGTCTCATAGTTGGTTTACATTGGTTGGTTTGGTTTAAGCTAGTAGCTTAGTGACAACTTTTGAAATGAAAATGCATTTCTTTTTATGTTTAAGTCTATATTTTCATTACTACAAATTAAATATTAACATATAATTATGGTGGGGACAATACGGAACGACGTCAATTTTCACAATAACTTACTGTTCAGTAAACAAAAATTATGTAGACTACTTGAATTGGAAGAAAATGTTTACATAAATCTTGTTTGTAAAATGTAAAGTTAAGTAATAACTATAAAATTCTATTCATTCCACCAACTTCAAAACTAATACTACTGTAAAAGGAATTAACAAAATAAAATTGTTTTGAAATGAAATTTCTGATAACGAACAACTAACCATTCTCTCACGAAGAATTTCATAGCCTGCTAATAAGAAATTCATTCCTGAATTGATTGTTTTTTCTAAAAAGATGAACGTACATACAAACTTTTCTGGTGGTTCTAGTCGTAGACCAACATTGAAATGTATTTCACTTCTATCGGAAACTCTTGAGACTTCCCTTTTCCCAGTTCGGACTGGATCTTTAAGAATTTCTTGAATTATCTTGAATGTCGTAATAATTTTGGCCCACTAGTAAACGGTGTCTCTGAAGCCGTTATAACATCATATTATGAGTTAGTAGACAAATTTTTTATTTTTAGAAAAAAGCTTCCCTTTTTTTACAGTCAATTAGATTTTCCTCTCTTCACATCGTGTTTCTTCCTAAACGCGTTATTGATGTATATGTATCACACCAAAAACATGTTTTGATAATATGTTGGGTTCAGGTTGTAATACTATCTAACTAAACCCATCTATCTCGTAAATCCAATTGTTGTACACGTATTTCAGAGGAACCACAACATTTTGCGAAAGGAAATTGGTGCGACGAGTTCGTCGATGCTGGAGATCATAATATAATAGGCAAATCAATTACTGTGTCCTGCCCACGATGTTAAAATTAAAATGGTTTAATACACCCGCTAATAGGAATGGGCCAAGATATCGATTTTTCGGTCGATATTCGATATTGGAAAATATTTACGTTATCGATATTAATTTAAGTAGTAAAAGTATAAAAATTTGAGGATCACTGATAATTAATGTGGTGTCTCAGAACTTTTGTAACCAGAATAACGCTTAGAACTTGTGAAATAGGCATATAAAAATCTCGCGTGCGAATATTTAAAAAAAAAAATTTTAAATAGAATTTTGAATTTTTGCGGAAATCCAACTTACGAATTTTTTGTATTATTATTATTTTCGACATCGATCGATAACGATAATTTTCCAACGATTATCGATACCCATCCCTACCCGCTACGCTGTAGGATGCACAACACTACCCGCTACGCTATAGGATGCACAACACTACCCGCTACGCTATAAGATGCACAACACTACCCGCTACGCTGTAGGATGCACAAACCTACCCGCTACGCTGTAGGATGCACAACACTACCCGCTACGCTGAAGGATGCACAACACTACCCGCTACACTGTAGGATGCACAACTACCATTTACCGAATACTAACAAAGAGCTAAAACGCAAATATCTAGTGCCTTTTATAATGCAGAGTTATTTTAGTGGCGACCTTGAATCATGAGTGTAATCTCTTACACATTGACTAGATATACTCCTTTTAAATATTGAGTTAATTTAATATGTGTTTTGGCAAACATGTTGCACCCACTTTGGAGGCATTTAACCAACTGTTTTAACTGGTCTAAGCTATTGATGATTAAAATCATACCTACATTTTCCTTTACTTTTCTATTACTGCAATCATGCTTCTCAAGCCGATATTAATATTAAGGACAGTTACAAATAAACATACATCTCATTTAAAATAAAACGTTCCTAGTTACACTTGAACCACTTGAACTAGAATATTTGTGACCAAAACGACAGAACACGATTTCAGCTTCCACTAAACATATCCAAGAAAAAATATATAAAAAACCCGCAATTCAATTCTTATAGTCTAAATGTATGAACTTTAACCCTTTCGTAGGCGGTGGGAAGATTTCTTCCCACCCATTATAAGTTCGCTTCTGGGCGTTGGGAAGATAATTTCCCAGTTTCGGATCGTGCTGCTACCTAGCGGAGCGCGTGGAAATCACTTAAAAAAATTGGTACATGTCTTTAGGCCGATAACTGCAGTTCGTATAGCGTTTTGGCTTGACAGCTGACTGTGTTTTGTGACAACAACAAAAATTCTGAAGAATAAGTGCGTAAAGTGAACCCCCGAGGTGGATTTCTCCAAGCGAGATGTAAATATATCAAATATAAGTATTCTAGAATATGATTAGTGACATTTCCAAACTCATTTATCACATATTGTACAAAGGTGTACTTTGTTACAAAGTTGGGTAATATTTCACCCAGTGCCCATGCCTGATTGCTAACATTTGTAGGTTATGTATCTAAAATATGTAAATTTGTGCTTGGAACTCGTATACTGTAGCTAATTACTTTTGTATGATTGTTTTAGGGGTGGACGGAACTTTATACGTGATAATATCAGGAAAAATCAGTGCAGTTAGTGAAAATGTGACTTTTTAAAAACACTATCCAGTGGGCAGTGGGAAGAAAAATACCCACCTCATTATTGTTTATTGTATGCATTTTTTTTTTTTTTTTTTTTTGGAAATATGTATTAAATAATATTACAACTTCAAACAGCTATGTAAACTTATATTTTGTAGTACAAATAAAATTGCCCATGAAAGGGTTAAAGGTTTTTTGCTGATTTAGTATTATCCGAACACAACAGTCTGTATGAAATATTACAAGCTTCCGGTTCGCAAGTATTCGGTTTTTGGGGAAGTTCGCCTCGACTATTATACAATAGATTTCGCTGTGGTGTTTTTGTGTTGGTTTTGTGGGATTGTTCTTGCTTCTAGTTCAGAAGCCACTGAGTTTCGATTATTGATAAAAGGGCGCAACCCCCCGATTCATGCTGCTACAACTCATACTTACCTGGCGTAGGGGTTACCGTGATCAACAAGGCGGTGACTCTTGCCAATTAAACTGCCCTCTCGATTGCAATATATCGAGGAGCAACTAACCAAACAGCTTTGGGATCCGCCTGTTCTGAGTGGTTCGAACGCAAGATTACTCTCAGACAGGAATCCAATAAGCAGAAGAACAGAAGAATAAGGGGCCTCACCCCGTGTCCTTTTCCTTCACGTTTAACTTCTTCCCCTTCCTCCCTTATCCTTCTCCTCCCTTCCTCCCTTCCCCTTTCTCCCCTTACCACCAACGCGGTTGCGGAAATTCCCCCGCGATCGTGACGGTGCTGGGTCTTACACCCTCCCTCCCTTCCCTTATCCCGCTCACCAACGCGACCGCGGAAGGGTTCTGTCCCCCGCGCTAGTGGCGGTGTCGGGTGTTTAACCCTCTCTCTTCCCCTTCCTCACCCCCTCCCTCCCCTCCCAGATAGTAAAACTATCACATCCATGCCATGGTTTTCCCGCCATTTCACCCGAAGGCCACGCCCGCCGCTGGTCTTCCCCAATTCTTGCCTCATAAGAGGGCCACAACTAAACATTCTCAACCTGGTACCTCCACCGGGATGCTACCCCCGATAATCCCGCCCCTTATGGCAGCTACCACGTCCAAGCCACGCACTCCTGAACCACCTCCAGTGTGGACTAAGATCCCACTGAAGGTGAAGGAGCCGCGAAAGGGCCGTTACTCTTTCCCCATAACTTCGGCTGATGCAGGGGTCCCTACACCAGCTCCACTACCTGATAAACCAGTCCCAGGCAGGCCAGTTACGCCCACCGCAAATCGGTGTCTGGCCCTAGATGTCGACTGCGACATCATGTCGGACGACGACAACTCCCTGGTCATAGACTCCGGCGCTGAAAGCGAGATGGAGCTATGCCAGTCTCAACCCTCGACCAGCCAAACAGTGCGTCCGAAACGTCGCCGGACTCACTCGATTTCCCCTGACTCAGACGCGTCTTCTGTCCGCTCTACCGCATCCAGGCCACCGAAACTCCATGCACAACGTGCATCTCCCAGCTCCGTAATACACAAACCGGTAGCCCAGCATCCCCCAGCCACTCACTCGGACCAAGCAAACCCTGAGACTGCCAAACAGCACTCCTCAGACTCAAAACCCCCGCCCATCCTCCTATACAACATCGAGAACTATTCCTCTTTGGTCACCCTATTGGCCAAGGCCACCAAAGGGGCATACACCATCTCGGCGACAGCGGAAGCGTTTCGCATTAAACCCAATCTCCGACAAACCTATGACGAGATTTTCAAGTATTTAAACGTGCATAAACTACTGTTTCACACTTTTCCGACTGTAGAACAGAGACAGAAACGTCTCGTAATTCGCGGTCTCTCCTCCTCTGTGCCAGTCGAGGACATAAAAATTGATTTGACGGAGCAGGGCGTCAATATAGTTGACCTCCGTCAAATCTTGCATAATGGCGACTCTCCGTCCACTCGTCGACCCATGCCCTTGTTTGTTGCCACTGTCTCTTTATTTGATACTGGCGTCCCCCTTCATACAGTCACCATCATCTGCCACCACAAAGTGACATTTGAACGTTACCGTGGCCAATCAGGTCCACGGCAATGCTTCAATTGCCAACAATTTGGCCACTCATCGGCCTTCTGCCATCTTCCGCCGGCGTGCTTTAAATGCGCCCAGGCCCACAAGTCAGCGCATTGCCCCAAATCCCCCGACTCACCCGCCACTTGCGTCAACTGCAAACAAGAGCACCCAGCCTCGTACCGTAAATGCAAGGCATATCTTGATGCCTGTGATGCCCGAGCACAGAGCAACCAAAGTCAGCCAGGCCGTCCGGTAACTAACCGCCGCCAAAAACAACCACCTCCTCCGCCTGTAGCTTCACAACAGCGTGCTAGCTTCCCCACAGCCACCTTCAGTGCCGCATTTCCCCCACTAGTCTCGTACGCGCAAGCTGTCCAGGCCTCGACACCACAACAGACTCCACCTGACCTAACTGATGTACCACACACCAGTCCGTCACAGTCATCTCAACCCCATGGCCCAGTTCCCGCCCCACGGCGACCACGTGGCCATGTACCACCTTCACAACCGCCGCCTCCACTGCTGCCGCCTCCACTTGCTCCCCAAGGTCGTAACCCGGCCTGGACTATCATCGGCCAAATAGCCGATGCCCTCATCGCCTATTCCAGCGACCCCATCATTTCCACCCTAGCTACCCTTCTTAAAACACTCATCTCCACACCCAACAATGGCTAAGCTGGAATTGAAACTACTGGCGTGGAACGCTAATGGAGGAGTTCGCCGCAAAACGGCAGAACTCATCCACCTTGTCCATCAACTTTCCATAGACATCATTCTCATCAATGAAACTCACCTACTCCCTTCTGACAACTGGTCTATTCCCGGCTTCCAAATTCTCCGTAACGATCGACTGACAGCGTCTAAACGTACGAGAGGGGGTGGTACTGCCATTCTCTCTCGCTCTACAGCCGCCGTCGTTCAAGAGCCCACCCCCCTTCTTTCTGCGGTCGAAGCCACTATCGCAATTGTGAAAACGGCTGCTGGCCCGATGCGATGCATCGCAGCATACTCGCCCCCAAATAAACATTTCAGTGGCACCGACTTTACTTCCCTCTTCACTTCACAAATGCCGACTGTTCTGGCGGGTGACTTAAATGCCAAACACCATCTTTGGAATTCGGCTGTCAACAACACACGGGGACTTGCTCTTCTTCGTTTCATCACGTCTACCAACCTTAGACTAAATGTCACTGGGCCTGTCGAACCAACATATCACCACTATCGTGACACTACCCCTCCCGATGTGCTAGACATTGCCATTATTCGGAACATCCACACATCTTACGATATTTCGACAGTCCAGGCACTCACATCCGACCATAATCCGATCCTCATAAATATTGGTAACAAAATCAATTACCAACCACCTACCCCCCGGTTCTCATACGGCAAAGCCGACTGGCAGCGCTTCCGTAATCATATTCACAACCGCCTCACTGCCCTCCCACTTCCACTTCTCGACTTATCTTCAGCTATCGATACGTCGATCTCCTTCCTATCGGCTCTTATCCGTCAGGCAGCTACTGTTGCAATCCCCAAATACACACCGTCGCCCTCAACACATCTGTCTTTACCACCTGCCCTTCGTGCATGTGTGCGACAGAAAAATCGAGCCCGTCGGCGCTGGCAAGCGTTCCGAACGCCAGACTGCAAGGCCGAATACGACAGACTGCAACGTGCACTTGACCGCGATATTGCCGACCATTTGTCATCGCAGTGGGAGGCAAAACTCTTCACCCTCTCATACTACGACAACTCCATCTGGCGGATGGCCAAGACGCTACAGAAGTCGAAAGCACCCAATCCCCCGATCCTCACACCTGCAGGCTGGGCACTTAGTAGCCCGGACAAAGCCGAGGCAATCTCGCGCAGTCTGGAGATGGCCTTCATCCCTAATCCTCCAGTTCCTGGCGAACCAGATCTGGATAGGTTGATGAAGATCTACTTTTCGAAAACTGTGTGCCCGGAACCCCCACCAGAGTACAACTTACAGCCCTTTGAACTACGTACCATCTTTTCCAATTTAAACCCCCGTAAAGCCCCTGGTCCCGACGGTATAGGAGCGGTGCTCATTCGACAACTTCCTGGGTCAGCTGTGGCAGTCCTCTTCCATATTTATGAACGGTGCCTCACTACGTCATATTTCCCAAAAAATTGGAAAATGGCCAAAATTATCTCAATCTTAAAACCCGGGAAACCGCCGTCAGACCCGTCCAGCTACAGACCAATCAGCCTTCTGAATGTCATGGCCAAAATGCTTGAGTCACTGGTCCTAACTCGCATCAAGCGACATTTAGCCGAAAACACCATTATCCCCCAGTATCAATTTGGTTTCGTAGCAAACACCTCTACGGAACATCAACTTTTACGTCTCACAAATCGCATCACCCATGGTTTCAATAACAAGAAAGTCACAGCCGTTGCTTTTCTCGACATTGCCAAAGCTTTCGACTCAGTCTGGCATGCTGGCTTGTTATTGAAACTAGCCCGGTACAAATTCCCCCTGCATATCATTCACTTTCTCCAATCATTCCTCCACAAACGAAGTTTTCGGGCATCCTGGCTGGGGTCACTGTCTTCACCACGCAAAATACGCGCAGGAGTACCTCAGGGATCAGTACTCAGTCCAACCCTATTTAATATTTACACGGTAGACATGCCAGAAATGCCCAAGGGTGTTGATGTGCATCTCTTTGCGGATGATGACGCCATTGCTGCCACCTCTCGCTCCGCAAAACTTGCTGTCAAACATCTCCAAGCTGGTCTGGATTCAAACTTAATGTTGGCAAAACTTCAGCCACCATGTTTACTACTG
The DNA here is from genome assembly GCA_945910005.1 of Isoperla grammatica. Lineage (NCBI taxonomy): Eukaryota > Metazoa > Arthropoda > Insecta > Plecoptera > Perlodidae > Isoperla > Isoperla grammatica. The sequence goes on from OX246737.1 coordinate 60,939,303, forward strand.
GTCATGCCCCCAAACATTCTCCCCTCTTTCTGGACGGTGTCCCGATCGCATGGTCTAAAACAAATCTGTACCTGGGTGCATTATTAGACCGCCGTCTTAGCTGGAACCATCATGTAGACAAAGTGATGCAAAAGAGTCGTAACAAAATGTTTGCTCTTCGGTCAATACTGAGGTCTCCAGTTATTGCAGAGAAAGACCTTCTTCGGATCTACACGACCGTTATCCGTCCCACATTTCTCTGCCGCTCCCATATGGGGCACCACATCATATACTAATTTTCTAAAATTACAGCGCCTCCAAAATACTGTCCTCCGAGTGGTGATGCACCTGCCCAAATACACCCCCATCGTTCCGCTCCATGCACACTTCTCTGGATCTACCTTTGGTAGACAAGTTGGTTCAGGATCGATCCCTTAAATTCTTTAACTCTTTATCACGGCACCCAAACCCTCTCGTGAGGTCACAGTTGGACTTTATGCCCAACCCTCATGATAGATTTCTCCGTCCAGTCGCGAGCATAAACACCCTTGAATTCAGGCCTCCCAACCCAAAGGCATGTGGACGCCACCGCAACCTTCGCCTTCCCCTCTTTGCCAAGAAAAGACGGGTGAGGTAGTACCTCTATTCATGCCCATCAGGACCCTTCCTGAACTTACCTATTTATTCCTAGTAGTTGTAAACCCAACCTCTTCTATTAATTTCATGCTTATATCACTCTAAATTCTTTCTGCCTTCGGGCCATTTCATTCTTTTTCCAAACGTTCTGCCTTAAGCAACAAAACCATCACATCTGTATTCTAATCATACTTCTCTTAAGGACACTGTCCGGTCGAGATTATCAAGCAAAAGGAAACTGTACCTTATTGCCACCATCCAAAGCTCCAAAGCTCCAAGATAAAAGGGCGATATGTCAATATATAATTCACATTTTTTAAACTTTGTCTTTCGAGCCATTGTAAAAATCACTACACAATACATAGCATACACAGCAGACCTCCAATTATTATACTGGCTATATTTCCATATTTAATTATACAAGCTGTGCAGTATATTAATGATTTATTTATGATATGTGAAATGTTCGAGTTACGTTGGAAACAGAATCGTACGTGTTGGTATACTTTAAAACCGGCAGGGTTATAGGTTACAAATTGATGCCGTATACTAATCATATTGCGTAGTTGATATATGATTGCTATTGTTTTTGTGCCTCCTGTCTATAATGTGGTTACGGCTATACTAGCCAAGAGAAGAGTGAACTCGCACAACCAATTGGAACGGAACAATGCTTACTAGACACAGTCAAAGGCGACTCGATGTATTTTACACTTTGGGTAATAAACTCAGGCTATACCACACGCTGAGTAAATTTGAGAGCTAGCGGACAGGTTAAGAAACCATCCAAATAATTCAAATAGCATAACATTTGGTAGATATTGACTGATTCTGAATTAATATAGTTTGGGAGCGCCGTGCAAGAGCTCCAGTGCTAATTAAGATGGAGAGAATGGTGCGGTAAGTTGAAGGTTTAAAATCGAGCTTAAATATAAAAGCGTCTGAATGTCTTTGGACTAAAGCGACTCGCTGGTCTAGAGATTTAGAAGGTCTAGCATATCGCTGGGTCTAGAAGTCTCGGAAGTCTAGAAGTGTCAGAGGCCTAGAAGTGTCGGTTGTCTAGAAGTCTCGATTGTCTAGAAGTCTTGGTGGTCTAGAAGTCTTGGAATTCTAGAAGTCTCGGAGATCTAATTGTCTTGAAGGTCTAACATCTCGACGTTTAGAGTGGAGAAAGAAAAGCTTTGAAGCTTATAGTGACTGCAAGTGACAAAGGTTGCTTATTTGTGTATTTACTTTACAAAAAAATACGTACAGGGGTTTTAGCGTTTGTCAGCTCAAATTTAACACATAATTTTCCCTTCCCAAACCGAAGGGTTCAATAGTGTACCACGGTCAATCAAACCACGTCGTTATTAGTAGTTCATCTCCAATGGGACTATACATGATTGCTGCGTGTATAGTTTTTAACGAATTATAATGGAAATGTAATCCAAATATGAAATAAGATACCTACTAGCCTAAGTGCGTACTAAGGAAAAATAAGTTGTGTTTTCATTGTGATTCCATTTTCAAATTCATTTGCCAGTCTAGTTGATTTGTGTAACCACGGTCATTGCGTTTCAGGTCCAAGTTCGTGAAAACTTATTTCTTCGTAATAAATGAAAATGCGAGACCATAAAATGCTCTAATGCGAACTGTATTCTGTTCTTTGTGTTTTATCAATATCAATCAGTAATTACGGTAGCACTTAATTAAAATTAATTCGTTGTGCCATGCACTGCAGCACTTAATTTGTAGTGTTATACATTACCTCCGACGTTTTTGGAGTTGGGGTTTTCTGTTTCTTTATGTATGTGGTAATGTATAAGTAAATAAATGAATACATCATATAATTAAATTAATTTGATGCTCGAATTAGTATCCGCCCTCAGCTAGAACGTTTTAAATGACTGTCTGTAAGTACGATTAGTCGTAGGACGATTAGAATAAGACTAGTCGCTAGGGTCGAAAAATATTATCATTTTTAGAAAAAATAAAATAATATGCAATTATAGTTTTGTATTGAAAAGAATTGTTTTACTTTGGCTTTAAACTGTATTCGGCATTTTTTTATACAAACACGTGTCTTATTTTCAAATACTGCTACTTTAGTAAAAATATACAGCACATTGGTGCGAGAAAACCAAAATACATCTTGTCATCCAGGTAACAAGATATGGAGGGGAGAGTGGGGGCGTTACGTCAATATGCACGACGTGGATCCTGTATTTAAAGTATCCTGTAGAAACAGCGACAGTGCACAGCTATGTATAACTAGAGAACTAGTACCGTGTGTGTTTTAGTAGCTCCACGTTTCGTATGTAGGCCTACGGTGCGTCTCAAGGCATGATGGATGAACAGGGTGCGCACTGACGCTGGTTGTTGGGCATTATGTCCGACGAGCGAAGAATTATGGAGATAATATTCAAAGAAAATATTGAGCTATAGGAATAACAGCTGTAAATGTCAATGTTATTTTAACGAAATTTACATATCACTAGTTTACTTTACTTACTCGACTTTTATAATATTATTCGTGGAGTTATGTGAAGTAAGAAGAATTTTGTGTTTTAAATTCCACCTCGTAGTTTTTCAATAGTTTTGGATATATTTGAGGGATACTTCATGATTTTCTTGTACAATTTTAGAAAGAATGTTTTACAAAACATTTTGTTAAAAGTTTCGTGGACAATTTTAAACAATGTGAATTCCGAATTTTTGTTTTTCAGTTATGACTAAGTAAGGGTTTTGATCATGTTGGATTTACGTGGGAAGGTATTTTATGGTGTCTTAAGTAGTTAGGTCATCTACAAAGATAAAAAAGATGGCATCTGGCGAAAAGCATATTATCCGGAGAAATAAAAGGAGATAGGTGTACGTAACTTTCAAATAAGCAAGTTGGTAATGTTATGGTTTCAAGTTTGTATGTTGCAAAAGGATCTCATTCAAAACATGATTCCAGATGACGTTAACCACCGAAAACCGACCTTGTAACTGATAGGGCAGAGTAAATACAAATATAGTTTACTTTCATTTTAACAACACATATAACACACAAACCACATAAACAACACATATTTTACAATTTAAGGACTCATTGTAAAATACTTACTAATTGAAAATTATGAACATTACAACGCCGGACAAACGTACACACACAATTCGAACAGGCACAGATAACAACTCGCATAAAGATATATGTATTATCAAGCATGCACTCTTTCGGATTCCATCTAGCCGTATTGATGTTTACAAGTACTCCTGCATAAATAGGATACAATCAACATACAACACGCTTACAATAAACCAGGACCTTGACCTACACAACACTACCTTGGGGGCTTTCAGGGCGAGAGTCAAAGATGCAATGACTGAGCGATCTCACATTCTCTGATTTTCGCCTTCAGGGTTTCTAAGGGGGTGGTCTACACACACACACTCACTCAAACGCTCACACACACACCAACAATCACACACTCACACCCACACTCACACCCACACTCACACTCACACACACTCACACTCACACTCACACTCACACTCACACTCACACTCACACTCACACTCACACTCACACTCACACTCACACTCACACTCACACTCACACTCACACTCACACTCACACTCACACTCACACTCACACTCACAATCCATTCACAATCACACTCGCACACAAATCTTAATTCTTGTTTTGCTTTGTTGCACTATGTACTAGCTTCACTTACACTGACTATTATGTATTATGTCTATTATATTGCACTTGTGGGGCTTGCCCCGTTGTCAATAAAGACCAAATAAATAAATAAATAAATAAATAATCTGGATATTTTGGAGTTGAGTGTTTTGCGGTGGAAAGAAGAAATAAGTTACTCTAAGATCCCAAAGTAATGTTGTGATGGTCCCACCCCTACTTGGAGGGGGAAGGGGAGGGCGGCCAGCCACGGAGTGGTGCGGGCCGCTCAGTGTTGCCACGTGCAGTACAGTTGTACTAGATCTAGTACGAAAAAGTTAGTTCTAGTACGGCAGTACCACTTTCCCAAAAATCACCCAAATCTAGTACTATTTCCAACAGATTCAAAGAAAAATAAACAACACAATAATAATGCTTTTGAAATCGCGAACCAATCAGTTGGAAAAAATTAATTGGGAGAATACAACAAACACTACCAAAAATAAATACAAATTTAAACATATATTCCCGCGCGAACAGACGGAGTGAAGAGCGAGAGAAGACTACTGGTCGAGTTGGTCTTATCAGAAAGTCAGGTTCGTGTAAATCCCCAATCATTTAGATTGTCAATATACCTTGACTTGTTTGGGACAACCGGGCAACTAGTTATTTGCCAACACGCACATGTACAGACTCTATTAGCTCTTCTGATCGGACTACAGCCAGGCGTAATATCACATGATCGCATTGCACTGTGCTGCGTTCTTATAAGTTCTATTTAAATTATAACGTTCGTATTGCACTCTATATGAGCGCTAACGGGGATTACCCAATTTGAGTGAACAGTAGCATTGGGTTTGAAGTTCAAACCCAATGACAGTAGTCACCAGTCACCAGACAGCAATTGATTCGTGTTTGATGTTTTATCTTGGAAGAACTCCTTTTCAATGGACAGGTAAGTCTATAAATATTTGCCTACTTTCAAATGTCCTGTAAAATCATACCTGGCATAGACCGACATTGATATATTATTAGATGATCGTAGCGAAATCTTTCCATTCAACTCGATCAGCGCTCTGTCTGTGTGTGTGTGTGTGTGTGTGTGTGTGTGTGTGTGTGTGTGTGTGTGTGTGTGTGTGTGTGTGTGTGTGTGTGTGTGTGTGTGTGTGTGTGTGTGTGTGTGTGTGTGTGTGTGTGTGTGTGTGTGTGTGTGTGGTTGATTGTATAGTGTTTATGGCGGTAATTTTTAAAACTGTTGTGCAAACGTATACATGCTTGCTTATCAACGCGTCACACAGATTCACTCTCATTCATTCACGCTCATCTGTCAATGTGAAGCGTTTTCCTAGTAATGCTACATTCAATTTTACCTAGCCTTTTTAACTTTTACTACCAATTTAGATATCAAACATACACATTTTGACAATTCAATATTTTTCTTTCAAGATTTATTTTGAGAGGAAATAGTGGTAAACAAACCCCCAATCAAGACCCCCAACCGTCCACATCAACAAGTGGCGTTGATGTTGATGTTATTGCGGACTCGACGCCTAGTCCTACTCGGAAGCATACTCTTTCATCTGAATCTGAGACTGAGAGAGAGGATGATCGTCCTTGGAGGCGTACTCAAGTTTCATCTGAATCCGAGAGAGAGGATGATCCAGAACCTATTGAAATTGACGGTGGTACGTAGGTCTATATAATGAGATAATAATTTTGAGTTAATTTTTGACAATGCAGTTACGTAGATTGAAAGGACTTATACTTTATTACTTATACTTTATTTCATTTATATAGATTCTGGTGGCGAAGGAGCTAAGCTCAGACAAAAAGCAAAGCTGACATCGAAACGAAACTACAAGCAAAAATTTAGACTAGATTGGGAACATAAATATAAAGATTGGCTACTTAAATCATCGAACAACGAAGCTTTTTGCAAAGTATGCCATAAGTCTCTTCAAGGGGGCGTATTTCATCTTAATCGTCATGCAGCGACCCAGGCGCACCAAAGTAGAATAGCAGCACTGAAATCCACTGTCAAGATAACAGAGCCTAAATCTCACGGTGAAGGAGAAAAGAAGAAACGATTGAAGAGGCTAATCCAAGAAGGTGAGCTAAAAATGGTTATGCACCTGGCAGAACATAATTTACCATTCCGTTTAATGGAACACATGCCCCAGTTCATAAAATCGGTATGCCCTGACTCAGAAATTGCGAAGGGTATCAAGTGTAGCCGAACGAAGGCTACCCAAATAGCTATGGATGTATTAGCGCCAGCGAGCTTAGAAGTCATAGGAAACATGTTGCAAAAATATGCTTACTCCCTTATAATTGACGAAACAACTGACATAAGCACAAAGAAGAGCCTTGCTATTGTAGCAAGGCACTTTGATGAGGAAGCAGAAGAAGTTAAAGACAGGTTTTTGGGTCTTGTTGAAGTTGAACGCGCTACTGCTGACGGCCTGGTTGAAACAATCAAAACTGCACTGTTAAAAAATAAAATCCCAACTCAAAACATGATTGGCTTTGCGGCCGATAATGCGGCTGTCATGATGGGAAATAAAAATGGAGTACAAACACAGTTAAAAAGAGATGTGCCAAACCTTTTTGTGCTTGGATGTGTATGCCATTCTTTCCACTTATGCGCTTCTGCCGCATGCCTAAAGCTTCCAAGAACTATTGAAGATTTGGCTAAAGACATCTACTCTTACTTTTCAAACAGTTCAAAGAGAAGGGATGAACTAGGTGAATGCCAAGAATTTGCCAGAACAAAGCCACATGAAATGCTGAGGCCCAGTCAAACGAGATGGTTGTCTTTACAGGTATTGAAATTATATTACTTAAAATTAGCTGTCATAGAAAAATAATTTTATTTCACAACTAGTACGGTATAATCCTCACTTTACCATTTTGATGTTTTTAGGCTGTTGTCAACCGAATATTAGAGCAATGGCCAGCTCTAATCCTGTTTTTCACGAATGCTGCTGTGAATGATAAACTTCAAGCTCCACAGACCATATTACAAGCTCTCAACACTCCAGTCTTCAAGCTGTACTTCACGTTTCTGTCGTATGTACTTGATCTAGTTAACAGGCTAAATCTAGAGTTCCAAAGCGAATCCCCTAAGATCCACACTCTTTCATCCCGAGTATCTCAACTGTACAGAAGTCTCCTCAGGAACTTTGTCAAACAAGAGTTCATCGAAAACGAGGGCTTGGATTCTTTAAATCCCTCCGACCCACATAAATTTCTCTCCCTTGAAAGCACATATTTTGGCGCTTAGACTGAACTTCTAATTGCGAACTCCCCACAAATACCTCATGACCAATTACATAACTTCAGACTGCGAGCACTTGATTTTTATGTCGAACTATGCCGACAAATCAAGCAACGATTTAAATTTAATGATCCAACACTTGTTGCCCTAGAAAACATTGGCCCAGAAGTAGCTCTTTCTGGGCAAGTGGCATCCATTATTCAATTGGCTTCACTGTTCCCCAATTTCGTTCCCAATAATGACATAGAAACTCTTAATACTGAATGGCGACTACTGCCTGAAATAAGACGAGACCCAATTTTCGAAAAACAAATGGAGTTAGTGGAATTTTGGTGTAAAGTGGGAAAAATTAAAAATGGAATTGGGGAACCAATGTTCCAACACCTCTCGAGCTTCATTAAAAGCATCTTGTGTTTGCCACACAGCAGTGCATCTGCCGAGAGAGTTTTTTCACAACTGAGTCTCATCAAGACAAAAACACGAAACAGATTAATGGTGGAAACTTGCAGTGCATTGCTCCACACGAAAGCACTCCTTAAAAATGATACTTGTTTTACATGGCAACCTACACAAAATATGCTAAACAGAAAAATAGATGAGAATGAAATAGTTCCTGATGAAGATATCACCTTTTAGTTTCACACAAAGAAGTGTTTTCTTTCTATTATATTTCCGAATGCATTCATTGTTGGAGTTTAATAATATAATATGATATTGTTAGGCAAATCCGAACGCCTGTCTATCGTTGCTAATTCCAGCCTATGTCATCAACAATGGGCGACTTCCGGTCACAGATTATTGATGACGTCAAATCTAAACTTGGACCTAGAATAATTAGCAACGATAGGACAGGCGTTCGGAGTTCGGACACGTCCTTAGTCTTATAAAATTAAGAATGTTGCTAGCGCAGGTATTTTGATATTGTGTAATTATTTAATGTTTCAAATGTATATTAAGTAAAAATGTAATCTAATGTAAGCTAACCCATGTACCCCCCAATATATTTTTTGTCTTGAATGAACATCGAAGTTAAAAATCTCTTGATGCATTGTAAATAAGTCGTAACGTTATCAGATCTCTATTGTTAAAAACATCAAGAAATATTATTGTATCAATAACAATAAATGCACACATAATTTAGGAAATGTTATTTTATTTATTAATGGTTCCCAAGTCCAACCGTCCTTGCTGGCTGGATAGACTAGAAATTAATTTAATTTAAATAAGTTATCCCAAGATCCACTGATGCGCTGCAATCAACTGTGTTTATGCACAAAAAATGCAAAAAAAAACATCAGAAACGTAAATCACGGAAAAAGATATGGAAAATGTAGGGAGTGTATAACATGTGATACATTTCGGTATCAAAGACGCGCAATGGAAGTTAGTACTTTTTTTGTTAAACTAGTACGTTTTTTGTGCTGCGGTTGGTACGATTTGAAATTTCATTCTGGCAACACTGGGGCCGCTGGACGGAGAAGGGTAGTCGAGTGCCGGACCACGCGGTGGTAGCTTCCGTGCCTCACTTGTATTACTGTGCTTGTAGGGTAAAAGGAATAAAAGGTGGCTTTATACCTATTCGCAGTGTTTAGTGGTGATACCCCACCAACAACCCACTCCCTGGCCAGTGGCCATATTACAATGTATCGGGTGCTGTAAGCTTTCGTGTCACAAAATATAATACTATTACTACATTTACAGGTTTATCCTATGAAATATCAAAGAATGTTGGGAATCTGATTGAATATTGGTTAAGTTTTACTGTGTCATTTCTAATTAGGTTTACCTTTATAAATATATGTATACCCTTAACCTAAATGGGTCAGTATTCTTGCTTACTCAACTCCAATGCTATCATCATGAAATGATACACCAGGAACCGAACTAAGTTCGTGTTTTAGCTCCTAGTCACGTAGATGTAGAGAAAAGCAACATGAAATTGATGTCCGAAGGTAATATAGTGATGTCTGGAGACACAATGAAAAATTCAAACTATTTCCATGGCTATAAAATGTATTCATGGAAAATGTATACATAGTTATATCCTGCGGGAGACATTTCAAGTCGCGGTCTCTTGTTTTCTACGGGCATATAATATGTCCTGTATTGCCAGTTGAAGCCCTTGAATTGTACGTTACTGCAGCTGTGGGCTGTTGCCTTTAGGTTTATTCCCCCAACGTAATTTGTTCGTCATGAAACCTTTTACTTCGTTTTCGCAATATTGTTTCCTAGCGAGTACGGTGAGGTTTTATTTCCATCAGGTTCCAGGTTGCGGAAAGTTCGTCACGATGCTCAACATCTTCGTAATTACTTTGTTTACTACTTAAGAGGAAATTAGTTTTATCCATCTTCGTGAATCTCACAACAAGTCTAGTTCAATTAGAGTGATGTTTTCTACATGAGTTTGACTTGGGAAGTACATCCACACTATTAGTGGACTGTTACTCTGTTGATTAAATTAGAAGTTACCTAATTAGTAAAACTGAATACGTTTTTTATCGAAAAGGAAAACAAAATATTTTAATAACCATAATATCGCTTTCTCTGCAGCCCAGGGACAATTCATGCAACTTGACAGTTGACTATAATTAATAATTATAGGCATTGTGGTATTTCAAATAGTTGGGATTTGGGAAGGAATACGTGAATACTGATAGGAGAACTCAATTCCAGCATTGTCTACGAACCTATAAGACAAAAGACGTCAACATTTCCGGGGGCCAGAATCGATTCGGTGACTTTCTGAACTAGAGCTTCGTGTTCTAGTACTAATTGAATGTTTTAATGGTTCAACGTGGTCAAGATATTTTTTGTGCTCTGTTTAATATATTGTTATTAATACTGATAGGTGACAACTACTGCTTTAACATTACGGATTGTTTATTTGTATGTGTTATTTATGTTCTATATGAAGGGCTACAACTTTATTATGTCTAATGCAATTGGAATTTCGATTAATAGATTAATAATAACTGGGTGATCACCAACACATGTAGAAGCCACATACACATTACGGTATGTTGATCTTTCGTCGGGGATATATCCGACACTGAACAATATGGTTGGTAAATTGAAATATGGCAATCAGCATTAATGTTCCATCATCATAAACGTCAACAACCAACATAATTTACAGAGCCAATGTTATAGAAATGAAGGCCAGCTGGACGCAAATGTCAATTCTGTGGGCGTTACACGGTCAACAAACAATCAAGGTAATAAAATTTCTCATATTACATTATTAAAATATTATTTTATGAACAAAATTGAATACAACAATGTGTTATCCAACGTCCTACATACTCTTTTGTCAAGACCGATTGATTTCGAATACGTGAAGGAGCTTCGAGAATGACAGCCAATGTTAAATGAAATTGATAACATCCATAAAAGCGCGGCTTGTTTCTTCGCGGAAATGTGTTCTGGTATCAGTAGACATCCTATATACAACGGGAAGGTTGCGTCTGATATCTCGACGGCTTCTGGTATGAACGAAGCATCTTCCTTATATGTTTCAATTTTAGTAAAGATCATATTTGAATAACACAATTCTCTTGCGAACCTCACGCATGTAGTTTATTTTAAGATGTTATTTCAACTCCGTCTCCGTAGTGAAAAGATTGAACTTTTTCAGGCATGAAAATCCTCTGTTAAGTTGTCTTTTCCAGTATGAAAAATAAAATCCCATAGTGTTTATACTGTTGAAGCTGTATCTTTCATCTAATCACGTTTTTCTCCCGACAAAACACGAATGGGAAAATTGAAATTCGAATACAGAATCACAAAGAAATGGTGTATTGTACGCGTCCGATAAAACGTGCTCCCCAGACTGCGAGATATTTGTACATTGTGTAACACGTTACGTCACAACTCACAACGACCGCATTCATGACCAAAATTAAAAAAAGGATAAATAAATTATTAAAATTAAAAGTATCAATTTGTCAATACAAAACAAATGCTTATACCATAAAATATAAGAGTGTTTAGCGCGTACATCTACCGCTACAATTTATGAACATGGTTGCGTGTGCCATTGAAAACTATACAAAGAGTAGACGAGATAAGAAAGTGTATACTTATTTCATTTCCTATAAGAAGCAATCTTGAAGAACGTAAATTTTCAACCAAAAGCGATGGTTGAAACTTTGCAATAATCAATTGTCAGTAAATATTCAAACATAATAAACATGCTGATTTGGCCCTCAGTGTGGTAGCTACGAGGAATGCACACGATAATCGATGTTATTGTTCGATCTTCGATATTTGATAAACTTTCGATAGTCGATTACACAAACATTATCAAACAGTTTTTTTGATTTAAAAGCGTGTTTGTAATGCATTATTTCTTCGTTCTCGGGATTGTGTAGTGTTGAAATTCTCAGAAATTCCGCCAAAATACTGAGCCTCGGCCTAATATATAATTACTCTCAACAGTACGTCAGATATATCCATATCCAAGGCATGTTGTTTATATCGTTAAGCCGCGTACACACTTGCGCATTTCCGTGCAACTGCGCCGCGAACCGCGCAAAAAACCGCGCCACGAACCGCGCCGCGATCCGAGTGCCCCGTGGGGCCTGCAGTCTTCATCTAGTACTTGAACCAATCACAATCGCCTAAAGAACTGATAGTTGGTTCTTTTTCACAATCCCCCTTCTCCTGCCGCAAAGAAGAAAACAAAGACTTCATTTTCTGTTGACACTCGTCAACAGAAAATCCCAGTTAAACATAAACGTCCTCCCACGAATTATTCTTTATCAACCGATTAAAATGGCACTTGTGCTTCGATTTCCAGAGAACTGTTTTACTTCAGCAATAAGTCGTTAGTCGGCTCCATGTTCCACGTATGACAACTCGAAGTTGAAATTGGAAACTATAGAGGATGCTATAGTGGATGCGACTGTGCTATATTGGATGAAACTATAGTGGATCCCGCACGGTGCGCGACCAAATGCGCGCGCGCGCCCATCCACACTGGCTGCAACGTGCGCGCGCGCATCCCTTTGAAGTTCGTCGAAATACCGACTCTGGGTGGATCGCCGAAATGTTGCACGGCGCGGCTCGCGGCGCGCGGAAACGCGCACTTGTGTACGCGGCTTTATGCGCTCAGCTAGGCGACGTAATATAACAGCATCTGTAAAAGATTGATTAATATTTGTAACTTTACCGTCGTTCAATACTATCGATTGATAATGCAATCATCTTTTCGATTATGATATTTGTATTTTATCGTTGTGCATTAATTCCTAGAACTACGGACACTTAATGCACACAACCTGCACATGATTCATTCCAACTGATGGTTTGCAGGAACGTTTGCAACAATGTTCTTGGCGGCCATGCTGATGCGATGCGTGATATGTTGCCATGGAGAAACAGTTGAAGCCAATTGTAGTAAAAACCAAAAACTAATTTCATCAGGATTATTAGTATTATTTTTTAACAAAATTGATTTGTTTGTGAATTTGTGATTTTTATCTTAATTTCGTATGTGTTTTTAATTATAAATATTGCTTTTATACAACTTAAAAATCATACCCGCTTATCTTCTTTAATGATTCATGGCCACTGTGACGTCACAGTCGTGCAAACTATCAATAGGAAGACACCTCTTTGTTCCTCAGAAAACGGATGTTCTCTGAGGAAACCGTGGAATCCGTTAATCCGTGTTTGAAGTTCCCTCGTCGATGGGCGAACATTGCTCGAGTGTTTCAGTGACCCCCACGGCTCTTTGTCGTCCGGATCGGGTCCCTTCCGTGTTGTCACATGACGGCCTCCTTACAATTCGTGTTCATTAAAATAGCGAGTCAAATATTTGATCAGGGAGTAATTTTATTCTTATTTGTTGAGTGAGATGGAAATGTAATGTTCCAATTTCCTGTCGTGACGCTGTCAAAGAACGTTGCGGAGATGACCATTCACAGAGCTAAAATTGGATTCGTATGGCTAAAAATGTTGATTGCAGTGAACATGTCAATTAGATTTACACATTGGAGTAAACTAATTGGTAAGTGTATAATGTGTCTGTATACACTCTCCGACATTTATAAATCAAGGGTAGAAAATATATATTCATTTATCGACACCCTTACGTAATAATTTGCCGTTCCTATAGGTAGCCCACTACCACACCACGTGACCTCCAGATTCCTATAGCCCATGAAAGCTACCAAAGGAAGAGGGTTGTCTATAGTTCAGACTGCCTGTCTTAGATGAGTATTTCGAACCACAAAGAATACGTTATTTGTTCTTGACTTGAGATAAGACTGCACATAAAGGTAGAGCACGTTTAGCAAAGCTATAATAATATATTTCAAGATTATTTTAATATCATCCCGGCCGCGCCCATGACCAAGTACTTAAAAATTTCAAAACGCAATACGATAACCAACAGATAGGACATATTATGTTGATTGTCGCCAACATTCGTCAATGCTATGTTCACAGAACCAGAAACTCACGAGCTATCACGAAGTTGATACCGACCGTGTTGATATTGAAGGTTTCTATATTACCATTGATTTAAGTCAAAGGATCTGTCGAGGTGACCGCGGTGCCTGCAAAGTGCTCTATCGTGCAAATCTTCAATCATCCCTTTTCTCAGCATCGTGGTCTTGTTCACTTTCCCTTCTTACAATTTTCCTTTTCCTTCTCTTTTGTCATTCTCATTTTTGCCAGAAATTGGACGGATCTGACATCACTATTTTCTGTTTGGTGGGTCGGTGGGTTTTGGGTGCGTGGAGTCACTAAAAAATGCGGGGAACCGGATGGCGTAGTTTTTCTATTGCGATAGACAGGAATAAAATGAAGTAGGCCTACAGTTTTTCTCAACAATTTATATTTTATCCACTATACATTTTCTCTTAGGCCCGAGGTTACGACGTTTCGTGGTAGGCAAGACAGAATTAGTATCGCGATAACAACAAAACTATTACCCTACTTGTTTAGGAACACGAATACGATGTTGGGCTATACACGAAGAAGATTTCCTGGCAAGCATCAGTTGACAGTCAAAACAAAACAAAAGTACCTTTGGAGTTCTGCCTAGAATCTAGATAGATGCTATCGAGAGTAGTGTTAGAGCGTAGGTGCTCATATGCAATAAATTAGGAGACAACGCGTGTTTTTAATTGTTGTTTTTTGTGGAGGTAAATTGTTGGGTACAATTTATTATTCTATTTTTGAAACTAACAAACAATGTTAATTCTTCTCAAAAGAATTATTTGATGTACAAAATGTAAAACATAACGTATTAATTACACATTCAATTGTTAATGGGGCAGTCAGGTCAAACAAAAAATACTGTTGGTGGTGTGATTGATTACATTGACCTACGCATTTGAACACCACTAAGAGCACAGTTTAAGAATCCATACAGTACCAAAACTCAAGCAATTTTACAATTTTACATGCGCGCGCAGATCCTATTCATGGTCTGTGGATGTTGAAGTAGAGTCGATAATAAAGTAATACTACTGGAGGTAGTTTAAATGAAAGCAAACAACGTATGTCAACCACATTACCGTTACGCCGCGCTAGTGTCGCGGCAAGCGGATGATGGCCACTCAACATAGACTAGATTCATTCTGGGGACAAGAAATTTAACTGTTATGAGGAGTTTAGCTGTCAATTGTTCATTGTTGTTTTATCGGTAACTTAAATCATCAATGGCGCCGAGAAGGAGGTTTCTTATAGCAGCGATATCTATTTGTTAGCTTGAGTGTTCAGTAGGATTTTCGCTACTGTGGAGTGTTAAAAGAGTAATCAAACTTCAGAATAAAGCTGTTAACAAATTTAAAAATTTGATTCTTGCCACCAAGCAGATTTTTATAAACATACGCAATTATTAACACATTAAAAAACGATTGAGACTACGCTCAAATACTGTCAGCTGCCCAATTGTACTTTACCACAAACAATTCCGCTGAAAAATGTTGTAGGATTCATATGATTCGTGAAAATATTATCACCTCGGCGTTCGTGTGCGTGGCTTGCACTTTTTTTTTAGCAGAACTGTTCGTGGTTACAAGTGCGAGCGACATCGACTACGTTTGAGGGAGAAATCCGCTCGGTGCTACTAAGCAGAAATACCAGCAACGCAGTTGGCCGCGGTCGATTAGGCGTTGGTATAGTAAACCGCGGTCTCTGCGTTCCAGGCTCGAATCCAGTCTTGGGCATGGATGTCTTGTGGCGTTTTTTCAGCTTCATAATCAACCACACATCGTCTCGATTAGCATCGTTGCATAAATGTGGCACGTTAAACTCATCAGTAGAAAAACTAAATACATTTCTTCGAGTGTTTTACAATTAAGTTTAGCAATATGTTTCTTAATTTCAGGTAAACATGTACCTGTGGTATGTTTGTGTGGTGTACAGCAGGTGATAAAGATACAGTATTGTTACTGGATGTATCCGCAATGTCTCCAACACGCCCGCTACGATTTCCACCTTCTACTTGGATAGAGGGCATCCATCATTCATGAAGCTCGCATTGTTGCCAACCGTTCAACAGCCCGTTGTACGGCTCAGTCTAGCATGGGCAATGCAATTGAGAAACCAGTCGAAGACTCCAAAATATCTTGGTTTTTAAAGTAAGTGTCCGAAGTTAAAATTCAACTGTGTTTTTTATTAATTAATTTCGATAATCTCTCAAATTTGAATCTAAACGAAAAACGTTTTACAACCTGTTTTTGAAGATTATCTGAAGGTTTTTACGTGTGGCAATATTCCAATATCATGACATTGAATTTCATTTTCCAGAAAACGCTTCGCACTATTTGTGTTGAATACTCTTAACCAAATACACAGACGTACCCGTGAGCCGAGTGTGATATATTGATTGAGAACGAGAGAGAAAGGTGGAAGACGTGGGAGATAGTAAGAGATGCTACATAGAAATTGTAAGAACTTGTTGAGTGACCTAAAGAACATGAGACGGGACGTTGGGCTATAGGCAATCCCAACCTCTTGACTGTTTCGTTTTATAAAGATGGTGTTACTGTTATTCAATCTGACGGAGTTCAACCAGATAATCAATAAAACTCAATTGTATATCGTCAACTCTCAAGGCCATATTAAGTTCTTGTCTGTCATTTTCAATTTCATCACTGGAATTCAACCCATAATGTCATTTTTTCGTTTAAGTATTAAATCATACACTGGGATTACAAATTTGAAGGATATATGAAAATAGTGGCGTATTTGATAACGTGAAGTTTGGATTATTCTTCATCATACGCAGTTTTTTAATTAATTCCTCGTTTGATATACTATCGAGGAATGAATTAATCAACTTACTAGTTTTGTATATGTTCTCTTCTCTACATTTTATGAGAATTTATTTTCTTTATTTTTCTATTTCTCTTTTCTCTTTTCTCTTTTCTGTTTTCTATTTTCTTTGTTCTTTTTTCTTTTTGGTTAATTTAGTTTTTATCTTTGGATTTTCAAATTATCTTTCAATCTATATATTATTTTTTGTAACTCTTCATTAAAAATTATTCAAGTATTAGTCACAGTTTTAAACATCAATCAGTGTCTTTCATTTGCAAAGTATCCCCTGTGTTTGAACCTTATTGTTAGAAATGGAACGAAAGTTTAGAAAGCTCTAGTTCTCAACTTGTTTCAGACTGCAACAAAATAACTGTTTGACATTACGAGTTTAACTCATAAATCACCTTACCACACAGTTAGAATACTTGTTGTGTCGTGACCTCAATATCATACAAGTCCTATGCTGCAAGAAAGATTATTCATCCCCTAGAGCAAGATAACGAGTCATCCGCTTGGCTGGTCCCTGAGTACCCTTGGCCATCTTTACCTTGACGTAGATAGCAGCACTGTAGTCGCTTTCCTTTTAGCTTCGCCGGTGTGGCCCACTACCGAACAGTGTCAGTTGGTTGCATTTAAGTTGCCGCAAGCTAGTGACAAGAAGGGATACGATACTGTCCAGTGGCGTATCCAAGGGGGGCGGGAGGGGGGGGGGACAACCCTCCCCCTTTCGCAAAGGAAAAGTGGAAATTGCATTGGATTGAAAAACAAAATGGAAATATAAATATACAGTATTTGTGTATTAAATACCAAAGACATTAGTTTTTGTTAAAAATACACACATCGCTCTATAATTCTATTTCTGTGTATTAACACTTTAGTTCAATTGTTGTTCTTCGAAGCTTTTTTCGTTTCTCGAGAAGAAAATTGTTGCCAGAAATTTAGTAATTTTAGTTCAGTTGGCCGCTGTAAAACGGACAGATTTGCACCAAAATGACTTTGACGAGAAAATTGTCCCGGGACGAAACCCCCCGGAACCCCCGTTTATTTTTGGTTACACTCTCTATAATATCAGTTAAACCCCCCCCCCTTTCCAAAATCCTTGATACGCCACTGATACTGTCATAGCTGTGTCGAGTGATGTGGGAGTCAACATAGCAACGGTACCGATAGAACTGTCTCGGTTGTAACATGATACTCTATTCGGGAGGTCACCGGTTCGACAACGGTCACCGGCTTCCTGAGGCTCAAGTCAATGCTGAGATTGAATCCTACTAACAGGCTTGGACATTCATCCCTATCTAAATATTCTAAGTTACCTTGGTAGATAGTCACCCTCAACAAAATATTGTAGCCACAAGCCACATAATTAATTGTAGCATGTCCCTAAGAAAAAATCGGTGCTTGTATCTTAAAGATTAGATAACGAATACATTTATTTATTTAGTAACATGGGGGTTACTATTAAAAAATAGTAACACAATATCTGCAGCTAGTATTTTAATTGATTGATTAATGGGGTTGCACGCAGTGGTGTATTCGAGCCTGGGCGGGCCTGGGCACCGCCCAGGCACTTTTATTTGGAGGCTGGGCTAGCCCAGGTGCTTTTTAACAGTCACAGCCCATATTATACCATTACAATACATACACGAAGTCCTACATTGCTAAACAAAGAACAGCCAGGCGCAATAAAAACGTTTTCTATAATTGGAGAGCAAAAATACGCATGACCAAATATACATGCTTCGAAACGATGGACAGAAGAAATTGCTTTTTTTTGCAGGTATCAAATTTGACAGTTGTTAGGACACCTTGTGGAGGTGACTGAAAAAGTCGGCCACTAATCACAGTATTCTATGATTTCGCCAGATATGGCACGTACAAAGTCCGAAATTCCTATCATCCTCGCCTTCTACCCTGCCTATTCATAGCCATGCACCTGTGTTGTGCAGAAGAGGGTTTATGTGAAAAGGATTAGGTCTTCTGAGTTCTGAGAACTAACTGCCCCCCGTCCTATTTAGCGTAAAAATGTTGGCATTGTCACATGCATTTCTGTCATCAGTATTCTCTCTGGAGCTCAAGCGGTAACATCTAAATGCGTCCGCATTTGAAATCTGCCTTTTACCTCGTAAAGTGTACGTCGAGTCGTTTGCCAATGACGCAGTGAGTGGCGCGTGTACACGTCACAAAGAGTGTTTAAGTGGCATTTCGTGCGTGTTCATATTTATTTGTATTGTATTATATTGGTAATAGTTAATTATTTATTTTCTCTTGTCATGAAAAGACGGACTGCCGAACAAAGTGAAAAACCCCTAAAAAAAATTACCAGTTTTTTTTTCAAACACAACGAACTTCCAAATAATGTGGCGGTAAATGAAAACAACAGTGAACAGTGTTGTGTAGAGAAACGTTCGGAAATTAGTACTACTGTTCAAGAAGTGCAAAATGTGAATTTCCATCAGTGTGGAGTGAGGAACAATGGCTGGAAAGGAAAGGTAAACATGATTGGTTAGACGCTAAAGATGGACGCTTAGGGTGTAACGTGAGTACTTCTTTAAAAACATTAGACCCCCATAAGTCACAAGGACTCTCTCTAAGCGTTGAGTGGACAAATTACACTATCTGCTCCAACGGAACAAGCAGGGAACAGCAACTAAAATCGCTAAGGTCAAAAATAGGCTATCATAAAGCATCGTTAGCGCATAAGAAAGCGTTGGAACTATAGTCAATGAAGCAAAAAGAGAAACCATTGAAACTGCAACACAAAACTGGCAGGACAAACACTTGGAAGAAACGGCGAGTTCTTTAACCCCGTTCAATTTCTGTAACATCGTTTTCTACACACTTAAATTCCCCCCCCCCCCCCCCCCGGTACACACGTAAATTTGACTGCCCAGGCACTTAATATTTTAGGAATACACCACTGGTTGCACGTCTCATATTTTTGCAACAATGGCTAATCGAGACGATGAGTGGGTGATAATGAAGATGAGAAAGATGACGATGAAGAATAAAGCCACATCCGAATCAGATCCATTGTACGTCACGTGGGTCGTCATATGGGAGTCCAGCAAGGGAGGGCAGGGCCAAGTGGGAGGAGAAATATTCAGTGGGACAGTGGGGGGGAAGGGACAGGGTCTCCTTTCGTCGCCTCTTACGACTAGCAGAGTCACTCTGGGCCTATTCTTCTCCGGGCCCAGACGGGGACTAGTATTTTAAGGACGTTATAATAATATATTATGCTTATGATGTCATGCAATATTGAAGGTAACGGCCGTTGTGAAATTAAGGACAAAAATAATGTTGGTACTTTCACAGCTCAAGATTTCTATGATAAAGTTTGAAATGTATTTTGTGCTGATTACATAAGAAACTGAAAACTGTGACCGCACAGCTTGTTCGATCGAGATTGGTGATTCGAGATTGATGCGGTAGATTGTTCTGGGCGCATCAACACAACAATTTTAATGGCTCGACAAGTAACCTTCTGCCCATGCGAGGGTATGTGTGAAACTAGCACCGCTGCTTTGGCGTTATAATTGCTTGTACCCTATTAACGGGGACGGTTTAACGTTATTAGACTAGTGCAAGTTCAATAGTGTGTTTTAAAGAGCCATTTGGAGCAAATTTAATCTTTTTAAATATCCATATACTGCATCCATACATCCATCCACTTAAAATCTAGAGTGGAACTAAAATAATTAATGCCAAATGTTCAAAATACATTTTTACATTTTTTTGTCGGTGAGGTATTACACACGATATGGCGTTTAAAATTCAAGTTGTGTTGTTACATCGTCTATGGAGTCAAAAACAAAGTGTGTAGTAAGCTAAATTTTGTTGTTTAGTGTAAACTCGGCTTTTGTTTATACTAGGAAGTTATCGTAAAAATCTATGGGTGATAGTTTTTGTAGTGCACATTTTTGTATACGCCGGAACATATATCAGTTGTGTCTCGGTCGATGAAAAACTCCAAAACCCGATTAAAAGCTCTGTATTGTATGTACAAATAAATAATACAATTTGACACAAAAGTATATAATTTTTGGAAGTGCGAAACCCGCCCCATCGAAATAGTGCGTGATAGTGTAATAGGCAAAAACAACATGTTGTTATTGTGTATCACAATTTACTCAGTATATTATTTTACAGTATTTTGAAAATATAAAATAATAAAGTTTATTAATCCAAATGTTCTGCCAGTGTACAGCTCGCCCACCGCGGTTCAATAGGTGTTACTATACAATACACCGAGGTGCCAGGGTTCTAGATTGGAAACCTGGGCATGTCCTTGACATGTAAAGTACTTGGGAGTGATGTTTTGTGGATTTTTTAATATTCATTATCACCCACTCATCGTCTCGACTGGAATCGAATACGCCTAAATATGAGACGTAAAGTTAAAATATTATTATGAAAATTTCTACATTCATTCACAAAGAAAAATGGCAAAGAAAATATGTGGTTGTTCTTTCTTAAAGAAAATTACATTTTTTTAAGAAAAAGAAAAAAGATTCTCTAGGTAAGGCAACGTGTTTTTTCTTCTTAAAACAACTGAAAAGCACGGAACAGCTGTTGTTATTAGAGTTCGTGTTTTTGCATAGGAACGTCTTTCAAACTGCCATAATAAATGTGGCATGAACATCATAGCTACATCTGTGAAAGAAAGGAACTTTTTCTTTATGTCAACGTAGCACGCTCCCGAAGCTCAACATAACTTGAAGTAGGATGATGTGTAATGTCTAAAGCGAAATGAAAATACGGTATTTGAAACAAAATTAAGTTAGTCTTTGTAATGTGAATGATCCAATCTGTAAACCCGGTTTTGAATTCATTTCATGTGTAAATGCTTCTGTAACTTCACAAGAAGTGAATGAGAAATATACCAAATACGGTCAACCCAAAGATTATATTGGCCCTCCATAATCTTTGGCCAATCAGGCTGTATATCCACTTAGACTTTGGAACATCCGATGTCAGTCCGGTAAAATTGTTTAAAATGTTTTTTAAATTTTCTCAGTAAAATGTGAATCAAAATATGACACGCTACAAGGAATTAAGTGCTATTTCTTGTAAATGTTTCTTTGTTCCAATCAATATTTCCTTTTTTAAATTTTATTTTTTAAATTGCGTAATCTGATGTTGCTGGACATCTTTCACACCTTATTAAACACATCTTATACATCTTAAATACGAAAATATTTATTTGGATAAAAACTATTCATAAGAAAAAGCACTAAATTCTTTCGAGACAAAATTTTTATTTTATTTTGGTACATTAATACTATTTTAAAACAGTTTGAAGCAATTTTGACAGACCACAATCGGTGTTCCTCAGGGTTGAGAATGCTTCAAGATATTGGAAAAATGATCCATAGGCTGAATTTGGTTTTGTATTAGCTAAACAAGAATGTTCAACATTTTTCAAATATTGATATGGTTCCGATTATTACTTCTAAATTATTTTATTGTCACACAAATGAAAAATAAAAAATAAAAATATTTTAAAGCTTTGACCGAATTTCCGAGTGGGAATAATTTTTCAATATTTTAAAGCGTTCATCAGATATTAATAAAATATACTGTTAATTTTTGCTTGGTTTAACAAAACGACCTACACATTGCCGTTAAGTAGACAACATTCATTTTGAGAATGGGTAAGATGTACCATAAAAATAGGTACAAAATTATTTTTAGTAACATGGGGTGGAAATTGCACACCGTTGGGAACTGTAAAATATATTCAAACCAAAAATGGCGCACTTCTCCATCGGTTAGGTACATCCATCCTTGCTTATAGTAGAGATTTTCCCAAATTTCATTTAACAAATTGCAAATTTCGCGTTTTGGCGGTTTTTTAAACGTGCATAACAAGCAAAATAAAAGTTATACATAATCCATTTAGGAATACCACTCAAATAAAGACGATATATTCGTGTGTATAAAAATATTTCCGAGCTATTTTTTCTATATTTTAATTTCTTCTGCGCGTTTTTTCTTACACTAACACTTGTTTTTAGTCAACATTTAACACATTTTTGTTATTTCGGTCTTATTTCGCGAATACTTAGATATTTCGTGGTTAAAGCTCCATATCGCGTTATTTCGCGATTCAAAGTTTGCATAATTAGCATTCTTACACCTCTTGGCCACAATTATCATTTTTAGGCCCTGTTTTTCAATCAGTTAACGGGTCGTTAACGTAATAGTTTACGTAATAGTTTAACGTTCCCTTCCCACGCAAATAAATGGAAATATTGCTCGATTTTACGAATCTGACTCTGTGTACGATTTATGTACGTGAGCTTGGTACATTTAAAGATTAAACTGTAAAAACTTTATTTATGTTTTACCTCAATGTATGAAAGAAAATTTGAGCAGTTGTGATTACTCCAAAAAATAATGCTCGTTCCATATATATAGAGCCAAGTAAAATTCACGTAACGAAATAAAACAAAACTGTTTTTATACCCCTAAGGCCCGGTTTTTCAGTCAGTCATTAACGGGGCCGTTAGCTGAAGGTCCGTTATCTATATAGGGTTTGTTGGGGTACATATTAAGGACCGTCAACTAACGGCCCGTTAGTCAACTAACGGCCCGTTATAAAGTTACTAATAAAGTTTTTACAGTTTAATCTTTAAATGTACCAAGATCACGTACATAAATCGTACACAGAGTCAGATTCGTAAAATCGAGCAATATTTCCATTTATTTGCGTGGGAAGGGAACGTTAAACTATTACGTCAAACTGGCGGTACAATAAACTGAACGATTTATTGGCTATTCAAGTTCATAACCCTTTAAAGCCATTTTCGTTTATTGTGACAGTTCATGGAAATATTACGTAAGGAAATATCGAAAATACTTATATACAGTTCAATTTATCTGTTTGGTTCAGGACAGTATTTCGAATACTGATAGGATTTCCTACTGAAGGGTGCAAATCGGGCTGAGGCCTACTTAACAATCACTTAACCATGACACTAAGATACCCCCAAGTCCCAACCACATGACAATGACAATATTCGCCAGCCATTCATGCAAAGTGACCATACTCGGAAATTAGTATTTACCAACATCGATTTAAATTTGGTTGTACAATGAACAGAATTGAAATTAAATATGTAAAATGTTTTAAAGTATGTATTTTGTAATTGTCAAGAGTTAGTATAAACATACCAAATGGTTCGTGTTTCTTCATCAATCTCAATGGATTCAAGAGCAAATGTGACAAAAATAAATAAATGTGGAATACTCATTAAGTGATTATTATCATATGATTTGCTTTTGTTTTAAAGTAGAATTGTATGAGTGCAATTTTATAAAATGATATGTTATTTTTATTTGTTTTCTACTAACATTGTATATGCAATAAAAAATATACAACTAAATTATTGTTAGTCTTATTGTATTGTACTAATCTGTTGAAAACAGTGTGCTGTGAATGGAGCAAAACAAAAAATGCATCCCATCATGAAGTAGTGTTACTATAATATGCACATTCACATTTTTCCTAGTAACAATTATTTCAAAAAATTCATTTATCAAAATCAGCACGGCCATACCATCCATACACATGTCCTCACTACCAGCTGACATCACTCTCATATTGTCCAATTTCTTAATCCCGAACTTACTTCTTTCGTCTCCTACCTTAAATTATCCCAGCACCTATCTTCTGATGTAAGCTTTCTACTAAACAGTTGACTACTACAGCGGCTAGTAATTCAGGCTTACCAATTTAATTTTCAATTTCCATGAATATTAATATATCATCTGATACTAATCCAACGATTCTAAGGATGATTTTGGTTATTTAATCAACTGTCCAATATAGGAACAAGGCTCATTTCCTTCGTGAAGTTTGGGTTAAAATTAGTTAGCAAATTTAAAATTCGTTACAACGGCTAACATGATGTTAAACAAAATAAAAGATCATACTTTTAAAACACGATATTCTGGAGGGTTGCAACCGCCTTCGTAGTTTATGCGGAAGGAAGTAGCTCGTCGTTGGATTTCCCCTCCACTCCCCCCCACCAACCCCTCATATTATCAACCATACCTCAATTAAGAAGCAATCTCAGAAACATCGTGTTTTACTTAGTTAAAAACTAATTTTAATATTATACAACGGAAATTTCCCATCAAATATTTTATTACTTGGTGAGTTGCAGCAGGAAACCCCAATAAAAATGTAACGAAGTTTTCATTTAAATCTGAAGCATATACTATTTAACACTGCAATACACTATGTATAATCCCAGAAAAGTGATTAGAAAAAATAACGTGGTCTTCCTTAGTTCACTTATAAAATATAATCTACCTAATCACTCTATCCTGGTACCATATGCGCTGATAAATACACATTAAGGATAGTCACATAAAAATTAAAAATTAAACTTAATGCACTTAATTTATGTATATTGTAATTTGATTCAACTTTAAGCGTCTTTATCACTGCAAATGTAATTTGTCCGGCAATACCAAACACTCCAAATAAATCTTTTGAAGTATACGAAACTATGAAATAAAAGCATTTCCGATTTTTTAGTGGTAGAGTAGACAATTTCACTATGGTTTAGTCTGGCTTCTGGATACTACAGATTGAAAGAGAACTTTGTAAGTTAATATTAAATAATTATTAAGTAATTACTAACGTGGAAAAATTAATAATAGTAAATAATAATATTATAACTAAAACAATTATTTATCTGTATTAAAGTTTCACTTTGTCCAACATACATATTGAATAAATTCACAACACATCACATAAAATACATTATTCAATCATAAATAAGTCCCGCTACAAAGACGACTGCATAAGGTATTTCAAACACTCGAATAACAAATCACAAACTCTTGAGAGCACAAGAAATACCACCACATTGTGGATTGTTTCAACTGATTTTCAACTTATCTACTCTAGAGCCACATTCCATCACACTTGAAACTCTCACCGGACTTGGTCTGCTGGTTGTGGTTGAGTGTATTTTGTGTGGAGTGATGTATATTTTAGTGTAATGCCCAGTAGTTTGAGATAAGAGACTGGAACTTGTAAATTATGTATTATGTTAAACTGACCACATAAACTCAAAGTTTGTAGCGGATTCTGAGGTGCCGTTCAAAATTCACAGATTTACATTGTATAAGACCATAGTCTTAAAGGGGTTCTCACCCGCTAGATTTATTTTTTAACATATGGTCTACTGCACCACACGAATCGATAATGAACCATGTAACATCGTGAGTTGAAACCTGTGAATTGTTTTTAATTAATGAAATTTCTGGTTAACTGCCGCGGCGACTGTTGCACGAGCGTGGTGTTCGCCGGCTTTTGGTGCGGCTGTACTCCACTCGACACCGCATAGCAGACCGCGTTCATTGCGCATGCGTTGACTATTTCCCCTCCCAATACTACTACTACTCTCTCTCTCTCTCTCTCTCTCTCTCTCTCTCTCTCTCTCTCTCTCTCTCTCTCTCTCTCTCTCTCTCTCTCTCTCTCTCTCTCTCTCTCTCTCTCTCTCTCTCTCTCTCTCTCTCTCTCTCTCTCTCTCAACAGAGGGCATTCGAGGGATCGTTCGCGAGGTTATCGCGGAATTTCTAAAGCAGCCAGACATCCTTAGTCAAGTGATTGACACCCTCGTTCAGAAGGCCACATCCAAGCTGCAAGAAGCGGTTGACGCCAGCCTGAAGGTAGCCGAAGACCTTCAAACAAAGTTGGTCGCTCGCGAGGGGGAAGTGCGGTCCTTGCGCGAAGATATGGAGGTGCGTACGGACGATCTGGAGCAATATCAGCGTCGAAACAACGTACGCATCTTCGGCGTACCTGAGGTGAACGGGGAGAATACAGACAACATTGTGCTGTCAATCGCGTCTAAGCTCCGGATCCCTATAGATAAGGAGGATATCGATCGATCTCACAGAGTCGGGCAGAAATCTGGACGACCACGACCAATAATTGAGGGGGTCAGAAGCCAAAGGGGTTAAGTGACATTTTGGTCAAACTGAGATAAATGGACTCAAAGTTGGAAAGGGATACCTAATTCTAGGGATGCCATGCAGTTCTGAAAATAATTGGGTTAAAGAAAAAATACACTAGGAAATATTATGTAATTGCATTTTTTAATGTTTCATTTGAATACCACCGATAATGTATGCATTACTGAATTATCAGCACTTATACCATTTGGCTTCTACACCATTATGATTTATTTTCACGTATACCAAAAAATGTTCAGTGCAAATGATAGTAAAAAAACACCTTTTGCCCACTTTTTGGTGTCCCTCGTGTGCCACGATATCACTCGTCAGGGTCAGATACGAGGAGTTCCCCGTCATTTTCTTCCAGAGTGTCGGAATCACTATCGCTTGATTGATGTGCATCGCGACTAACTCTTCCACGCCCTTGTCCCCTTCCTCTATGGCCCGTTCCTCCACGACGTCTACAACCTCGCCCTCCGCGAGCTCTTCCACCACGAGTACGTGCTACTACTACTAGGACTACGTTAATACAGAACACTGTCTTAATTTCAGGCCTATGCCTGCAAAGGCATGGCCTAGAACGAATTGATTTTGAGGTTAAAGAAGACGAATATTTCATTACGATTTCTAAGTCATATTATGGACTTTTACAGCAAAAAAAGTATTTTTAATATGATCTGTACATTATTAGTATATAATTACATGCCATAACTAATACAGGAACATGTATTTTACCTTCAAAATCCAATCGTCTACTTGGGCCCGCTTTGACAGCTTCTTCCATGTTGGTAAATGCCACTTGGATCATTTGGCTTCTGAAGTATTTTCGCATTCTTCGTAGAAGTTTATTTTCACACCGCTAGAGTGCAGCACTTACTTACATTTTCACTTATATCATTTGGCCTCTAAGTAAAAGCACATAATAGCTACCAGAATCCGCACCTAACTCATTTAAAAAAAAAAATCACTTAACCCCTTTGGCTTCTGACCCCCTCAATTGTCAAATTTGTATCGTACAAAAAGCGAGCCATGTTTTTCGGCGCCAAACGGCTCTTGAAAGGTTCCGGGACAACTGTGAGGGAGGACCTCACCGCAGCACGGCTCCAAGTTCTGCGCGCCGCCATCGACAGGTACGGCGTCCGAAATGTGTGGTCACAAGACGGCGTCGTAATGATAGTCGATGGTGACGTGCGCCACCGAATCACCCGACTCAGCAGTCTTCGCCAAATCGAACACTAGTTTGCACTAAATCAGTTGAACCCCCTATAGTAAGAACTCGGTACTTGCCAGGACGAAGACCTACCTGCAGTGTCTGCTCTTATTAGCTTGTTTTTGGTTTTATTAGCCTACTTATTTGTACTAATCTTAAAATCCATACATACTGGTATACTTTTAGTTTTAAGTTTTGTTTTTAGTTTAAGTAATTCATCTAGTTTTAATATTTTAGTCTTATTGGATATTCATAATGGATACTGATGCCTCTACTCATGGAGTTTTATGTGGTATTGCTAAACAATACTCATCTAGTCTTAAAATCGCGCATATTAATGCTCAATCGTTAGTTGATGCGGACCACTTCGCGGAATTTCATAGCATGTTTGGAGACTCAAAATTTGACATCATAGCAATAAGTGAAACTTTTCTAAAATCAACTATACCTGATTCATGTATTGAACTGCCCGGGTATTCTGTATACAGAAAAGATCGCAAAGTAAAACGTGGGGGTGGAGTAGCCGTGTATGTACGGGAAAGTTTTAAGACTAAAATATTACCTTGCGCTCCCAGGAAAGCAGATCTTATGTACGACTACACTCCCGAATATTTAATATTGGAAATCTCTTTCCTAAGTACTCAATTGCTCTTCTCATGTATATACAGAGCTCCAAAAATAGGTTTTATGGATCTATTCGTGAATGACATGTACAGTCACATATTCCATTATAAAAACTTAATAGTTGCTGGCGATATGAACGCACGCTTTGGTTCCAGTGCATTTGAAACTGAAAACATTATTGACGTTCTTAATATGTGCAATCTTACTCGCATACCATTCAGTAATACATTTCATACTTCCACAACAGATAGTAATCTCGACGTTATAGCCTCAAACTGCCCCAATCTAGTTCAAACGTTTGGCCAGTGCCCTGCTTCCGGATTTTCAAGCCACGACCTAATTTACGCTGTTTTTTCTCTGACTATACCCAAATACACACCTAAGCTAATAACATATAGAGATTTCTCCAAGTTTGTCTATGACGAATTTTCCGCTGATGCATTTAACATTGAGTGGCATGTTATCACTGAAACCAACGACATTGACGAAAAAGTTGACATTTTCTCTTCATTACTCACTGGACTGTATGACAAACACGCTCCACTCAAGACAGTACGGATCAAGCACCCGCCAGCCCCATGGATGACACTGGACATTAAACGACTGATAAAAGACCGCGACTCTGCTAGAAGACATCATATCAAAACTAAAAATAGCGACGACTATGAAACGTATCGAACACTTCGTAACAAAACAAAGCAAGCCATCCGAAACGCAAAAATTAAATTTACTCATAACCTATTCAATACATCAAAATCTCCCTCTACCCTATGGAGTACAATCAGATCACTAGGCATTGGTAAACAAAGTACATTGACTCCCGACGTGTCAGTATCTGCTGAATCGCTAAACACCTACTTTACGTCCATTGCTAGAGTTACTGATCCAGCTAGACTTCGGAACGTAATTGATCGATACAAGGGAATTCCGCAACCTGACCGTGAAACCTTTCACTTTTCACACGTCTGCCCGAACGATGTCATTAAAGCTGCCCAAAGCATTAAATCTAAAGCAAAGGGACCAGATAATATTTCAATTACACTCATTCTAAAATGCATATCTATCATTTTACCGTCACTCATGCATATTTTCAATGTTTCACTTCAGACCGGTGTTTTTCCAAACAAGTGGAAGATGGCACATGTTAAACCTATTCCAAAAATATCCAAACCTGCCACTTGCAGTGACTTCAGACCCATTAGCCTCCTATGTGTACTAGGTAAAATTCTTGAAAAACTAGTACATGGCCAACTTCAAGCTTACCTATCTACACATAATGTTCTCAGCCCTCTTCAATCTGGCTTCCGGAAGGGACATAACACAACTACAGCACTCATTAAAGTAACTGATGATATCCGCTTTGCAATGGATAGAAAAGAAGTGACACTGTTAACCTTGTTTGACCTTAGCAAAGCCTTTGATTGTGTGCAACACGAGTTGCTCCTTACTAAGCTCTCTAATATTGGTGTATCGGATTTGGCAATTCACTGGTTCTCTTCTTATTTGTCTAATCGCGGTCAACAAGTAGTCTATGATAACATTGCTTCTTCTTGGATCACAATATCTATCGGAGTTCCTCAAGGATCAGTTTTAGGTCCTTTGATGTTTTCAATATATATAAACGACATATCTGCCTGTTTCAAACATTCTGAGCACCATATGTATGCTGATGACCTACAAATGTACATTCATTTTCTGTCAAAGGATATAGTACACGCTATTAACTGCACGAACAGCGACATATGTAACTTGCTCACTTATGCAAATGACCACAACTTGACACTTAATGTAGCAAAAACTCAACTGGTATTAATTGGATATAAAAAATTGCTGAGTAACATAGACAAGTCGCTTCTCCCACCAATCACAATAAACAACATTGCCATACCGTACCAGCAATCAGTGAACAACCTAGGCCTTTTAGTTGATGAAACACTCTCATGGACTCCTCATATAAATAATCTAACAAAGAAAGTTATCTCAAGTATGCACCAACTCAAACGAAATTGCCCATTCCTTCCTCTCTCAGTTCGCAAAGTTGTAATTCAGGCTCTCATATTTCCCATCATTGACTACGCATCTGTAGTCTACAATGATTTGACAGAGACGCTCAACATTAAGCTGCAGAGAGTACAAAACGCATGCATTAGATTTATTTCCGACGTCAGACGTGACGAACATATTACGCCATATTATGTCAAGCTAAAATGGCTTAAACTCGTTGATAGGCGCACTCTGTCGATTGTAGTATTAGTATCCAAAATAATGAAGTCCCAATGCCCTCCGTACCTCTTTCAATCTTTTATTCGCATGGGAACTGTCCATAATCGCACAAATAGACACACATCAAATACAGTTCAAATACCAAAACACCGTACAGTAAAATGCAACAAATCATTCACAATTACAGCTATAGTCCTCCCAACGAATCTATTCTCATGCTTTCAACACAGGCCATGTCCAGAATGGCAACTTAACTTGTCATTCCTCCGTGTGCTTGATGGAAGATTGCGTCGGATTGTCTCAGTTCGTGAGTTGGCCAACTTGTCCGACGTTGATAAATGGTAATTCTCTCATTTGTGTAGGTTGCTATTAATAATATTACACGACGAATATTTTTAAAAATTAAATACAAATATAAGTTAGTAGTAACAAAACCAATAAATCCTGTGTGGAGAGAAGTGATAATTGAAAATAGATCACGGGAACCCAGCCATTCACAGCTTTCGATACCAAGAAAGGCGGAAACGCCGATGTTTAAACAACTTATTTCATAAAACTAAAGTAGGACGGACTATACCTTTACAGTTTAGACCTACCTCTAGAACACAGTGGAATATTAGAATAAATACTTGCTGCGAGTAGTTACTTTATGGATCTACTCAGTAAAGTGTGAATTTTGATACATTTTGACAGGCTTTCAATAAAAACAAAATACTGCCAATGTTGCTCACAGCTTGCTGGATTTTGATAGTTCCTGTGAACTTTTTCGAATTCTCCAACTCTCATTGGCTACACAACAAGGTCTACTTGATCTCCACCTAGCGGAGGCTCGTCGAACTCCCGAGTTCGACAAGCCTCCGCCAGGAAAGTTACGTGATTGCAGTGCAGGAGCTGCTAATTTCGTCGAGCGCCATCTTAGTATTCGGCAATAGTGCGCGCATGAACACAGGCAGTAAACCGTCCGCGGAAGTTTATTTCGAGGCCTCAGGGGTTATGACGAAAGCATGAGAATAGTTTCGTTGGGAGGACTATAGTCGCCTTTGGAACAGATATCTTCTGCAAACATATTCTAAAACGTCGCTCTCCACGCTCAGAAGTAGCATCCACAACCGTCTCCTTTCCACATATAATTAAAAATATGATCAGTTTCAAAAGATGATCTAAAACTGTTTAGATTTGTATATTAATTTATTAAATATATCTGAATTCGCGCAAGTAGGTACTAAGCATTGACATATTACAATTTATAATTCCAGTCATAAATATTTGCATTATAACTACATAGTTTCATATACACCTGAGTAATGGCATAGTATACATTAGGTTACTAATTGGAGTTAGTATTACATTTAGACTAGGATAATACTATTATTAGAATTAATATTAGAATAAGCATAGTATTAAAAGTACAATTTGCAATAGAATTTTAGCTTGTGAACTCGTTTTTTTCTCTTCTTCTTTCTTTTGTTCAATAGAATTAGTGATGCCTTCTGCATAACATCTGTTAGATAAAATATGTATACAAAGTGTATTTTATACTAGTTTATAATGGTATTATTGCCAATTCAATATGTATTATCTCACATTCATATATTTCATGTTCATATGTTTATAGTGTCTGTAAAATATCTGTAATGAAGAGGTTGGCTACACTCAAAGGGGCTTAATAGCCCTACGTAGCACGCCTTTAAGCCAATAAATATCAAATAAATATCAAAATATCAAATATCTCTCTCTCTCTCTCTCTCTCTCTCTCTCTCTCTCGGTTTTCCCATGTGCGTGCATTCTCGTGTATGGTGTGTTACTGTGTGTCTTGTACCTATCGCCATCGCTAATACTTTCAATAGACTCTTTGTCTTTCTCTATTTCTGCTAATTATTCTGCAGAATATTCGGGCTCAAACTGGTACCCAGCCGTAGCCATCGAGAATCATGCTACGCAAAGTGATTACGAGACGATGCAATGCAAACCCGTCACCCAGACTCTGATGACTTACACTCGCTGCCTGCCCCTCCTTCCACTCGTTACCCCTCCTCCGAGTATCGTATTCGGGTGACTCGAAGTACTGATGCGCACAGCAACGCTCAAAACGAAATGCAGCACCCGATTACACATCTTTACACAACTTCATTTTGTACCTGGACCCCTATTCTGTAACTTTTTTTCGTAGGTCCTGATATGGTTTCTGCCTGAATTCGACGTTGATCGGATAATTGCGATTTTGTAACTTTTTTGGTGCCCGTTTCCGCCTGAATCCATTTCCGTGGTCCTGATATGGTTTCAGTAGCTTTTTTACTGGTGAAACGAAATCAGCCGTAATATTAAGCATGGATAATAACTGTTTACGCGTGATATTGTACTGCAAACTGCATTCAATAATTATGTTCCATTATAATGAGTGAAAAACACCAATAAACAACGTATTTACTTTTCATTTGAGGCAGTCTTTATTATTCGAAAATCTCAGCCGGCGCCGCGGTCTAGTGACGCCCGCCATTAGAGAAATATTACGTAAACAACTCTAGCCTAGGCCTATTGTATCACTAGGACTGCCGTATTACTAGGCCGATACATATAAATTCAGTGTTCAGACATAATTAGATATTGGCGTAGGCCTAGGCATTACCTTGTAGGCTTCCTAGAACATAGAGACATTCCTAGAATAGAGAAATATGGCATTCTAGGTTGCTTCTTCTGTTGTAAAAGACGCGTTCATGTAACTGTGTAGAGTTATGTTTGTTTTGATTTGAGCCGTGTTGCAGTTTGGTTGCAGTGATCACGGCCCTCTAAATCATGATATTGTCTGTTTCTGATTGGCTTACAGCCTCGGTGGCTCAGTCGCCTTGTGATGTCCTCCCAAAGCGTACATACACATTTCAGGCGCTGTTATAGAATCGCTATTTTATTCATCTTTGGCGACGGCTGAAACGGGCAAATAATTTCAGCCTGCATTCGTTTCGGCTGCTTTCATTTCAGGCAGAAATGGGAAAGTTACCGAATAGGGGTCCTGAACGGAAGCTCTGATTACAAAACCAAAATATACGAAATACGCAGAAACGAAAGACGCAGCGAAAAGTATTACATCATTTTTTTTTGGAGCAGAATCCTCCAAGGTCCCAAGGCATACAGGTCGTCTCAATGCTATTTCTTATGGGAGATTTTCGCCGATGGGACCTAGCTCGAAAATTACTAACTTTGATATTATTTTCCCGGGTTATGGTGAACTCGATTTTTTTTTATTTAGTCGCTAATTTCATAGCTAATTAGCCTTAGTTAAACATATTTCTTTGGTGTAGCGGGTGAGAACCCCTTAAGTTCCAGCTTTACGTAGTTGGCGGGGGGGGGGGGGGGGGGGGGGTGGAGGGGGGGGGGGGCTATTCTCGGAAGAAAATGAGAATTTCCTGAGGATGCACTTTTGTTCATCATTATCTCATTATTAGCTCACTAAAGTTCATAATTAGTATTACCGTAGTATCGCAATCGCATTTGTGTGTGTTATAGTTGAGAAACAAACGTAATAAAATCAAAACAAACCACGATATTTTGTGTTTTCCTGTTATTATGTATAATGTATATGTTTTCATTCTTTAAAATTATTATTTTTCTTACCATTATTTTTGAGATAAAGCCAAAGGCACTTCAGTGAGAATAATGAAAATAAAGGGTTGCAAACAATACGAGCACTTGTGTCGTACTTTTATGTCGCTCTGTTATAAGTTATCTTTAATTAATAATTTATATTATATTAGTTATTACTTTTCTTTTTTGATCTTCAATAATTTTCATATTGTACACACTGTAGACACATGTGACAAGGATTCAAGATAAGTATGCAATTAGATAAAACAGTGGCGTAGCGCAGAACTCGCCCCCCCAACCCTTCCCTCCACTTGTCTTTTTACATCCCCCTTGAGCCTAACAACATATTTTAAATCTATCTTTCGGCGTGGACCTACTTTAGCGGCTCTTCGTGTGTTGCCACCCGCAATACTAGGTTTGAAACTCGAATATTACTTGGAAATCATTTCATCAGATAGAAACATAACTTCAACGCGTGTTTAGTGTATATAATAATACACTCAACTGTTATATATTATATACTCACCTGCTTGCTCCAGCAGGGCTCACAGAAATTCATCTTGGAGGGGCTATGTCGGGTGAATTGATATTTAAAGGGTTGCTTTTTTAGAGAATGGGTGGGGGTAGAGCCGGTCGCTGAAGGCGGACATTTTTGCAAAATTATTGTCATAAGAGTCCGGAAAATGGCTTTAGAGCAATTATCTTTGCATTCAGAAGGGCTTTTCATGGCAATCATTTAAACTATCGGTACTCTATAGGGATAGGCTGGAATATTCTTATAAATATTATATTATTATACACAATTTATTCTGTGGGGTATTTCTTAATTACTAGACAGTTTTCATACATTAATCTTCACTTAATCCCCCCCCCCCCCCCCGTGGGTCTGCGGACCCTCCGCTACGCCAGTGATTAAACGGCTTGCCTATAAAAAGTATCCTATGCAACCAATACAGAAGAATGCACAGGAAGTTGGTCGGTTGTATATCAAACTTGTTGCATGGTTAACCACTGATAAATAGTACACACTTCTCAAAATAATATATCGTTGCTCTAATTATTTGATTTAATGTAACTCTTTTATGTATTAAAATGGTTTAAAAAGGAAAATACAAATCAGTTGTAAATTTTGAGTTTCTCTTAAAACATACATTTATAGTTATACATTTTTTATATTGATCGTCGCCTGAATAGTTGTACCATATCACTGCAGTATAAAGCGTGAGCTGTCATTTCACTGTGGTGTCACATCGCAAGCTAGTTGTCAGCCACTGACATACTCTGGGAAATATTCCTTACAAACTACGTGTTCAGCACAGCCTTTAATTTCTACTCAACCACAAGCATTCTTCGTTTCGATTCACTATCGTATCGTAACTTTATCTTTAAATAACTCCATCGCACCCTGGCAGTCCCTGCGACAGCTACATGAAAACGTTAGGTTTTGAGCTCAAGAAGGGGGTAACTTCAAACACGTACTTGTCAAATTGAATTCATAACGAAATTATCGATCAGAGAAGCGTAAGCTGAGTATCGAAATGTAAGAGAGGATATTTTGTTTTAACATTATGCAAACTTGACAACCAAACTTCGAGGCGGGCTTAGGCCTACCTATATAGTTAAGACTCAACTACTAAGTTTTAAAAAGTACCTCCAGCTCTTTTTAAAATCGGGTCTAGAAACTTTCAAATATCAAACTCTGATGATAAACTTAAAATTGGTAATTTGCAATTCAAAAAACAAAACTTATTTCTCGTCCACATTAACTTGTATTGCCACAAAGAAATAAGTATACTCACAACACTCTAATAAAACTCCTACCATCTACTATCCAACAATCAATTGTATATCACCGCTAGAGGAACCGTTCCGCGGTAAAACGTAATGCTATAATTCGATAGGTCGCCGGTTCGATTTCGGCCACCGCCAATCCTGACTGATCTTTCCTATGCTTCCTCAGTCGTAAAGGCGAATGAGTCCTATTAACAGCCCTTGGAATGGTCGGACATTCCTTTCCAACTATCCAAACACCTATACTCTAACATACCTACTTATAGTCACCTGTCAAGGGGCACATTAGGTATGGTGCGCACCCTCTAACAGCTATTGCTATAGGAACAATTATTATTATTAAACATGTATCATGTGTAGCATAA
This sequence comes from Isoperla grammatica, assembly GCA_945910005.1. NCBI lineage: Eukaryota > Metazoa > Arthropoda > Insecta > Plecoptera > Perlodidae > Isoperla > Isoperla grammatica. The sequence goes on from OX246737.1 coordinate 60,975,887, forward strand.
TAATAAAGTCGTCGTACAACAACTTCGGTAATGCTTTCGTCATCAATCAATGACGTGTTTACGGCCCCAGCCAACCATTTGAATCAGCCACGGCCGCTGATTGGGTGCCATTCATCCACTCGTGATGGAAGCATTACCGAAGTTGTGGTACGATCCGTGTTACACTAGTTGCATCCGTCTTGGGAACTTTTGATCTTCTTTCCAACACGTTTCACGCTTCTCAGATCCAATGGTACTGGACAGGTTATGACCCGCTTTGACCGTGCAGGGCACTGTTGAGTCACCGTTCCCCATAATTTTGTGACTCAGTGTAGCTCACTTCTTCAGTAGGAATGTGGTTTGACAACGGATGGATTCTGCTTGGCATTCCTTGGCTTGTGACGTAGATGCATACAGCGACTTACGGTGGACTTCGGACGAGCAAACCTGGGTAAAGAAAGATATTATTGTATCATATTAGTGGTCATAAGTCTGGATGCACTAACAAATCAAGTGTGCTCCTCAGGGTGCGAATTGACGGCTAGGCAGAGGGGGGTACCAAGTACAGTATCTGCGTGGACAGTAAGGGGTCTGGGGCAAAGCCCTAGTCGCCGACGGCAAAACATTTCTTGCGGTATTATTGCCCTCGAGATGGCCTTAGTAGTGAGCTGAGGAATTATTTTGATAGGGAAGATATTTTATTCTCGTCAAAGTAACTTGATATAATAGGAGATGAGATTGGTATCCAGAGGTGGGGATTTAGCCATCCCCGGCGGTGATACCTTTCAGTAAAACAAAGCAAGGGTTAAAATTACCTGAGGGAGGGAAATCTTCTCATCCTCCCCCCCCCCCCATTAATTCACACCCTGGTGCTACTATAGTAAGATATATGTATATAGCAATGCGACAACGAGCTGAATACTGGCATTTTACTATAATAATTGGATTCAAAAATATGTAGACGGTGTTGGCACTCGGGAGTTTACACTAGTGTCTAATTCGTATCATAAGTGGGTACGAGGATATGGGTTGGATAGTTATCCATTGTCTTGAAGGTGGTTGCGTGTGGTGTGGCTTCGAGTTCGTTACTAGTTCCGCACTCAATTTATGTTTTCAATCAGCCGTCAGTGTGATGCGCGATATTTTTTGTTGAAACAAGATTATATGAAGGGCAATTGCACTTGAAACACCTTGAAGGTTAGAAGCATCGTAATCTAAGGGTCTTCTTTCTTTTCCCCCTAGTTTAAGTTACCTCCGACCATCTTACAAATAGATTTTCCGTGACTTTTCACGAAATTGAATGATCATTTTACTTGTTTTCATTTTTGTAATGAACAAAACAATATGCACAATTGTACATATAATATTTAATTACTATATTAAATGATTACGTTGAGTGAGTTTGTACTTTCAGTAATTCTACAGACACATGCGCATCCAACCCAACAATGAGTTTCGAGTATAATATTCTATCAAAGATTGATTCTATACACGAGAAATTAAAAATAAATGGCGGTCAATATGTTTTTCCGTCTCTATAAGATGACATTTTGATTTTATTTTGGTACAAGTTGAAACGCTTAAAAGCAAGTTTAACAGGCCTAAATCGGGTGTTTCGCAAGATAGGTGAAGCACATATGATCCAACCATTACTCCTTCAAAACTTAACGTGGCATAACCATTCCCATTACAATGGGTTAAGGAGGGAAGCCGTTGAATCTGCTCGAAATTAAAAAAAATCAACTTTTTTCAAAATTTGACATTAATTACTTTGAGCCCTAATAAGTTAATATTTCAACCCAAACAAAGAATGTAACTAATGTAATATGCATTTATTTACACTTGAATGATGCATATTCAGCGTTTTTGCGCTGAAATTCAAGCCCATGCACAGTTATTATTGATCGTTTCAAATGATGAAGGAGGTGTTATGTTGGTTTGGTATGTTATTTTCCAGTCGTGTTTTAACCTAAATGTGTAGCCCAGCTACATTTGGTGCTGGGGCATTTTAGACAATGAGCTTAGGGAAGATATACTTTGTTGGCAGTCTTAAGTGCCTGAAATACATTATCTAAACTTTAAAGCCTCTTTCTGGCTTATCTTTTTTCATACACAATTTAGTATGGAGAACATCATATCTACACAACTACTTGTCTCACAAAAACGACTTTTTGTGTGTGTTATCCTTAATAGATTTAAGATGAAAAAGTGTATTTTAAAATTTGCATGATTATAAGAACTTGAGAAAAATATAATTCACGAATTATAAATTTAGAATTTTGTTTCCTTATAAAAAAATGGAAGTACAAAAGCTAATAGCTTCCATAATTTTAACAATGTCTTACTGGCGATACACTTATTTGTTGCATGTCTAGCCATCTTCAATTTAAAATTTGAAAAAGTAGTTTATCTTGATTGCTTCTCATCTTACAGCTTGCCCCATGAGTATTGTTGAAATAACAATGGACATTTTCATAACAATGAAAACATTTAAAAACAGTTTTTTTTTAATTATAGTTTTAAAAGTGTCTGATCAATGTCTGCAAGTTTCAGCGTAATTGGTCCCATAGATTAAAAGTTAAGATTTGCTGTGGCTTCCCTCCTGAAGTCCTTATGTAATTAATTACATTGGGCAACCAAAAATCTTTCTTTGAATTAAACACAGCTTATCATATTCATTAAAGCCTGACTATTTTCGACTGCATAGAAAACATTACTCTGACATTGCTGTCGCTCGATAAGTTTGAGTGGCAGCTAGATTATGTGGCAGCTATTATCACATCTGCACGTGACAATGTGGTGTGAGAGTGACGAGGGGAGTTTGACGTCACGGTACATGTTGTAAATATTGAACTATATTAACCGAGAGATTATTGTGTTGACATCTCCCGCTGTGTTTACCTCCGGTCATCGCCCGGGCTCTAAAGAACCTGATGACATATTGTAATCACCAACGGGTCGCCAGTAATTATCGGTCGCTTCCGTCGAGCACTCTGCACAGTGTTGCATTTGTGTCGGGAGTCTTCAACGCGTACGTGGTGAAACATTTCTTGCAATATACTTATATGGATACATCGAAATCAAAGTCGCAAGATCGATTTCACATCGTTATGTTGAAACTGATGTGATATTGACAAAATGCTGTTTCGAAACGAAATATAACGTTTATAACGCCTCTATTGAGATATTTGTATTATCGTCATTATCAACCATCAACCATCATTAACGTGGACGTGAAAGAATCCATCCTTCAGTTCCACACAATCTTAAACTATAAGAAATACTCCTCTGTTTCTGTGTTTATGACAGTTATATTGTCAGTATAATAAAAGGTGTTCTTGAAATGATTTTCAATATCAAATACATGATAACATGTTTTTCGAATGATTGAATATTCGTGGTTAAATACCTGTCTAAAAACCAACCACCGCTTGCTTTGGCGGCTGTGACGTCGTAGTTGCTAAAGCGGTGTAGGCCTACTGTTGTCTGCTGGGCCATATGGCCATGTGTGTGTCTACGACGCGTCAACACGCCTAATAGCTACCAATGACGTTAAGTACCGTAGCAGTCATCGTAGAGCGTTTGCATTCCTACTCAACATTGGTCAAGTTAAAACCTATTAAAAACGCTGAAAATATTTGTGTGAAATCTATTAATTTTGGCAACAAACTCTAGTGTTAAAATAGAGTTATGAAAATGGCATTATTAATGTAGAACATCACACGAATGAGGAAAGCTTTGCTTTATATTATAACAACTAACTTTAAGATGATGATGATATTTGGGGTTTTACGTCCCATATTTTTGCAACGAAGCTTTTCAGACGATGAGTGGGTGATTATGAGGTTGGAAAAATGCCACATGACATTCATGCCCAAGCCAGGATTCGAACCTGGAACGCAGAGACCGCGGTTTACTAGACCAACGCCTAATCGAACTGCGCCGGCTATATACTTTAAGACTATGCTGTTAAATGTAAGCTACTATCATGTAAGTTGTCCGTGGGATCTTTTAGTGAAGCCTTAATTATTGATTGAAATATTAATACTAACAATACAAGATAAAGTTAATTAATTACATTCATAGAAATAAATAAAAATTGTATATTGACAATATTGATGATATTTTATCTTACAAAAAAAACATAACTTACACCCATACAAGCTTAGAGGAGTACCTCTAGTTAAATTTATTATTATTCCCCCTTCAATACTTACAACATTATTCATGTTCTAAGTGGTATCTTATAGTTGCGCAGGTTTCAGCTGATCGTTCCTGTATACTGTCGGTTGTACAAGTAAGGTATTTGTCTCTTGTGCGGTTACCCGAGTGCATCGTTACTCGAAGTAGGACGTAGATAATAATGTAGAAGTGATTGAGAGACAGTCGCCATTGGTCGTTTACGCACATCTCCTATACCCAATTAAATTAACGACGAAAACCAGAGCTTCGAATCAAATTATGGTGTCGGGTCATTTTTACAGTTAAACAGCAATTTGTGCTTCTAATGAGGAATTGATTAGAAATATGAAACACGTATATAGTATTGCCGGCATTTATGTTGTCAGTGGTGCTGGATTCAAATAAGCTCACTTACAATGGGTACATAACTCTTGAGACACGTTCGAAGATGAACATGATATTCTGATTGTAAGCATTAAGAAAATACAACACGGAAAAAATAAAATGTTTTTAAGGGAGATGTGCAAATAAAATTCTCTTTCCTTTTATATCAGTGCGCTGCAAAGAAGATTATTACATAATATCCCACTAAATTAACTGCTCTGAAAATTTCAAACTATATTACTTCCATAGCAGAAACACAACTATAATCACTATGTAATATAGTATATGAATAGGTACTTAATTCAAATTAAACAGAAAATAGTTTGTATACTTATAATACTTAACTTAGGGGTTAAATGTCACATACTTAATTTCGTAGGGACTCATACAATTATAAGTTGAGGAAGGTCTCTTAATTGACTTGATCAAATGATTTCTCACTGATGGAACTCTACAATGGGGTAAATCAATAATACGTTTATTCAGTCAGAAATTAGCCAAGTATAAAGTGGATAGTAGCCTGCTGCCCGTATTTAATACGCGACTATCGTAGATACCACAGTTCAGCCCGTGAAACTGATTCAAACACGAACGCGTAGATTCAATGGCAGAATGATTGATCGTGCTTTTGCCGTTTGGTATTGACGTATTTCTCGTAAAGTATGGGTAGCACAGATATTTCAATGCCATTTGATATCGACATAATATCACTTATAGAGGTCGTTCCGAACGGTAATAACTGGGGAGAGATGTGCATATGCTCTTGCTATGTAACCATCTGGGCTAGGCTTGCTACTGCCATATTATTATGTAGCATGGATACGAATTATTCTTTACTTCATCACTATGATTTGTTTTTTATTCTTTTGCGCCTGAAACATGCTCTGTATATTTAAAACAAAACATCAATATACAAACAATACACAGTTTTCGAAATGATTCACACAAATTGTGCAGCGCGCGCCAGATGTTCAGAACAAAAACAAACAACGAGTGACTGAATTTGCTTGATGTTATTCCGAACACGCTGAGTGAGGGACTGCACACTCTGACTAGTATTACCGATTTCAATAGAGTTTGAGTGGGTAATTAATGGTGTCTGGTCTCCGCCGCTCGAATTTGAAACAATATGGAAGTAATTTTATCAAATTTATCGGAAGTAATTTAAACTAATAACACGCGTTCTCAATGCACAACAAACATTTAGTTAGCATACAACCAAAAATAACTAACTCCATCTTTGGTGAAATTTTGATAAGTATGTCATTAAATCCAGAAAAAAATCCTCTTTTTATGCCAAATATCACTAAGAACAGTCGTTGCTCAGATTTTTGTAACAACGGCTTATATTTCTTCACTAACTCCATTCAAAAGAAATTGAAATATTTTTTTACTGGCAAAAGTCACTAACCGACTTAGTTATTTTTTAGCGTCTCGAAACTGCCAATAACTGATTTATTGATGTAATTTCAATCACTTAGTTAATAATAATGGAAAACGTAGGCTTATAAAACACCAAACCTGTAAAAAGTAAGCATACATAATTCTCACATTTTTAATTCATATTGACTGCCAAAAATCACCAAGTGGCTTCTAAAACTTCAAACCCATTCTGCTCAAAACTACAAACACGGAGGTAATGACTTTAGGCTGTACACTCACTTTATTCCCTCAAATACAAGGTTGCGAATTTTCTTTCTCATCTTGAAACGTACAATAAATCAGGTTGTGACCTGTGTGTGTGTGACCTGTTTAATTATTTAACTCAAACGTGTTACGTTATGGAATATTAAGCGTATATTTTTATTAGATAATTTTGTGGAGAAATCGTATAAATTGTTAACCTAATTTTGAGTGTTAATGTTTTATTATTTCACAGTAGATATATAAAATATTGCATGTGGAAAATGGTAAGCTTGTATTACAACAAACGATGTTTACACGAGCTGGCTGGCTGGCTGGCTGAAGTCAGCTGGTGTAGCAATAACACGAGCTCTAATAAAATGTTAAATAATAGATTTCCGGTAGTTGATTTTGTGCTCCCAACGATGGCTCACCCAAGACCCAACAACTTCGTAGTTGGAGAATTATTCAATGTGATATTATTAAAGATAACTAGGAAAACGCTCTGTTTGACGCGTTGATAAGCGAGCGCGTCAATATCTACGAACTTTCTGGCGAAAAGTTTTCAATGCTAATACGAACAACAATTAACAACAATTCCAGAATGCGCATTGCAAAAATTGTTCTTATTTCCATGGCTATTATACTTTCCGACATTGTTGTATGCAGTGCAATGTGCGTTGCTAAGAATTTTCGTGGTCATGTTTTCAATACGGTCCGCCACCGTTACTAACACTTATTGACAGCAATAGAAATGTAATTTCTGCCTCTAATACGTATTGGATCGCGTTTACATTAGTATATTCGTGACCGGACAAAAATTTACTATAAGATAGCTACTTCACATTTTGCCGTTACTGCGTTTTAGAAAAATATTTTCGAGTAACTTTCGTGTAACTTTGCCAATATTGATCAGATCGCCATTACATTAACATATTCGTAATCGAAAAAATCTGTAAAAAAATCTGGCTATCTCACATTTTGCCGCCATTTTGTTTCAGAAAAATATTTTGCAGTAACTATGGTGTAACTTTGTAACTTTTCAAACGATTTTGCCTCAAAACTATGCACCTTCAATCCACATCGAGGCTTGTGGATGGTCCAAATTTCAAGTTGATCGGACTTTCCGTTCGACCGCTATCGACGGACATAAAAACAAAAAAAAACAAAAAACAAAAACACAAACAAACAAACAAACAAACAAACAAACAGAACGAAGTGCCATAAGAGTCAAGTGGAAACGCTCGCTTCCCTCGCTTTATTATTGGGCAACACTGAACTTACAAAGCTTCCTCACAGACTGACTTTAAGGTATTTACCATTAACCCACCTAAAATCCTCGTAATCGCACGCTCGTGTTACAATTCTGATGGCAGAGGTACAAAGGTAGCAGAAATTATGCTAACGGGTGGGTTTTTATATTTTTGATTTGAGGCATTTATGATAGAGTTGTGTGTAGAAGCTATGTACATTTATTAAATGTCCCAAGTTGAAGTACAAATTAGGGTAAGTTAACTGTTTCTTTTGGGGGAAGAGTACTGTTGAGCTTAGTGAAATTGAGTTTATGCTGTTTGTTGAATTAACTTTGAAATTATGCTTCGTGCTTATATTGAGAGTAAAGACCTAGAACGGGTAGTTGTTTAAGTTTCCGGATATGCTTAGGTGTCAAGAAAAAGTGACAAGAAGGTTAAGAAAAATTAGAAATGGAGAGAAAAATGAGATGGCCTGGCACACTTGCGCTTGCACACGGAAAGGGGACTTAGAAATAGCCGCGAGTAGCCGATATTGTACACTTACAGTAAGTCTAAGTATTGATAATATGGGTGAAATCAAAGGCTGAAGAGATGAAACATTAAGGATTGCTAAATTAAAGCTGACTGCTAAAAGTGTGTGCAACGCAAAAGAGCGGAAACTTTTCTTGATTTTCGTAAATGACAGGTTGACAGGTTTAAAGATGAACTTCTAAGACGGTATTATTATGAACAGATCTCAAGCTAAACAACAACGACATGCTGGAGCGTAGAGGATTTTGCTGACAGAGATAAAAAAAAATGGTCTCATGAGACAGGTTGACAGATAATCAGCTAGTGAATGACGCGTTGACAGTGCAATGTGACAGAAGAGCTTTTGAAGTTTTTACGAAGATTCTCGGTAGGTTTGTATGGTCGAATGAACGTGAGTCAGAAGGAGAAAGCTCTTAAAATTCAGTGTTACCCAATAATTTAATTTAATTATATCACATTGCTTAATTCTCCAAAGACATTACAGTTTAACTCTTAAATCTAGTTAGTTTTTTATTAATGTTCCAGCCCACACAGTGAGGTGGGCGATCGTTGAGTACCAAAACTAACTACCATAAATCCATTTTTTTACTCTTCTATTCTTCTGATTTCAAATAAATGTATATTTGACATAGTCGGTCTTCCCCAAAAGAATGAATTATGAATACTTCATATACCGACAATTTGTCGGTATATGAAGTATTCATAATTCATTCAATTCTTAAACAAACCAACTAAATCCATTTTAATTATCAATCATTATCCTAAAAATAAGTAAAATTAGCTTTCACTTTTCAAGCGAACTGGTACCTACTACAAAATTGGTGACATTCCACAATATTAGTTCGTAGAAAGAAATTATTATGAATACGTCTGCCATAGGACCCGGCACCTCCACCATAGACTTCAATGTTGTTCTTAGAAGGGAATCAATGTCTACCATGGTACCCGGCACCTCCACCATAGACTTTAATGTGGTTCTTAGAAGGGAATCAATGTCTGGGACCCGGCACCTCCACCATAGACTTCAATGTTGTTCTTAGAAGGGAATCAATGTCTGCCATGGTACCCGGCACCTCCACCATAGATTTCAATGTTGTTCTTAGAAGGGAATCAATGTCTGGGACCCGGCACCTCCACCATAGACTTCAATGTTGTTCTTAGAAGGGAATCAATGTCTGACATGGGACCCGGCACCTCCACCATAGACTTCAATGTTGTTCTTAGAAGGGAATCAATGTCTGCCATGGTACCCGGCACCTCCACCATAGATTTCAATGTTGTTCTTAGAAGGGAATCAATGTCTGGGACCCGGCACCTCCACCATAGACTTCAATGTTGTTCTTAGAAGGGAATCAATGTCTGACATGGGACCCGGCACCTCCACCATAGACTTCAATGTGGTTCTTACAAGGGAATCAATGTCTGACATGGGACCAGGCACCTCCACCATAGACTTCAATGTTGTTCTTAGAAGGGAATCAATGTCTGACATGGGACCCGGCACCTCCACCATAGACTTCAATGTGGTTCTTACAAGGGAATCAATGTCTGACATGGGACCCGGCACCTCCACCATAGACTTCAATGTGGTTCTTAGAAGGGAATCAATGTCTGCCATGGGACCCGGCACCTCCACCATAGACTTCAATGTGGTGCTTAGAAGGGAATCAATGTCTGACATGGGACCCGGCACCTCCACCATAGACTTCAATGTTGTTCTTGGAAGGGAATCAATGTCTGACATAGGACCCGGCACCTCCACCATAGACTTCAATGTGGTTCTAAGAAGGGAATCAATGTCTGACATAGGACCCGGCACCTCCACCATAGACTTCAATGTGGTGCTTAGAAGGGAATCAATGTCTGACATGGGACCCGGCACCTCCACCATAGACTTCAATGTGGTGCTTAGAAGGGAATCAATGTCTGACATAAGACCCGGCACCTCCACCATAGACTTGAATGTGGTGCTTAGAAGGGAATCAATGTCTGACATAGGACCCGGCACCTCCACCCTAGACTTCAATGTGGTGCTTAGAAGGGAATCAATGTCTGACATAGGACCCGGCGCCTCCACCATAGACTTGAATGTGGTGCTTAGAAGGGAATCAATGTCTGACATAGGACCCGGCACCTCCACCCTAGACTTTAATGTTGTTCTTAGAAGGGAATCAATATCTGACATAGGACCCGGCACCTCCACCATAGACTTCAATTTTGTTCTTAGAAGGGAATCAATGTCTGACATAGGTTCCGGCACCTCCACCATAGACTTCAATGTGGTTCTTTAAAGCGAATCAATGTCTGACATGGGACCCGGCACCTCCACCATAGACTTCAATGTGGTTCTTAAAAGGGAATCAATGTCTGGCATGGGACCCGACACCTCCACCAAAGACTTCACTGTGGTGCTTAGAAGGGAATCAATGTCTGCCATGGGACCCGGCACGTCCACCATAGACTTCAATGTGATGCTTAAGAGGGAATCAATGTCTGACATGGGACCCGGCACCTCCACCATAGACTTCAATGTGGCTCTTAGAAAAGAATCAATGTCTGACATAGGACCCGGCACCTCCACCATAGACTTCAATGTGGTGCTTAGAAGGGAATCAATGTCTGACATGGGACCTGGCACCTCCACCATAGACTTCAATGTGGTTCTTAGAAGCGAATCAAAATCTGCCATGGGACTTGGCACCTCCACCATAGACTTCAATGTGGTTCTTAGAAGGGAATCAATGTCTGCCATGGGACCCGGCACCTCCACCATAGACTTCAATGTGGTTCTTAGAAGCGAATCAATGTCTGACATGGGACCCGGCACCTTCACCAACGACTTCAATGTAGTTCTTAGAAGGGAATCAATGTCTGACAAGGGACCCGGCACATCCACCATAGACTTCAATGTAGTTCTTAGAAGCGAATCAATGTCTGACATGGGACCCGGCACCCCCACCATAGACTTCAATGTGGTTCTTAGAAGCGAATCAATGTCTGGCATGGGACCCGGCACCTCCACCATGGACTTCAATATGGTTCTTAGAAGAGAATCAATGTCTGACATGGGGCCCGGCACCTCCACCATAGACTTCAATGTGGTTCTTAGAAGCGATTTAAAATCTGCCATGGGACTTGGCACCTCCACCATAGACTTCAATGTGGTTCTTAGAAGCGAATCAATGTCTGACATGGTACCCGGCACCTCCACCATATACTTCAATGTGGTTCTTAGAAGCGAATCAATGTCTGCCATGGGACCCGGCACCTCCACCAAAGACTTCAATGTGGTTCTTAGAAGCGAATAAATGTCTGGCATGGGACCCGGCACCTCCACCATAGACTTCAATGTGGTTCTTAGAAGGTAATCAATGTCTGACATGGGACCCGGCACCTCTACCATAGACTTCAATGTGGCTCTTAGAAAAGAATCAATGTCTGACATAGGACCCGGCACCTCCACCATAGACTTCAATGTGGTGCTTAGAAGGGAATCAATGTCTGACATAGGACCCGGCACCTCCACCATAGACTTCAATGTGGTTCTTAGAAGAGAATCAATGCCTGCCATGGAACCCAGCACCTCCACCATAGACCTTAAAGTGGTGCTTAGAAGGGAATCAATGTCTGACATGGGACCCGGCACCTCCACCATAGACTTCAATGTGGTTCTTAGAAGGGAATCAATGTCTGACATAGGACCCGGCACCTCCACCATAGACTCAATGTGGTGCTTAGAAGGGAATCAATGTCTGCCATGGGACCCGGCACCTCCACCATAGACTTCAATGTGGTTCTTAAAAGGGAATCAATGTCTGACATAGGACCCGGCACCTCCACCATAGACTTCAATGTGGTGCTTAGAAGTGAATCAATGTCTGCCATGGGACCCAGCACCTCCACCATAGACTTCAATGTGGTTCTTAGAAGGGAATCAATGTCTGCCACTGGACCCGACACCTCCACCATAGACTTCAATGTTGTTCTTAGAAGGGAATCAATGTCTGATATGGGACCCGGCACCTCCACCATAGACTTCAATGTGGTGCTTAGAAGGAAATCAATGTCTGCCATGGGACCCGGCACCTCCACCATAGACTTCAATGTCGTTCTTAGAAGGGAATCAATGTCTGATATGGGACCCGGCACCTCCACCATAGACTTCAACGTGGCTCTTAGAAGGGAATCAATGTCTGCCATGGGACCCGGCACCTCCACCATAGACTTCAATGTGGTTCTTAGAAGGAAATCAATGTCTGACATTGGAACCGGCACCTCCACCATAGACTTCAATGTGGCTCTTAGAAGGGAATCAATGTCTTCCATGGGACCCGGCACCTCCACCATAGACTTCAATGTGGTTCTTAGAAGGAAATCAATGTCTGACATTGGAACCGGCACCTCCACCATAGACTTCAATGTGGTGCTAAGAAGGGAATCAATGTCTGACATTGGACCCGGCACCTCCACCATAGACTTCAATGTGGTGCTTAGAAGGGAATCAATGTCTGCCATGGGACCTGACACCTCCACCATAGACTTCAATGTGGTTCTTAGAAGGGAATCAATGTCTGACATTGGACCCGGCACCTCCACCATAGACTTCAATTTGGTGCTTAGAAGGGAATCAATGTCTGCCATGAGACCCGGCACCTCCACCATAGACTTCAATGTGGTTCTTAGAAGGGAATCAATGTCTGACATGGGACCCGGCACCTCCACCATAGACTTCAATGTGGTTCTTAGAAGGGAATCAATGTCTGACATGGGACCCGGCACCTCCACCATAGACTTCAATGTGGTTCTTAGAAGGGAATCAGTGTCTGACATGGGACCCGGCACCTCCACCATAGACTTCAATGTGGTTCTTAGAAGGGAATCAATGTCTGTCATGGGACCCGGCACCTCCACCATAGACTTCAATGTGGTTCTTAGAAGCGAATCAATGTCTGACATGGGACCCGGCACCTCCACCATAGACTTCAATGTGGTTCTTAGAAGCGAATCAATGTCTGACAAGGGACCCGGCACCTCCACCATAGACTTCAATGTAGTTCTTAGAAGCGAATCAATGTCTGACATGGGACCCGGCACCCCCACCATAGACTTCAATGTGGTTCTTAGAAGCGAATCAATGTCTGACATGGTACCCGGCACCTCCACCATAGACTTCAATGTGGTTCTTAGAAGCGAATCAATGTCTGCCATGGGACCCGGCACCTCCACCATAGACTTCAATGTGGTTCTTAGAAGCGAATCAATGTCTGACATGGGACCCGGCACCTCCACCATAGACTTCAATGTGGTTCTTAGAAGGGAATCAATGTCTGAAATGGGACCCGGCACCTCCACCATAGACTTCAATGTGGTTCTTAGAAGGAAATCAATGTCTGACATTGGAACCGGCACCTCCACCATAGACTTCAATGTGGTGCTTAGAAGGGAATTAATGTCTGCCATGGGACCCGGCACCTCCACCAAAGACTTCAATGTGGTTCTTAGAAGGGAATCAATGTCTGACTTTGGACCCGGCACCTCCACCATAGACTTCAATGTGGTGCTTAGAAGGGAATCAATGTCTGCCATGGGACCTGACACCTCCACCATAGACTTCAATGTGTTTCTTAGAAGGGAATCAATGTCTGACATTGGACCCGGCACCTCCACCATAGACTTCAATGTGGTGCTTAGAAGGGAATCAATGTCTGCCATGGGACCCGACACCTCCACCATAGACTTCAATGTGGCTCTTAGAAGGGAATCAATGTCTGACATGAGACCCGGCACCTCCACCATAGACTTCAATGTGGTTCTAAGAAGGGAATCAATGTCTGACATGGGACCCGGCACCTCCACCATAGACTTCAATGTGGTTCTTAGAAGGGAATCAATGTCTGCCATGAGACCCGGCACCTCCACCATAGACTTCAATGTGGTGCTTAGAAGGGAATCAATGTCTGACATGGGACCCGGCACCTCCACCATAGACTTCAATGTGGTTCTTAGAAGGGAATCAATGTCTGACATGGGACCCGGCACCTCCACCATAGACTTCAATGTGGTTCTTAGAAGGGAATCAATGTCTGACATGGGACCCGGCACCTCCACCATAGACTTCAATGTGGTTCTTAGAAGGGAATCAATGTCTGTCATGGGACCCGGCACCTCCACCATAGACTTCAATGTGGTTCTTAGAAGCGAATCAATGTCTGACATGGGACCCGGCACCTCCACCATAGACTTCAATATGGTTCTTAGAAGCGAATCAATGTCTGACAAGGGACCCGGCACCTCCACCATAGACTTCAATGTAGTTCTTAGAAGCGAATCAATGTCTGACATGGGACCCGGCACCCCCACCATAGACTTCAATGTGGTTCTTAGAAGCGAATCAATGTCTGACATGGTACCCGGCACCTCCACCATAGACTTCAATGTGGTTCTTAGAAGCGAATCAATGTCTGCCATGGGACCCGGCACCTCCACCATAGACTTCAATGTGGCTCTTAGAAGGGAATCAATGTCTGCCATGGGACTCGGCACCTCCACCATAGACTTCAATGTGGTTCTTAGAAGGGAATCAATGTCTGCCATGGGACCCAGCACCTCCACCATAGACTTCAATGTGGTTCTTAGAAGGGAATCAATGTCTGACATGGGACCCGGCACCTCCACCATTGACTTCAATGTGGTTCTTAGAAGGGAATCAATGTCTGACATGGGACCCGGCACCTCTACTGTTACCTCAACATTATTCGTATACTAGTTAAATGCCCTCGGTACGCGATCACAGTTTCCCCATCGTCTGAACTCAGACTATGTCACGTTTTACGTGCTACACTCCTTAGTGTCAACGACAAGTTGTCGCCAGTCCTTGCTACGTGCCGTCTTCTGACCTACTTCATAGCTATAAATGTAACGTACGTTTTGCGAGTACTCCTCACATATTTTCACTAGTAGAAGTGCGATTAATACTTGCGGATCAATACATTGACCATCAAACAATCTTAAAACAGTTCTTGATATGTTCCGTGGCGCTACAGGTGTCGAGAGTGGAAACTAATAACTACGACGGTTATTGCATACAATTCTATATACACGGGTTCTAGAGGAATTAACATGTCTAACATTGTAACCGGCACAAATACCATAATCTACATGATGTTCTTTTGATACGCGGTAGGTTTTACACCGTTATTACTTTGCAGGAAGGTTACGAGGCAACCAGCCTTCATTATTAACAATGTTAAGTTTTCATTATGTATTTTAATCTCGTTATATACACAAATAATATCTTTCGCATGGCATGTTTAAGTCGGGAAGTGGAAAAGATAAACATTGTTATAAAAGTTATTCACTAACTGTTATTAAAGTAAATGTTAATTTTCTTTGAGGTAATTTATTTTGTAAATATATAATAATATTTATTATTATGATTAAGTTTATATTTTTATAATTTAAAATATGTAAGTGTTAAAACTTAAAAGCATTAAAACTAAACGAGGTATGATTTAAGTGGTATCTTTTGAGTATTTAAAGTAATTGAGTATAACAGTGCTATGAAAAACAAGCAGGTGGAGGTACTAGACTGGCCACTTGTTTAAAAAGCCAACTTTTTCAGTGTGAATATTCACAAGGAATAATGTTTTGGTAATTTATGTTGCTCAGCCTTTAATATGCATAGAAAGAGGACCATAATGAATATGTAGAGTTCCAAAATAAATTTATATTTCATAAATAGTTTCCAATATTTAATGAATAATTCAATAATTTAGTTTAATTGATTCAGTATATTAAAATATATTCATACAAGTACAATATTATTTTTTGTAGCCCTATTCATTTTTCAGTGAATTCAGCATAATTGATATTCTACTGGAAATGACAGTAAAAACCAAACAATTTCATTGTTATGATTTGTTATGGATATTGAAAGATAACTTTATCCGAATTTTGATTAATAAGTGCGAAAATGTAAGCGGCCCATTATTACGATGTTGCACAAGTACGTGTGCCAGTCAAAAGCATTGCGTGGGTAGTGTCTAGTTTGACATGCGTTCAATAGCCCCCGCTATAATGGTGTAAGCACGTAACATTTATCCAGCTGTCATTTGATGTGGTTTCTACATTGGGAATTGGGAATTGGCAATTATTAATGTCTATGTCGACATTGAACGTGACCAGAAATTGAATCGTTAACAACAATAAATAACAATTCATGATACATTTTAGACCACTTAAGCGAATGTCAAACAATAATAAAATTGTATTATTTTTTTACTTAGCTTTACGTGTGTGATTTGTATTAATGCGCTGCCTAGTTGTTCGAGATTGTAATTTGCATGGACAATCACCCCAATGAATTTACTAGAAACTAATGATTTAGGTTACAATACTGGCTATGACATTACGACCATGATTTAATAACGATTGCCAATTGTGCATGTGATCTCCATTAAAAACGTTACATGAACAACGGACCGTTTTGACTATGTATCAAACCGAGGGTGTTTTTAAATTTGCATTTATAGTTGACGGTTATAATTTTTTGTATTATGTTTTCCTCGATGCTCCTCATTCTACCATGATGATAATGTGCAAATAAAATGGATTTAAGAGTTACTTGCTTATTTAATTTTTAACCGCCTTCTGATATTCAGAAAAATTAATGTATGTTACACACACGTTTGATTCAGCAATTGTTTAGTCAGTCTATCTACTATCTAAACGTTGTGATTGTAAAACATAAAATGGTGTTTAACGGTCTTAACAAAACATAGAATGAAAACTTAGACAAAACTAAAACTAAAACTCTGACCCTGTTTTTATTACGACTGTCACACGAACACATTTGGTTACAACGCTATTTTCACTCTCAACTCGCGTAGAAAATCAGAGAACTAGTCCTACCCAAATAACGCCTCCAGTTTATGGAGTCAGCCGTTTGTGATCAATTATTCTCGACGGATTTCACATACCCCAGTTTCGACGGGCGTACAGTAATTTCTTTTTCACAGCGAGAGGTAAAAGTAAAATCGCGAAATCCAAACTATGTTCTGTCTTCTAAATAATAAACACATTCAACACGAAATGCCTGGCAGAGCCCTATGTGCGAAGATTTAACAATCATCAATACCGTGTTTGTTAAATCGAAAGTGGGCTGGTTTCGTCCAACCCTGGTAATATAAATGGGGTATAAAACGTAGAATAATAATTGTCGGTTGTCGCCCACGGCAAAGACGTTCAGTCGTCTGTAATCCCCGTCTTTTTACAATTCAGTAGGTTTAGCGCTCACGGTTTCAAGAAACGTCCATCTAGTTTTTCTCAAAGACTGTTTACTCACAGAATTTTTTCCAGCAGCAAAAGAACGTTTTAAATAAATGAATAAAATTACCTAACATGTATTTACTATTAGGCCTCCAAGTGCCAAGCTTACACGTTGAACAGCAACTGTGCTCAAGTGGGCACAGTATAGGTCCGTATTTATAGTCGACCCTTAGCCTGCTGGACACCTTAGGTTGTTAATCAATTTCTTTATGTGCCTCTTATTGTCCATATTAAACCCAAAATCGCTAACAACCATTTGTACTGTCGACTATTAATTTAGAGCATTATTTATTTAAACTAGACATTATAAATAATAATGTATGAATGAATCATTATATTTTCAAATGAAATATATTATGAAGTTTTAGTTCAGTAATAACATCAACTCACAAAAATCCTTCTGGATGAATAATGAATCAATCGAAAGTCATTTTCCGGACACTTGAGAAGAGAATTTGTTATCATTTTTTTGCGTTAATCTGCTGGTGCACAGCCTGAGACCCCGTTCTTTAAGCACTTATCACAACAAGTATAACAACCTGGAAAAAACACTAGTAGAATTAAATTTTGCAATCCCACTGGGGTGCAAATACCAAAATACTAATAATAACTTACTAATTCAATTTTGTGCTAATAGTATATTGAGCATATTTTATTTCAATCAACCATCTGTCGAGCCGTGGTGACTGTTGAACCTGGTAGATACGTAAGATGGGATCCTCGGGGAAAAGTTGCGAAGAATGGTCGGTTCAGATATTGTTCTGAGAGAAGAGTTTTCCTAACTGCTTTACTAGGATCGCTATCATTGACCGGATTTATAAAAGGTCGCCCTCATTGGCTGGGGCTAAGAATGTTAGATATAAGAGCTAAGGAATTGAATCTTATTCAACTTTTTTAAACATAATCACTGGCTCTAAAACCTTAACACTGTGTGTGAAGTGAACGTAACATTGTATATTCCAAAAGGTAAATCTCAAATCTAAAATCTTAAACATCGGTGTGAACCCACCAAAATGTGTTGTTAAAAAAGTTGCGGACTAATCATCTTTAGGAAATAGGATGTCAAATGATTCGACAACGGTACCAGATACTTTTCTTGTTACAGAATAATGTAGTGAGAAATGGGTCTTCATAGTTGTGACCCCCCCCCCCCCCAAAACCCTCCAAAAAACACACTTAAAACATGGTTGTTACGTGCCTGTAGACGACTAAACAAAGAAACAAGGATAAAGTTGAAATGCCAAAACTTATTTGGAACTGCAACGAAATGAAGGTGAAATTTGTTGTTAAGTCTCCACATTAAAGAGTGAGATGAATGGATGGATACTCCTTGCTTTGATAGGGTCGTTTTGTATTCAGTTCAAATAAATCAATGAACTATGAAATAGATCATATTGGATTTATGTTGACAGCTCTGTATACCGAGTAATTTATTCTACTCATGCATTCCCCAAAACCCGAACTCCCAAACCCCCAAACCCTCAAACCCCAACCACAAATATCTCAATTTCAATATCGACAGTAAATACACTACACTTATGAAAAAAGTACCATCATTTTGGATCAATGTTCTTCCAAGTTTTACAAAGTGCGGTATCTTTACAAATAGCTCAACATAACTTTTTACGTACCAGCTTGGGAAAAAGGTCACACAAGCAAAACGGATTCAATTAATAAAACCAAAATAAGCTAATAACTCTATAGCACACAAAATGTAATCGGTAGGTACAAGTGCAAAAACGCAGTAAGTGAGCGTATTGTGTAGGCAAGGGATTGGCCACGGCAGGAATATCTTCTGACAGGTTGGTTTTCACTTTGATTCTACTCTAAATGCCCTTATCAATCCATATCAAATAATATATCAATGTAAAAATCTATCAGAAATTGAACATTTTGCGAGTGTAAGATCAACTATAATTTCGAATGCATCACGTTTTGTGAATAGGCTTAATCAAAGATAAACTTGCAGAAACTTTAGTGTGCGTGTTCGAATCAATAAGTTATTGAGGAAGTGAGAGGGAGATGAGAGAGGCCATTAAGTAACTAAGTCGAGTAGGTACCGATATGCATTGCATATGCTACCAAATG
Source organism: Isoperla grammatica (assembly GCA_945910005.1). NCBI lineage: Eukaryota > Metazoa > Arthropoda > Insecta > Plecoptera > Perlodidae > Isoperla > Isoperla grammatica. Next base: position 60,995,254 of record OX246737.1, read on the forward strand.
GGCGTGGTTTTGCATTATTTATTTGTTATATGCAAGCTGCTTTTTCTATTGATTGAATAACCTGCCAATAAATGTTATACGTTGAATGAGATGTATGTGATGTTGTTGTGAGAGAATTCGGTAAGTAAATTTTGAGTCAGGTGCTATTACGGTATTTTTATTCACAAACTTTGGCAATAACAATTAATGTATTTCGTATTTTTAGAGACACTTGAGAGTTACGTAGAACTCTGAATAAGAAGTCAGGCATAAGAAAGGGATAACAAATGCTGGTGCATAAGAAATAACAAAGTTCGTAACACATAATACGGAAAAGAAGTTATGAAAAGGTTTAATGAAACGTATAGAATTAGTTTAGTTTGACTCATTTTGATTCATAGAGGAATGGAATATATACACAGTTTGAAAAAAAAGTGGGAGGGGCAAAAGAGAGGATACGAAGATTGAAATTGAAACCCTCCTAGGATGTGTATTCTAATTATGGGAAGAAATAAAGTCTGACAGAGCGATGAAATTAATGGAGAGCTGTTTCAAACCAATCTGCGGATCGATAATACATTTTAAAAAAAAATGCACTTTTGTAAAATTAAGAAGACGTGTTATCCATTGTAGCCACAGTTTGCTTTGAAACCGTCCCTATACTTTATTTGTATTCTAAAAGCTGTGACATTTTATGGCTTTGAAACGTATATACGAAAACTGCGGACATTCCATTACTGAAATTAATATCGCTTTGTTATAAAATCCCTGTGAATACAGTTTGTTTGTACATTTTCCACGTAATGATGGTTTTTGCAAACCGTGGAATGAAATCGATAACGCGGTAAATTTTGACATCAAAGGCTTAGCTGTCAATCCAATCAGTTCGACCCCTAAAAAAGTTACTCAACTCGCTTTAGTCCAACCCAATCTCAATTTCGTTAATCAATATGATTGTGTGCTATGTTATCGTGGGCTATTAGTCTTTGAAACATCTGTTGGGTAAGAGTATCGTGTGCCACGGTATGAAAGTTGATAACAATACAATTCAACCTGCTGATCACACGTGTTGTCGGCATGTCTTTGTCAAGGCCAACTATTTAGTTGGGTAGATTTTGATCGAAAACTCGTTATTTACTAAGAATGGGTTGATTATTTTTGGTTTGATATTGCTTAGGATATCGATTCTATAAAATTGCAAATATTTATACACATGTTTCCACCAAAATAGTGTTCGGGGAATACTCGGCATCCACCGTGAAACGGATCATCGATTTCGAGCCGTGATCTTAATTTTGTACTGTTCTGTTGATTATCAATGATATAACCTAAAAAAAAAACGTATTTAATCGTTTTTCTGATTTTTAATACGTTTAGGCACTTATCTAATATAATATTAAATTTACACCTTAAGTGATTATTATTCACAGATAAATCCATATTTACGGCTAAATATAAGCCGAGTTTCGCAAATTATTTGGTTTCAAGCACCATGTTCGTTTCACGGCACGTGGATGCCGAGTATTCCCGATCACTTCTGAAATTTGTGTAAACGGATGTGTAAAGATTGCGATTTTACAGAATCGATAACCAGATAATATACATGTTTGGTGACAACATTAAATTTTACTTAAATTAAACAAAGTAACAAAATTCAAACAAAACGGCCGTTGCTATTTAGATGAAAAGTAGTTAATGTTTAAAAAATTATATTTTTTATAACTCTATAGGTATTACTGTGCGGTGTAATATGAATGAGGCAAGAACGAAAGAGTAACGAAAAAACATTATGAACATCTTTTTCGACTGAAATTCATCCTTCCTCATATGATGACTTTTCATTATTTCTTATACTTACATGATGTGGCGACTGGCGAGTTCACAATAGTTAGAAGTTAAAACGTTGTTATTTTAAATTATATTTAACACATACATTTTCATTAACATATTTACGTAATAATGTATTTTACATACATACTACTTGAAGTGGAAAAAATAGATATAAATAACTTTATTCGGACTTGAAGCACTTTGTAATTGTTTTGTTTTGAACTTTTGTTTTATATTAATTTTATTCTGTGTTACTTTAGCTTATCCACATAACAAAGAAGCTTTAGCTGCAAAGATATAACTTGAGGTTTGGATAATATTTCATGATATGTACAGATATGTACATTGGTACAGACAAGGATATTGATTGATGTACAGATTTGGGTGGTAATTGAATCCCTTAAGTGTGACCCGTAGAAACGATTCCTCTTAGCGTCATCATTGCCACTCACGTTTAGAACAGTGTACTCACAATATTCTGATGAAAACAAAAATGGTATGCTTTAGTTTTTTAAATTTTTAGTCATTTGCGAAAAAAAAAAATGGAAAAAATGGAAATGGTCCACATCTTTAGTTCCTGTTACCCGGCTATTTTATTGTTCATGTTGTTGGTCTCGTTGACTCGGGGCGTTTGTGGACACACTCGCCGCTATTATAAATCAAGGGAAATCAAATTGTCTTCTTTATCAGCACATCTATTCGGGTTAGTTCGTGTTATTTTGTGCGTGATTTTGTTGTGCCGAATAAAACTACCACGGGCCGGATGAGGTAGCCAATGTCTTAGGCCTCACATATAAAACATAAATAACTCACTCTCTGTAAGTTAAAATAAACCTGCGCGAAAGTTAGTGTGTGTTACCGAAGCCAGTAATGTATGCCTAACTTTTACCTCGGTGCGTAAGACCATTATTTAAAAATAAATTATTATTCAATCTCATTACTGCTACGTGTTCACACAACCAGGAACTAACCCCACAACTTGTTTGTAAAGAAGGTTTCTGCACCGTTCCCTTTATTTATTTACGTCGGCGAGAGTACTGACCCATTATTCATCCTGTTCACGAAACGCAGGATATTGTACGACGTTTCGGCCATCTCGCGTAACGTCGCGGTGCGGCGTTGACTGCAGCTGTCATGCAAGACGGATGGATGTTGAGCCAGGAAAGATTGAACCACCACCACCAAACCGCGGCAGGTGGTTTCCGCGCGTGTCGGCCAACATACGGGCAGATGTTTAGACCTGAGTTGAATGATGATCAATAAAGTAACAAGGTGACGTTTAGTGTTTTGCATGTAGGGGACTTTACGTTTTGTTAGATACAGTATCCGACACCACGCTGCGCAACTCTCGGTTTATGTACGTTTAAACTGAAAATTGCTTTAAAATTTCAAACCTAGACCAAAATGTGTAATTCCCTACAGAATTAAACCACCGAACCAAACCTAAAAGAACACTGTGCACGTAGTCTAAGACGAATGAAGTTATGACATTGAACATGGGGATTATAAACAGTATATATATAATGACGGCGGTTAATTGAATATGTTTTCATTCTATTTAAAACAAAATTAAAATGACATCTAAAATTACAAATATGTAATTGTAAAAAGTAAATAAATGGAACAATACTCACGAACTCAATGGTCCCGAAATTAATCAAGTGTCAAAAACTTGTGAGTGAAATCTATTCAAGAATGGCAGTTTGGGAAACATTATGTACAATGCTCTTATAAATGTGTATTATTGTGTCTCTATTCCAATATTTCCGATTTTCAAATTACCAAATTAAACTTTGAAATGTGTTATAAACGCTAAATTAGACAATTTGATAAAACGAAATATGTAATGGAACAAAGACACGTTGATAAGAAAACGCTTTTGATTGTCTTAGGGGATGACATATTTTGTTCTAGTTTTGACAAGTTTAAAGCAATTTAAACCGACGGAAAGCGGTAGTTAAGCGCGGCGAACGGAACAAATTTTTCCGATCGAGTTAAAAACATGTATGTCAATGCGACCCCGCACACTTGTCGGAAACGAAGCTACCCCACAGCCGCTGCATATATTTCTGCTGCAGCTCGACCGCTTTAAGGTAGGATCGCCGCGTTTCGCGACAGGTATATGTGCGCGGACCTTTTTGCGTTCGGTTCGTTTATTTTATACCTACACTGACACACTTTACACTAGTGTAGGATCATTCGCTGTAAAAGGCGTTTGGGTATTAAGTGTAGCTTAGTGTAGGGCGTTTGTTTTACCTCAGTGCTAGCTACACTTTGTGTAGTATTCTATAACTGCTTATCGGATCATGTATCAGCTAGTGTAGTGTAATGAAAAGGTGCCAAACAATTGTGTCAGTTCAAAATAAGGACATCACTAATCATGAAAAACGCATTCTATTTCCACCGATGGTAAAACCGTAGCACTTTCGCAATAAATTTACGTATTTAAAACTGATGCTAAATGTATATATGACTTCTTTGGGACTACATACGGAAATAATGTGAGCTTGCTCACCATAACCTCAAAACGTAAGTAGTTCAGTAGTGTAAAGCGTAGTGTACCGTGTAGACAAAAAATGTTTTCTTATTCTGGGTGACGCGTAGCAAAATCAAGTGTAGAAAACTACAATTGGCCTATACCCACTTGCACGTTACACCGCATGTAAAATAAACAAACTTATTATGCCACAGTTTTGTTTACGGTATCATTTTCACTGCAAGATACGGTGGACGATTTAGAGTGACTAAACGGAAAGCACCGAAAAGAAATTAATTTCTATCAAGTGAATAATTATGTCATAGTATCATAAATATGTATCATATTTTCAAATATCAAACCATAATCAGCAATCAATATATCATCATTTTGGTCAAATTAAAATACCTCAATATCAATATCAACAGCGTTTAACTGAAATTATTATTACATATATATTATACATATTATACATATTAACATATTCCTGTAGCAAACATATGTTGAAATAGTTATTATTAAGCGAGCGAAGCGAGCGTTTCCACTTGACTCTTATGGCACTTCGTTCTGTTTTTTTTCTGTTTGTTTGTTTTTTTTTTTGTTTTTTTTTTGTTTTTATGTCCGTCGATAGCGGTCGAACGGAAAGTCTCATCAACTTGAAATTTGGACCATCCACAAGCCTCGATGTGGATTGAAGGTGTATAGTTTTGAGGCAAAATCGTTTGAAAAGTTACAAAGTTACACCATAGTTACTGCAAACTATTTTTCTGAAACAAAATGGCGGCAAAATGTGAGATAGCCAGATTTTTTAAAAGATTTTTCCGATCACGAATATGTTAATGTAATGGCGATCTGATAAATATTGGCAAAGTAACACGAAAGTTACTCGAAAATATTTTTCTAAAACGCAGTAACGGCAAAATGTGAGGTGGCTATCTTATAGTAAATTTTTGTCCGGTCACGAATATACTAATGTAAGCGCGATCCAATACGCATTAGAGGCAGAAATTACATTTCTATTGCTGTCAATAAGTGTTAGTAACGGTGGCGGACCGTGTTGAAAACATGACCTCGAAAATTCTTAGCAACGCACATTGCACTGCATACAACAATGTCGGAACGTATAATAGCCATGGAAATAAGAACAATTTTTGCAATGCGCATTCTTGAATTGTTGTTAATTGTTGTTCGTATTAGCATTGAAAACTTTTCGTCAGAAAGTTCGTAGATATTGACGCGCTCGCTTGTCAACGCGTCAAACAGAGCGTTTTCCTAGTAAGCTAATTGAGATCTTTTCGCCAGAACGTTCGTAGATATGGACGCGCTCGCTTATCAACGCGTCAAACAGAGCGTTTTCCTAGTTAAGCGAGCGAAGCGAGCGTCTCCACGAGACTCTTATGGCACTTCGTTCTGTTTTTTTTTTTTTTTTTTTTTTTTTGTGTACTAGACCCTAATGGCACTTCATTCTGTTTGTTTTTTGTTTTGTTTTTATGTCTGTCGATAGCGGTCGAACGGAAAGTCCGATCAACTTGAAATTTAGACCATCCACAAGCCTCGATGTGGATTGAAGGTGTATAGTTTTGAGGCAAAATCGTTGGAAAAGTTACAAAGTTACACTCAATAACTGTTAGTACCGGTGGCGGACCGCCGCGAAAACACTAGACAGAATGACAACGAAAATTCTTAGCAACGCAAATTGCACTTGCACTGCATTCAATAATATTGGGAAGTATAATAGCTATGGAAATTAGAAAACATTTTGAAATGCACATTCTTGAATTGTTGTTAATTGTTGTTTTTATTATCTTTGAGATCTTTTCGCCAGAACTGTCGTAGATATGGACGCGCTCGCTTATCAACGCGTCAAACGGAGCGTTTGCCTAGTAGCTATAGAAATAAGATTAATTTTTGCAATGCGCTTTCGAAAACTTTTCGCCAGAATGTTCGTAGATATGTATGTACGCACGCGCTCGCTTATCAACGCGTCACACAAGAGCGTTTTCCTAGTTAAGCGAGCGAAGCGAGCGTTTCCACTTGACTCTTATGGCACTTCGTTCTGTTTTTTTTTTGTTTTTTTTTTTTTTTTTTTTATGTCCGTCGATAGCGGTCGAACGGTAAGTCTTATCAACTTGAAATTTGGACCATCCACAAGCCTAGATGTGGATTAAAGGTGTATAGTTTTAAGGCAAAATCGTTTGAAAAGTTACAAAGTTACACCATAGTTACTGCAAAATATTTTTCTGAAACAAAATGGCGGCAAAATGTGAGATAGCCAGCTTTTTTTACAAATTTTTCGGTCACGAATATGTTAATGTAATGGCGATCTGATAAGAATTGGCAAAGTTACACGAAAGTTACTCGAAAATATTTTTCTAAAACTTAGTAACGGCAAAATGTGAGGTAGCTATCTTATAATAAATTTTTGTCGGGCCACGAATATACTAATGTTAACGCGATCCGATACGTATTAAGGGCAGAAATTACATTTCTATTGCTGTCAATAAGTGTTAGTAACGGTGGCGGACCGTGTGGAAAACATGACCACGAAAATTCTTAGCAACGCACATTGCACTGCATACAACAATGTCGGAAAGTATAATAGCCATGGAAATAAGAACAATTTTTGCAATGCGCATTCTTGAATTGTTGTTAATTGTTGTTCGTATTAGCATTGAACACTTTTCGCCAGAAAGTTCGTAGATATTGACGCGCTCGCTTATCAATACGTCAAACAGAGCGTTTTCCTAGTTATGTTACACACGATACATGTTTAATTGTTGTACCGTACTAGACTCTAACGGCACTTCATTCTGTTTTTTTTTTTTTTTTTTTTTTTATGTCCGTCGATAGCGGTCGAACGGAAAATCCGATCAACTTGAAATTTGGACCATCCACAAGCCTTGATGTGGATTGAAGGTGTATAGTTTTGAGGCACAATCGTTTGAAAAGTTACAAAGTTACACCATAGTTACTGCAAAATACTTTTCTGAAACAAAATGGCGGCAAAATGTGAGATAGCCATATTTTTTAAAAGCTTTTTTCGGTCACGATTATGTTCATTGAATGGCTATCTGATCAATATTGGCAAAGTTACACCAAAGTTACTCGAAATTATTTTTCTGAAAAACAGTAACAGCAAAATGTGAGGTGGCTATCTTGTAGTACATTTTCATCTGGTCACGAATATACTAATTTAGACGCAATCGGATACGTATTAGAGGCAGTAATAACATTTCTTTTGCCGTCAATAACTGTTAGTAACGGTGGCGGACCGCGGCGAAAACATGACAAAGAAAATTCTTAGCAACGCACATGGCACTGCATTCAACAATATCGGGAATTATAATAGCTATGGGAATTAGAATAATTTTTGCAATGTGCATTCTTGAATTGTTGGTTATTGTTGTTTTTGTTAGCTTTGAGATCTTTTCGCCAGAACGTTCGTAGATATGGACGCGCTCGCTTATCAACGCGTCAAACAGAGCGTTTTCCTAGTTAAGCGAGCGAAGCGAGCGTCTCCACGAGACTCTTATGGCACTTCGTTCTGTTTTTTTTTTTTTTTTTTGTGTGTACTAGACTCTTATGGCACTTCATGCTGTTTGTTTTTTGTTTTGTTTTTATGTCTGTCGATAGCGGTCGAACGGAAAGTCCGATCAACTTGAAATTTGGACCATCCACAAGCCTCGATGTGGATTGAAGGTGTATAGTTTTGAGGCAAAATCGTTCGAAAAGTTACAAAGTTACACTCAATAACTGTTGGTAACGGTGGCGGACCGCCGCGAAAACACTAGACAGACAACGAAAATTCTTAGCAACGCAAATTGTACTGCATTCAACAATATCGGGAAGTATAATAGCTATGGAAATTAGAAACAATTTTGAAATGCACATTCTTGAATTGTTGTTAATTGTTGTTTTTATTAGCTTTGAGATCTTTTCGCCAGAACGTTCGTAGATATGGACGCGCTCGCTTATCAACGCGTCAAACAGAGCGTTTTCCTAGTAATATTATAACTCGTAGTAACAAAGTAGTTTATGATACAGTAAGAAATAGTTAGAAACACTATAATTTGCACCGTAAAAATAACGTGAGCCTAGCTCCTTCTCAGAAGGCTACATTATTGTCACCTTAGTAGTGATGGAATCAATAGTCGACAAACGGATGCAAATCTGCTATGCGTCTTAGTTTCCTTTCACACTGTAAGAAACAGATTGTATTCTTCGTGATGTAACGTGAGTCGAAGTCGATAATAAGGTCCTTGCTAACAGGTAACCACCTGCTGTAACTCGTGCGCAGCAACGTGATGTTTTCAAATACATCCGTGTACATGTCGACCCCTTGCTGTTTAAGGTCCAGTCTTACAATATGTCACAATAACTATAATTATTAGTCGAATAGCTTGTTTTCTCTATGGCTACCACCAATCAAAACCCTTGAAATCCTCCTAAAAGTTTAATTGCTACAAATAACTTTCTTATTAGGAGATTATAAGACCACCCTAACAATAACAGTTTTAACAACACAATATAACAAACAACATAATTACCCTAAATACTGATAATCATGTATACGTTACACGTTACAATGTCACATTGCAGTGCGAACATTATGCTACCTTTGTGCAAAAAGCCTTAAAATGCTGGAAAATGGCTGCAAATCGTAGACATGAATTGTTATGGTTTGTAGATTGATGATAAATGTTAGTTTTCTGGCAGCCCCTCTGTCACGAAAGTGTTAAGAATAGAAAGACTTAAGTTAAAAATACAACCTCGTTGGGACTTGAAAACATGGAGCTTCTACTTGGCGGGAAGGTGCATTACCTATTTTTTTTAAGTATATTCCAGTACGGTTAATATGACTAATGGTGCACTCACTAACTTGGCTCTTACTGACGAAACAGCTGACAGCAAAACAAGTTTTTACTACTTTAATTCCTAACTTCCACTGATAAATTGTTCAGTTTTGATCTCAACTCGCCTAATGGTATTGAGCATAAAAAGACGGCAACGCGAGTGAGGCTTATCAGGTGAGGCCTGCCAAGTAGAACATCTGACGCGCATTGTGTGAAGAAAATCTGAATTTCTAATTATTTTTGTTGAAACTTTGCGCCAGATGTGCATATAACATGGATGAACGTCAGCATGATAAAAGACACCGTAGTGCCACTTTACATTCATTTCACTGTATACATATTAATTACGCTTTTAGTTAACTTGTTTTTACATTTTCATTATTTCATGTATCCATTTATTCAAATCAACTGAATCTAACGAACATACTTGTTAGAAAACAAAATGATTTACTCAGGGTCTTAGTATATTTGCATAACATACATTTATGAACACTGTTCTATATAAGTCGAGGATCTATCCGAACCAGCGAGAGCAGCGCCTTTAATGTTGCCTCTCAAGGAGATAAAATTATTAAAACTTTTATAAGTGTGTCTATAAACATTGTGTTTATATGAATAATACAGTGTGTGCCACTAAAGTAAATTTGTTGCATTCTATTACATTTTATATTAATGTGAACACATAGAGAGGTTTTCCAGGCTAGCAGCATGAAGAGTGTGTGAAATAGACAAGGGAAGGGCAATTATCTAGATGTATATGATAGTCTGCTACGCCAATAGCATCAGACGCCTGGACGGGTCTTAATTTAGTAGACTGTTATTTCTATAAAGAAGTGATGAAAGGCAAGAGATGGAAAGAATGTAAACATATGAAAAGGATCATGAGCATAAGGACGATAGCTTACAATTACTTTGACATGGTTATTGTTTGGTTTACAAGAACAAATTGGGACTGAATACCGTTGTTAGGTATAGTGTGTTGGCGTGTAGGATGAGATGTACAAAACACATAATGAAAATATGATACTGCTTTCAAACATATCTTCATGTAACATAACAGATTCAAATCTAGTTTTCATATACAGAAAATTCTACACAATGCTTACTTTCACATGCTTTATTAAAATATTTGAGTTGCAAATGATTACACGTATTAACGTTGGGCTTTATGAAAGATATTTAGTATAAATACAAAGCTTTCGGAAGTGGCATCCTTTAGAGCAAGGTAATACGTTTCCAGTGAAAGAACACTTGTTAATAATATTGATACATAGTTTAAGATTGTAGTGTTCTATCTACGCGCCCATGCATTTAAATCATCAAGCTTCTTGCAGGACTTAAGTCAGAACGTTTGTGGCCTACCAAGCTCTCTTCTCTCATTTAAATATTAGTTAAGAACCTGGGTGTGTCCATTTCACAACACGTGATCAATATGAATTCAATGTGTGTGTGTTATATAAACTAGCTTTCACTGTAAAGCTTGTTTCACTAAACGAATGACGACGCGTCGAGCGCCGAAAATGGCAGCTCTGACATATCACGATGAAGCACCGCTCGGCAACGCTGTAGAGAAACGTCCGTCTTTCTGTGCGTTCGTTTCGATTTGTATAATTTCTTTTATTCGGCGACTAAATCACGTATAAATGGGTGCAACCATTGTTGTGATCGCATAAACGAATACAGTGCTTTTTTTATGACTTTCACATGGAGATGTGGTTGTAACTTTTTTATAATCAGCTCTGAATGATCTACCGGTACAAATTAACTATGTGTACGAGGAGATATCTAAAACCGCCAACTACCTAAATATTAAAAACGTTAACTGTTATGAATTTTTGATTACAATTTAGAAATCTACTTGAATTAACTTTTAAGATAAGCGAACTAGAACAAAAGTGTCTTTAATTATAGATAACAGTACGCAATCGTGAACACATTCACAGTATCACATTTCACAGTTAGTTTAATATGGAATCATTAATTGTTACAAATCACAAAAAAGTATTCATTCATATTCGCCGGTACGGTCGTTCCTAAATATTTTGTGTGCACAAGCATGTTGCCGAAGATGAAAATGTGTATGGACTTTACCACCTATACTATGAAACCCTCTTACCTCCATTACCCCAGCCCCCGAATATCAATTCTACCACAGACTTCAACGCCAAACTGATTCCTGATTATCGCCGAGGAACTAATTGACGTTTGCTAAATAGGCGTCCTATATTAAAAAGTACGGCAAATGAAAAAAACAGATATATTAAACAGTGTATACAAGTTGCACGTTTTAGCTTTCATCTCTGAATAAACTGATCAAGTAGGAGTCTTGTCGTGTTATTTCTCCTTATATATGCGTACGGTGGTACACTGACAGGTTTTGTAGCTGTGAATGAATTATAATTGGTTCTTGTAACGTTTTGCTAGACATGTCATTACCACACTTCCCTGCGCGCTGACGACTCTAACCTGTAACCACATCTCCATTTTGTTGCCTTTGCCTCCCGCGAAGCCGTACCACATATTTCATATAGAACCACATAAGCATATAATTTAGCCTTAATGTTGTACAGTCACCCTGAATATTAGTGCTACCAATGGAACACAAGAAATGTTTACATCATAATTTACCGCAGAAAAACTAGCTATGTGAAGTTGCCCCTCTTCACAAGACTAAACTATAATACGATACGTGCATTACAGTGTTTTGATTTCGTATTACCTTGCGCTTATGTAGTTTATTAGAGTAGTTGGATGAAGAGAGTGTTATCTGTGAGAAGAAACGTACGCGCCACGGCTGTTAGTAAATAGTGAATCTTTGCTCCCGTGGTAGATTTTAAGCGTTGGCCACGTTCGTTCTGGTTTTCAATGGTTAAATCCTGGCTTGGACATGGATCTCGTGTGCAGTATTCCATGTTACACCCTCATTCTTTGGATTAGACCTATACCAAAATATGAGTCGTTAACCCCAAAAAAAAACTCAAGTAAATAGCAGCAAAAACGTCTACCAGTGGTGTGAATCGAACTGGGGCCTCCCAATTGAGAGTCCGGTGTGTTCTCTGCTCTTACCTAACCATCTCCATTGATATACAGTTGGTACACTTTCACATTATGCATTATAATACAATGAGATAATATGTGAACTTTTTTCTCAAATTAAAGTTAAGAAAACACTGCGAACAGTACTTGCTTTAACTCGGTGCCTCGTATGGTAATGTAAGTATGTGCAAGTGTCTTCGTTGGCGCACGGCGGCGTAGTGGCGTACTTAAAACTTATTTTAAGTTGAGAGTATAACGTAGGATTTATGGTATACTCAACTGCTATAAAATGGCTCCAGAGTTACCATGTATCATTTTATATGTTAATTATACATAATATAATAATAAAATAACACTGATAAAAAGTTTTGTAATCCGAATCCACGTGGTGAGCCAATAACTAACGTACTTTTTGGTTCGTTTTTTAAACAATAACTGACAAGCTTTTGTCAAATAGTTGATATTGCATTAAAGATGTAATAAGAGCTATTTAATGCGGTTTGGATGCTGATTGGCTCATTTTCTAAGTTTACTATAAAACTTGGTTATTTTATTTCGAGTTTACGAACGAACGCCTACAGCCTTTGTTTACTTCACGTTGTAACTTTTAGTTAACACCTCAGCGAGTTCTGAATGGTCCTTAACTCTTGCTTACCAAACACATTGCGACACACACACTCAACGCACCCATCCATTAATTATGTAGCGCGCTCGCTGCAGAGGTCGTGCTAATAGACCAACTCAAGATTACTCATGTCAGTGTAGGTAACTACACGTTGGACTGGTGTTAAACAACTCAAATGGTTTGTGCACCGTGTGTGTAGTATAAGTATTCATCTGTGGTTGAATAAAAAAGAGAAAAAGAAATACAATACATTCTGTTTGTCCTCGACCCACTCAGGTACAAGAACTAATTTTCAGTAGAAAGCATTCTACATGATAACTAGAAATTTATGACGTCATATCACAAAGCTATAGTATCTCAAAAGTGTCTCAATCAGTGTTCATCAAAATAATGATTTTTGATAAACATGACAAAAAAATAAACGTACGACAAACCGAAAGTTTCACGATGCTCAATTCCCTTGGTGTGCCCCCTAGCAACGCATCACTGCATGGCGACACGTAGTCGACTCCCATGGGTCATGCATACTTCAAGCTTCAAGTGGCGTTGTGTTGCGTTGCGTATACTTCTCGAACTAAACCGCAGTGCTCGTCAATGTTGCATTGCTTTTTTTCGAGAAGGAGCCGAGACTATACGCCTAATACTCGTGAATAAATCATTTCAGTAAAAGAAAACGTGTATTAAGATGGGCGCACACTATAATAAAGATTAAAGATACAGGAACAAGTCTTTCCGGTTCACTTGAAGACCCTTGATTTATTTTGAAGTTCTTCACGTAATCTGCTGGCATGTGTGGTACCCAAAGGAGTCATGACGTAACACGTCGGGACCTGACGGTATACAGGGGTAGGGGGTGTGCTGTTATCTTTTTGAGCTCACTTTTTTCCATGAAATACACCGAAAATGCACTGTTTTTCTTATGTACCAGTGTGTTTATTTGTCTATAGGCCACAGTCACACTTATTATTTAGAAAGTTGGATATGGCAAATAAAAACATTTCAAAATGATATCGTTATTTGGAGGTTGCACAAAGTAACACTGTTAAAAACACTGTTCGCCAACAATACTTTACCAATTGTTTTTCATATTAGCACAAGTAAGTATAAATAAGTTATGAGGTAACAATATGGGCATGTAAAATTTTTGTAAAAGAAAACATGCTTTCAATCTCTGTATTATAAGAATAATACAAAGGAGTAAATTTCTATATAACTGGTGTTTGGACAAGATTTTAAAATGCATGAGGTATTTGTGCAGACTGAAAAAAGACTGTTATTTGTTATTATGGGACACAGAGGCTCACCAGTTTAAACTCACTTTTCCCCGAATTCTCATAGTAAGCCTACGTGAACAAATTAAAGAAAGTGTAATTTATGTTTGGAGTTAACAGGAAAGGATATCTCTACGTTAACAACGGCACAAAATTTTAATTTTCAAATTATATCTCAAGAATGGTGTTCGAAATCGAAAATTGAATCAACAGCACACTGTGGTTTAGTACGCCCTACACACTGAATGCTCCACGTTGTGTTTTACATTATAATCAGTAGGTTTTTTAAATATATCTAATTAATTTTATTACTAATTATCGAATTAATATCAAAATAACTACGCGAATGGTTATAATATTTTACTCAGTCTGTAGGGCTTTGGCTTACCGAAACAAGTGCGCTGATGATTCATATTTTCGATTTGTTGTTGCAATCTTGAGATATAATTAAATAATTAAAAACTTTGGCGGTTTTTGACGGAAAGACTACCCTTTGAGCTTATGTACAACAACAACAAAATAAAAAAATAAATACAAAAAATAAACGTAAATTTGTAAATTACATAAATTTGGTCTTGAACAAGAAAATCAAACAATAATTCGTAACCTATATCTCAATTTGACTAAAAATAAATAACATCTTCTTCAAATTGTATTAATTACTATAATTCATGGAGAAAAGTGAGTTAAAGCTGGTAAGTCGCTGTGTCCCATAATTACCATAATATTTTGTACTGCAGTGTACTGAAGTATCTGAATATAACAGTGAAGAGTTCTGGATGACAGTGACAGCTTACCGGTCTTTGCCCCAGGACAGTCGCGCCACGCGGGGAGGGGGCGACTGTCCACGGTCTCCCGCACCCACCAGTGCTCGAACCGGGACTTCACGCCCATGTCCCGCTCGCCTCTCGCATGATTTAGTTGCAGTATTATAAGGCTTTTAAAGAGCTCTTTTTATACGTACGTCTGACTTAAATAAGACAGAAAGCAGCTCTAACTTTGGTTCGTTGCCACAGATATAAGCAATACAGGTCACAATGGGTGGAGCAAGTTTTACTCTAAGTACATCTATTATTGAGCTGCAACATTATAAGTAATTGTCAAGATTGATTTAACAATGAATTATCAAATGACGTCACTATCTAGCATTGCGGGAACAAGGGATACTTTTGGTAGTGTGCAATATCGTCCAATCAGCACAAAGCTAAAGACGATGCGCGCGCTACGTCAGTACTCCTTGGCTCTATACGGTTGTTTTAGTAGAGATTTGTGGGCGCTGCCATCTTTGCTCTGACGTCACGAGCGGCCATGAAAGTGCTGCTAAAACTAACCACTCCCCTTGCAGCACATGATAAAGGATGCTATGAAACACCTATTTGATTTCATCTTGGTAATTTGCGAAATTTTGTAGGAGGTAACAGCATCCACGTAATTAGTAGATGTTGAAAATATATGCTACTATAATACTACCCTAAAACTCGTTAGATGAAATAAATAACTGTGGGAGGGACACAGCAACTTGTTTGTGCTGTCATGTAGGTTTTCACTTTGCCTTCCTAGGCCTAGGCTTAATTTATAATTGATGAGGATATCATCGATATTTATGTATGGTAGCACGTAGAATTATTTTGCATGGGCATTTTTGTAAATTGGAAGTTATATAGGCTAGTTCTTTATTTTCACGACAAAGGATAGGGCCTCGGCTTCAGTAAGCCTAGGCCTGAACCAGTCATTTTCCGTGAGTCGACGCGATGACCTAGGCCTACGCAAGGATGTTATAATTTGAACTATCTAGGCCTATGTTATTTGGTGTCAACACTGCATGTGTACACGGTACACCACATCATTATGAGGTTCAATCTTGGCAATTGGCGAGGAGCCTTTTAGCTTGCAGTACCGGTAGGCCTAGGTCTTGCACAGCTAGAATTCACAAAACTAGAGCCTATAGGCAGGCTTAGGCCTAAAATGTCAGTGTTTGAGTTACATTTGATGGATATTCGATCAAAAACCAATAATGGACGGACAAATAAAGCCTAGACCCTATGGTTGTTATGGTCTAGGCAATGATTAATCAATGGTCTAGGTCCATAGGCCGACCCTTGGTTCACAAACTAAAATATCTGGATTCTTTTATTCAATAAAACGAATCTACAGTTGAGATTTTACTAGAACCTGACATCGACAATATCGTCGAGATAATATTTAACAAGCAAAATAAGCTCAATCACATAAATATGGATAGTTTTAAGCCTCTGTTTGCGGCTAGGCGTAGGCCTACTACCTAGGCCTATTGACATTTGACAGATTGGTCACCTCACTTCTCTGCAACATTCAATGTTCAATTACTGTTTTAGAACCGCTATGGAGTGTAAAAAGAGCCATCACGAGCATATTGATGCTACTAAAGCAATATAAAAACGTACGAGTTCGGAATAAAATATCGACAGACGCTATAATTATGGGACCGCGTAACCCACTCCCATGCTTATCAATAGGAAAAACAACAGCAACAGCACACGGCTAGCAGCACAGTCATGGCGGCCGAGCAGCTGACGTAACTGTCATGGCGCCAGCTAAAACAACCGTATAGTGACAAGTTTTCCCGCTAGGAAGCGTATCTAAGCTCTGCGATAGCCGGTCTTTTTAGGAACTCTTGTGACGTATATGAGTTTGCACCTACGTCAGCACATGGCGCGACAGGGCAATACACTTCACACGGATATGGCAAAACGATGGTATTATAATTTAAAGAATAACGTGGATTAACGCCCACAAAAAAACATGTTCAACATATATATAATGTTGTACATGTTTTTTTCCAATGTCAAGGCAAGGAAATTGACAAACATAGAAGGAAGCCTCAACAATCTCCTGTTGGAGTGTTTTCTTCAAATGGCTCTGAAAATCTGACCGAGCGTGCTCGGTGACGTCACAGTTTTCCGATCATTGTCATCTGAATAAAAGAATGCTTCAGAGTTCTAAACACGGCGGGAGTTTCGTGTTTGTTGACATAATCTCAAACAGGCAATCAAAAGGCAAATAAAAACAGGCAAACAAAGAAAACATCCAAATTGGGTACACCCTGGGTTAGGGAAGGCGTATGCTAGCCTAGATTCTTTGTTTATCCAAAGCTAGAATAATACAACAACCCGAGCAACAACCATACTGATAAATTGCACTTAACATTTAGCATTCTTAATGCCACTTATATATTTTGTCCCGTCAATGCGTCGACCAAAGATATATCCTCAAAAGAATTGGACATCCTACATGACTGTCAACAATTTCGAGGTTATGTTTATGTTCTGAACGTGTCAGCTGTAGTCCGTCATTGACGCCATCTTTGATCTGCTCTGTAAATCTGATATCAAATCCCGAGCATTGCGAACTAGCTCAACAGATCTGCTACAGTGAAGAACACACTCATTCTGTAGACCGATGACGTCAGAATGGCGGACGAGCTAGCTTATTCCAAACAACTTTCGGAAATGTAGGTATTATTTAATATCGTGATTGAGCATTAAAATACTTCATTTACCAAATCAACTTCTTTATCATTGCTTCGCCATTAAGAAAAAGAAATAGGCTTATCTGAACTAATGATCCTAGCTAAATTATTACTATCTGTCAACAGACAGTCGACTGTCATGACTGTCATGGCAAGCCAGGGTCAGCTTACCGTCGCAGAATTACGTCACGAAATCGTAAATAAAGCCAGGTTAAGATTATTTTATGAAATTCAGAATGATAAACATTAAACACACACACACAACAGGATGATAACAAACGTGACATTACCGGAGGCATTTTAAAACAAGTGCGAAATAAACCCCAAAAAACCCTGTACCACAGCCTGCCAAATTAGTAAGTTTTAGGCGGAGATCAAGTAGACCTTGCTAGGCTACTTGATTTCCGACTAGCGGAGGCTCGTCGAACTCTTAAGTTGGGAGCTCGACGAGCCTCCACTAGGCGGAGATCAAGTTGACCTTGACGAAGTTGCACAAAATATCCGCACGGTGGTACCGCACGAAGCGACACGGAAACCGACAAATGATTGAAATTACGAATTTTATTCGAGAATATGTCTTCAAAAGTGGTTGCGATGGTGGCCGGACGTTCAAAGATGGCGAAAATATAATACCCTATCAAGGTCCGTAAATCCCCTGGCGGAAACTCGACAAACTGGTTTACCGAACATGTGTACTTGATCTCCGCCTATCAGAGGCTTGTCGAGCTAGCCTCCGTTAGGCAAATACATTGGAATAGTAGTAGCATCCGCTAGGCGGTGATCTGGCATGATACAAAAGACGATAATGGAATTCCTGTTTTATTTCTCTATGATGAAATTTGTTTGATTGCTGCCGCGGAAAACGAGGGGCCCTGCTGGCATGGATCTGCAAGTCTACAGAAAATACTTGTTTGGAAGATGTTTAGGTAAAATAACTTTTATGGAAATAGCCCTGCGTTGCACTGTGTGTTGGCTCGAAGCCACTATGCCAGGTTTATATCGCACTCAAGCCCCCGATTTTTCATAATCATTACATAGTTTAATTAATTTATTGTTCTCCATACATGTAACAGGATATAGAAAGTAATTACTTTATATTTTTTCTTTTAGTAGACCTATATACAAGCAAGTACATTTGTATAAATGGTGTTGAG
Source organism: Isoperla grammatica (assembly GCA_945910005.1). Taxonomy (NCBI): domain Eukaryota; kingdom Metazoa; phylum Arthropoda; class Insecta; order Plecoptera; family Perlodidae; genus Isoperla; species Isoperla grammatica. Next base: position 61,013,986 of record OX246737.1, read on the forward strand.
GCTAGGTTTTGAAATTTTTAACATAAAAAGTATGTGAGTTGTGCAAACTGAAGACAGGGTCTCTATAATATTGATGATTATGAGACACAGGGGCTCACCAGTTTAAATTCACTTTTCTCCGAATTACATAATATTTATACAAACTGAAGGTGTAATTTTTGTTTTCAGTTACATAGCTGCCTACAACTCAAACAATAAATTACCTCTTCAAATTGTATCAATACCGGGAGAACTATAGTGGAGAAAAGTGAGTTTAAACTGGTGAGTCACTGTGTCCCATCATTACCATAATATTTTGTAGTGGATGCTATTAAATTATTTGAATGAAAAAGTAAAGAGTTCTGGATGACAGTGACAGCTTACCGGTGCCTACAGGACAGTCGCGCGAACTGTCCTGGTCTCGCGCACCAAACAGTGGTCACACCGGGACCCCACGTTCATTACCCTCACATTTCTGAGCTTCAATATATATCATTATTTTTCTAAGAGCTCTTCATAAATGCTTCGCCCACAACAAGAACTTGAAAGCAGCTCCAACTTTTTTCGTTGCCACAGATATAAGCAATACAGTTAACAATGGGTGGGAGCAAAAATCATCGCTTTTTACTGTAACTATTTATTGTCGCCACTGATTTAACAATATAACGTTGGTCCTCCTGGGCGTGCTCAAGTTGGCACCACTGGGGGTTGGAGGAAAAAAGTGGTTGGGTACACATGGACTATAGTAGGCTGAGTATTAGAGGAAAAAATACATAATACACACATAATACAATTGACGGGGGTTTGGGGAATCTCCCTTTACTAATTTCATCCCTGGGTTAGTTTTACTGAAGGTATAGCCGCAGGGGATGGCTGATTCCCCACCTCTAGATATCCATCTCATCTCATATCAAAGCAAGTGATTGTAAATAATGCGTCAATTTACACATATATTCCTAGCCAGGACGTGTTGGTGCACTAATAAACCAAACCAATCTAAAGCCATTTCGAGGGCAGTATTTGGTACCACAAAAACACGTATGATTCCGGCGTCTGGGGCTTTGCCCCAGACCCATTAATGGCCATGCAGATACTATACTTGGACATCCCGCCCCTCTGGTATTCAGTCAGTTCACACCCTGTATTCACGAACAACTGATCAATTCACTTACACCAGTTCACGCTGTGATAACCGTTGCTGGACTGGAGAACTGATGTACTTTGCTTTTTACTCTCATCGAGGTGTGGTGATAAATGAGCGACCGGTTGAGCTTATTGAAAGCTTATGATTAATTACAAAACATTTACGAACAAAGAGGTGACAAAGGTAATTGCTGAAGTGGATGGCTAACTAATATTGAAATGTTCAGCCTTTTCGATGTTTGATTTATGTTTATACGAAGGTATGCACGCTATGCGTTCTGTGAAATGGTAATTTGTAAATTTGTTTATCTTACACATTTTTCTACGTCACTTCATCACTTCGACGTCACTTCGCTGATTTATATATATATTATGTCGCGTCTGATTGCCGATTAATATAACCATGATCTAATCAACAACCATCATACCCTTTTATATCAGATATGGTACAAAGATATAAAAACAATCACAACAAAATATATTTTTAATATAAATAAAACGATGTTTTATGACTATGAAATCTCAAAACGCTTTTAACGATGATAATCCATAATCTTAATACTGACATGGTATTGGCATTTGAACATGTAGCACAGGATCTCATATACTATGCAGTCATATCAGCAATACATAATGATAATAAAACAGTCCTATACGTACGTATAAAAAAACAATTCTTCATCGTATCGAATATATATATATATAAAGTATGAAAACATTTTTCGCTAAAACCAATCCAAAGTTTATTTAAAATAATAAGTCAACGTTTCGACGACTGTAGCGTCGTCCTTTTCAAGACATACAAAAACAAATAAAAAACCACAACAACCAAAAAACACTTGCATACAAAATCAAAAACAATTTTGTATGCAAGTGTTTTTTGGTTTTTATGGTTTTTTATTTGTTTTTGTTTGTCTTGAAAAGGACGACGCTACAGACGTATTTTTTTTTTTTATTTATTTATTTATTTTCCTCTTTTTGTACATTACACATTTGGATTTTTTTCTTGTACCTGCGGAAATACCTGAACCAATAAACATAGGTTTGTGGCGGTTCAGGTTTACATATAATTTACCCTTTTTTTTAATATACAGTGAACATCGACTAAGATTAATTTTGATTGTAGTATTTACTATTTAATGCCTTAAAGTAAACTAAAGCTAAACTAAACTTAATATTACACTTGTTTGTTTTTTTTTATCTAAAATAAACAAGCAATTTTTTATATTCTATCTATGCCCTTTGGTCTAGAAAAGGGAACAAATAAATTTTAACATTTATCATGTAAGCAGCTATATATAAGATATGTGAATAATTGCGAAAGTTAATTTAAAAAACTCGGTATTACAGATTTCTTTACAATACATTGTTTTAATGTTACCAATATTATGTTTGAAGGCCTTAGTTGGTATGGTGGTCATATGAAATATTTTTCAATATTACTTTGATCCTGAGACATAACCCAGCTTTTTATTTTATGTTTGATTGACGGTGTTAGTTTATGGGTTTGCAATTCTGGCGGTAAATCATTAAATATTTTTGGCCCTAGATAAACTACATGGCGTTGTCCAGCAGATTTATTTTTTCTTATGGATTGCAGGAGATTTTTGGTTTTGTTGCGAGTTTCATGAGTATGGTGAATGTGCTCTCCCAATTTATATTTTATTGTGTAAATGAGCGCCGCTTTAGCGTAGAGCTGGCGTATACTTGGAACATCAAATTCTTGGAATAAAATATGTGAAGGGTAGTCCATTGGCTTGCGCAGGCAGATTTTAATAATTTTTTTTTGTATTATTTGAAGTCTATAAAGATGAACCAAACAACAAAAAAACAACAAAAAAACACTTGCATACAAAATCAAAAACAATTTTGTATGCAAGTGTTTTTTGGTTTTTGTGGTTTTTTATTTGTTTTTGTTTGTCTTGAAAAGGACGACGCTACAGTCGTCGAAACGTTGATTTATTATTTTAAATAAACTTTGGATTGGTTTTACCGAAATATGTAGGGCCTATTCATACTTTACATTTTGCAACCAACAAAATCTAAGAAATCATATATATATATATATATATATATATATATATATATATACGCCACCGCTCAACACACACGCCGTCACGCCATTGGCTAGCTGCGAATCGGTCTCCTAGCGAACCAATAACAGCGCACCAGGCTAGGTATAAAACAATGGACACACCGGAGAGGAAACCATTCGGTTCTCAGCTTCGGAAACCAACGAATCTTCCTGAAGATGGCAAATGCGATTTTGTCGAAACGTCGAGACATTGACAATGGCCCATTTCTGGGCCAGCAACCAGTCTCTAAAGAGCAAGTAACGTGGACAGCAACCCGAAAACCTACTACTACATATATATATATATATATATATATATTTCATTACACGCAAGACTAACACAACCTGTAAAAGATTAATCCCTTCTGATTTGCTTGTAGGCCTTTAACCCATTCTCTTGAGCCGAGCTTCATTAGACAGAGGATCGGCTCTCCAACACAACAGACGTATCATATTAATCACAAGAGAGTGAGACAGATGTTCAATATCGCACAAGAGAATCCGAACCGTACAACATTCGAAGTGAGATGGGATGAAAACAAGAATCGAACCTGCGGCTAATTTCGTAGAGCCACTCCATCATCATCGGTGTTCGTTGACGACTCGACGGGATATATATCAAAGTTAGGCCTTTGCGTTTCGTTGGACATACTGGCGGCAATAAATTATGTTGCTGACTTTTTGCTTTGGCCAAACGCGAGATCACAGGGATGCTTATGTAAAGATTTGAAAAAAACATTGACAAAAGACGGGTAGTAATAGATTTGTATTTGTCTACCCGCTTGGTTACAAGAACTGATTTTCAGTGGGGAAAACCATTTATTATGTGCTTGTTTGCTGTGATGGCTCCAAAGTTACCGTTTACATAAACTTCACTCTCGTACTCTAAATATATTTAAGTAAATTTATACAGTTACAAAGCAAAAGAGAATAGTACTTTGGATCTTCTGCAAGGATGCAGAAATAGTGTTGCTGGTCAGCACTAAGTGTAGCTATAGCAGCAGAGTCGAGTGGGCACTGTTAAGATTGCTAAAAATAAATTGTTACAGTTTTATTTTTAATAGATGAATATAATTAACTACAAATAACGTAAATTTCAACTGTATGTGTTTTATTTAATGAAATTCATTGCTATTAAATTTGAGCGTCAAAGAATGTATATGTTATTTAGAAAAGCAATAGGCCTTTACCTGTTCTCTCCGACTAGGACTGGAAGGTGAAACATATATGTGTTATGTATTCAACTGTCACTGAATTTCATGTGAGAAATAGAGACATCTATGTTGCGATATCTTTGTTTCAACGTGTTACTATCAAGGCTATTTATACTTTTATTCAAAACTCGTAAATGTGTTTATAACAGAACGAGAACGTAGTTTATGATACCGGTATGAGTTTATGGCCATGGCAACTTTCTTGCAATAAAACTGTGTCTTTAAAGAAATAACGATGAATATACGTCGTTTGGTGGCGCTACATGTTTGATTGAATTTTAGCCTTATAAGGTTATTGTTCATCCGTAAGGTTATAAGTCCGTTAGGTCTTCAGTTCAAAAATAACCAAACAGATAAAAAAAAAAAAAAGATCCAATACAAGTATTATTTTGTGTGTAGTACATAACATTTCCAAATGTTTTTAACAAGAAAACAGAATAAGATTATATAAAATTAAAATTCTAATTAAGTTAAGTAATTGTGTTGATATATATATATATATACCAACTTCTTTGTGGTCTAAACAATACAAAACTACTCTTTGTGTGTGTTGAAGTATGTGAAGATTTTCGTTGAAATTTAAAGAAACTATGACCGAGGAATTATTTTAAAAGTTTGTAGCATAATTTACTATTTTATTTCTGCTATTGTTGCTTATTAGTTAAAATAGGTCATACGTAATCATATTGACCAAAAATTTGAACGTACAGTTTTGAGAAAAGGATCACTCGACTGACTAAATAGCAATTCTAGTACAATTCGACTGAGATGTTCGTTTCGATAAGGGAATAAACGCTAATTCACTGTGGCAGATTCAACGTACATACCTAACCATAACACCATAAGAACAAGTTTAACTCGATTAACTCATTAATTTATTGATTTAGTGACTTGACTTGGTGTAGTATCATAGTGATGTTTAAAAGGTGAAAGTTTAAATATGTAACACGACTTCTTATGGGTGAATTGCGGTGTTTCATAAGAAAATTTTTCAAATTGAACTCTAGTGTAGGTTTTTAAACTGGTCCAACTCAAGCTTACATGATAAATTTTTAGGACATTTAGAAACGATCTAGTCTGCATAACAGCCAGATCTTGCTAAAAAAAGTCCTGAAAGTCGATAAGTACTGGGATGTGACGGGTCACTTCTTGGGGCCTCGAGCAGCGCAGTGCTACAATTCTGCTTAGTTCCATTCAGTTATCCATTCTTGATGATATAACATATAATTAAAAGGCTTCGGCAAACATTTTACATTACCATATAGTTAACAATAATTTGTAATATTTTTAATTCTTTGTATTATCATTGTCCTGATTATATTTAGTATGCTGGGTCCTTGTCGTTACCAACGTACGCTAGACAGCAGACAAGTAAACTGTTTTTATCTCTGTACAGACATATATTTTACGCTTTTCACAGATATAACCTTTTAGTACCTCAGGAAACGGTTCATCAAATAATTAAGCTTGTACGTACCAAGCAAGAGTAAGTGATACGAAGTAGTAAAACAGTATAAGTGCACTCTTAGTGACGTGATGAGTATAAGGAGAGACTTATAGACCTATTTCACTTCGTGGAGCTCATTGTGGTCCGTATTTGTAGCCATAATTTTGCAAAACTGTTGAAAATATGAAATGTTTCAAGCATTAGAATGCAGCCACTTGTGTGCGGGATTGTGCAGGACACATTCAGGAGTAAGATATTGTATTTTATCTTCCTTGTTATGAGTAAAAATATGCGATTTATTCATTCACCTCCCTTAACCCCCCCCCCCCCCCCCCCCCCCGGAAGTTTCCGCGTGTATGACCTATTCCCTGACGATTTCAATGTGCAAACTAACAATCTATAAATAACCATGGCTGAATTTAGACATCGTTACATGTTGATATAGAAATATGAAAAAACAATAATAAAATTAATCATACTTCACAAAGAAACGATTTAAAAGATTCGTGATGTTTTTCCAAGAAGCACTGATGAGCAGATTTTCTTATGGTATTAACATTAACTTAAAACGTTCAAAACGAAGTGAGGTTGTGATAAAGTGTGGTATGTCCCTTTACTAAGGTACCACGAAGAGTTGCGCTCAAAGCACTTGCAACCCATACACACCCACCAAGCTATATTCATAAAAACCAGAATCATTGCTAATTAATCATCAAGCGTGCGTGTGCGGGTGCGTGGGTTGGAGTGTTTTAGCGGAACTGTGCGTGCGGTGCGAGGGGGACAGACTTCATTTTAGCGACATCTCACTTTATTTTTCACGTATTAAGCTAATGCTAATATTTTTGTGATGGCAAAACATCACATTCTCGAGTGTTTTTAACTGCTTTATTCTTAAGTATGATAACTTTTAGTAATGCTTTACAGTTAACATGTTGAAAGCCGACACGTTACTTCAGTTTGTGGCCGGACTACCCCTTAAAACTAAATTTCCATCTACACACGGCGCAAATAAAAGCACAATTTATGATTGTTTGACAATATTTACAATTGTTTAAGGAATAAACAATAAAGGATAATAAGTCTTTCATTTAATTAAATGTTGATTTGTTGAAATACTTATTTATTTTAAAAATTGCCATTTTTAATTGTGAGTGTTATCGCAGACACATTGAAAAAGTACTTTTTTTATGGTGCGTTTAGACTCAAATATGATTCCTAACTATTCTAAATACTGCAATCAACCCTCCAAAATTCTACTATCTCGCAAGTTGTGAGTCACTTTTGATAGGTTGCGAGTAAACTTTGTTGTATCTGAAAGTACCATTTGCCCATTCCATTAATCATAGAGTATCCAATATTTACTTTTGTTTTATTGTTTTTTATAGCAAGTATCACCTTAAAACGCATTTTAGATCATCACACATAAAATATAACGCAGGAGGACTAACAGTTTTTTCCCTACGGCGAAATTGCCACCGGTGAGAGGGGCTTTACCCCTGACCCCAGCTACATCACACACCCCCATTGCGTTTACAAATTAGACGATGCGAGTGGACAACTAGTAAATTTGTAGAGGGTTGACCGCAATACCTAATTAATCACCTGTAGAGGGACATTGATTATCCCTGGGCAGGTTTCCCTACGAACAATTATTTTTATTACTACCTTATCAATCTCTTTTGCTCCTCAACCTGATAACAGTCCCGAGATTTTCTTGAAGATCTCAGAACATACATTTACTTAGCAGACATCTGAGCCCCGTTGAGTGAGGTGGGCTGTCAACCAGGTTGTGGACAGTTCCCGCTCCCCTGCGCGGTGACGGAATGCTCGGAGTCGGCACGCCTGTATGTATTACAGCCGGCTGCTGCTCGGCGGGTATGGACTGTAATTAATTACACCCTAACCGACGGCCACGCCACTTTCATGTTTTGCACGAAGACGATATTCCTAACTCGAAACAAAGATGCAATTATTGCAATCTGCTTCAGCACTTTGTCTTGTTACTCAAGGGGTGAAAATCATGTCAATGCTAACACCCTTAAGAAAAATATTTGTTTAGCAACTAGATTCGTTAATTTTTTCCTTTTCCTCTTTAGGGTAGGAACTTATTCGTTCTTCTATATATATATATATATATATATATATATCATTCTTTATATTGATTGCAAAGTTTCGTGGATTTGGCCCCCCCTCATCAAACATCATTTTAATATTAAAAAACCGTGCGGGGCACAGCAACCTCCTCCATTCCAAAATGTATGCAATATTTAGTATTTAGTGCCTAATTAGTGCTTATTTTGCCGTAGTTTTTATAACTAGTGATGCATCATTCAACAAGTACTATAGTGGAACAATGTTTCAGAATGGTATACCAACTTCATGAAGCACGCCCCTTTCATTCAATCTCTCTCCAACTTCACAAATATTTAGTGCTGAATTAGTTCCGTTCATTCCATTAGTGGTTCATCGGTGCTGCGCCCCCTAAGAAATAAAGCAGCACTACTTCTGAAATGAATGCCACTAATTAGCACTAAATATTTGTGTTAGTGTCATCGCCCATCGTATGAAAGGGGGTCCTGCGTGAAGTTGGCACCAACCGCAGACATTGCTCAATAAGTTCGTAAATAAGGCAGTACTAATTCTGGAATAAACGACAGTAAATACACCTAATGTTGTAGATAAGGTGGTTCCAACTTCACGTACCATGATGGGAATTGGGAACACACATGATTCGTCTGGCTTGTTTAACCTGAATACTCCTTTAATACCTTTGATGTAGTTCAGTTTTATTCAAGAGACAACATCGTTAATGGACGAGCTACCTCCCGAGTTTAGTTTTGTTATTCGATTATTGGTGTCTAAAACCATTAACGCTTGCTGGAGTTGGATATACAACGTGTCGGCTCTGTTTGATGTATCATCCTGTACTAACATCACTATGAAATCATTTTGCTTTGCCAAGGCCTACGGTCATTTGAGTTTATTTTATGAAGTCCGCTCAAATAGCAACAGGTATATTATTATACACGGCAGGTAGACGGTAAACGCTTTGTTTTTGGTCGGATCTTGAATTTAAGACCAATAACTCGACTGTTGGTAACAGTCAGTAGGAGGAGGACGGGCACTTGACGTATAAAGCATCTTACAGGAGAAAGTATTCGTACGAACAAATAGTATTAAGATCCAACAATATCCCTCCTTATGTTGGATCATGGTGTTATACTGTATAAACGCACGATCAATTCTAGTGCCTCAACGAGGTAGGGTGTAGGGACAGGTTTGCGAGCAGGCAAGCGGTGGACGATAAAGTGCGCGTACTTCACAGCAGATTCTTGTTTGTTATCGACTACCTTGCTGCTGCAAGCACCTCACACTTCAGAGCTTTATTGAAAATATCTTATCTTGTCTTTATTTATGGCGGCATTATTCTTAACTGAGCCATTTGCGATGCTCTTATTACGCCAAGCGGCTGGATTTATTATACACGATAGAAGTGCCTTCTAACTAATTAGCATCAAAACAAAAACAGCAGTTTGCTGTTATTATAAGCCTTCGACCTGTTTCAAAGATTAATGAGAATCAGAAGAACCGCTGGATGAAAGTGTAAAGGTTTGAATTTTTGCATTTATTTACGTAGGCATTTATGTATTATTATTGTTGGCGCCTATAGACGTTGTTTTGACTCAAATAACGTCATTTTCCACCTTTAGTATACTTCAGTTAATCATTTGTTATCTGCTACCCCTCGTCGTGTTATCGCTCAGCTCTGAGTCGTAATCTACTCGTACAACTGTACACATCACTTCATCGTCTCGTGTTCTGTGCCAACACAGCCGACTTCTGATCGACTCCAGACTGGTATACTTTATAGTACCTTCGTCCCCGCATTCCTCTCGCTATTTCTCTTTCATCACCCAACTCGTGTCAACCATAGTTTCCGAGTTATATTCTTTACTTTCAACATCGTCTCCCGTTTCATACGGTATTACAACATCGCCGTAACATCCAGTCAATTATATCCAGACCGCGATTAACACTCCAAGTAAGTTCAACAATTCTCTTGATCACCTGCTCGGGCATCTCAGCCCCAACAATTATATTATTGATTTTAATTGATTTTATTGTAATTAAGACCAGTGTAGGGCACAATGCCCTCTTTAGCCTTATGAGTGATAATTGATGAATGATGATGAGGAAGGGAGGAGGAGAAGCCTGGTACCGGCACGAAGCCTACTCCTGTCGAAAAGTACCAAGGGGACCATCGGCTTTACGTCCCGTCCGAAAGGACGGTGTAACTTTGACCAGTAAGATAATGTTCCTCCACTAACCTGGATTGCCGAGCAGACGACGAGAAGAACGTAGCTGTTACAAAAGCTTTCGAACCCTCAAATCTGCTCTAAATCTGCTCACAGTTACTAGTGTCTCGAAGAAGAGAGGTCCCCCACCCTCCCTCCTGACCTAGCCCGAGGTTACCTTAACTTCGGTGTTCATATGGAAACCGACTAAGCGACCGCGGCTACACCGTTGACTAACAACTATATTGAATATACCTAATTGTTAATGACTAATGAGATAATGTTTTGACAAAATATCTTCAAAAGGATTATGTAAAGTATGGATTTTTTCGGAGCCAGAATAAAGCAACTATAGTGCCAGTTATACCAGTACCAGCTCAGAACCTAATTTATATACTTTACACTGTAAAATATGTTATTTTTCGAAACTTTAAAAGCATTAACAAAATTACGCTCGCTAATAAATAATAATATGATCCCATAACGTTATGGTAAAACGTATGTGCTGTGATGTGCTGTACAAAATGCTACACAATCCGGGCACACGTCCGTATAGTAAACCAACGTTGAAGTCATGTTTTATCGCAATACGTTCTTATTACATTTAAATTACAGTTAATACACGTAACCAATAATTTAACGTACATAATATTTTATAATTTGTTGCTTGGGTAATGTTGTGTGGATGTTAGTTATCACTGAACACCTGCAGTATCACGATAGATTACTTTACTTACTTTACTTAATAAGGCCAGTGTAGGGCACAATGCCCTCTTTAGCCTGATGAGTGATGATTGATGAATGATAATGCGGAAGGGAGGAGAGGAAGCCTGTATGGTGCTTTGTCATCGTGTTGGGAGCATTGTTTAGGCATCACTTTAATAAAAGTTTGCTTTCAGCTAATATTTGTACTAAAAACAGAAAAAGAGACAATATTATTATTATTATTATTATCATACTGTTCATATAAATATTAATATAAATATTAGTAAATTAATATAAAATTATTATTACTTATTATTTTTATTATTATCTTTATTTATCACATCACCAGATGGCAGGTACATTATTAGTCTACAGCACCAAAGGTGATCCTCACCTCTTAGGTGCTGCAACCACACATTATTAAATATGACATTACAAAGATTTTACACATTACAAAGATAATTACATTTTAAAAAGATTTTACATATCACAAAGATTATTATATTACACATAAATCAAATATAGTTGAATTCATGACACCGCGTGGCCCTGCGGTGCGACGCGGTACGAACCCGGGCCAACCCAAAACACCCGCACCGCATCGCAGGACCACATAATGTCATAAATTCTACATAAAACAATTATATAAACATAACATAAAGACTTCAATATAAAAACTGATATCAAAATATTATAGAACCTTTCTCAAAATGCGAGCAGTACCCAGAATGGCTGTCTTCTGTAGTTCCCTTGTGTTATGTTGTCCTGGTATATCTTCTAAATAATTTTGAAATGTTTTGCTGATGGCACCTGTCGCTCCAATTATGATCGGGATTACCTTTGTCCGCATCCCCCACATTCTCTGGGTTTCAATTTGTAAGTCTTTGTATTTGGTTTTCTTTTGCGCCTCCTTAGTTGTGATGTTATTGTCAGAGGGCACCGCTACATCCACCATAATACATTGTCTATTCTCATGATCTTTAATAATTATGTATTATTATTATTATTATTATTATTATTATTATAATTATTATTATTATTATTGTTGTTATTATTATTATTATTATTATTATTATTATTATTATTATTATTATTATTATTATTATTATTATTATTATTATTATTATTATTATTATTATTATTATATTATAAAAAACAGAAAAAGAGACAATATTATTATTATTATAATAATAATAATAATAATAATAATAATAATAATAATAATAATAATAATAATAATAATAATAACTTTACGTAGGAAAGTTGCGCAGGAAAAGACAATGTTTCTTTTCATATGACTAACTAGGTATTGCGGTATTTGGATAAGTTGGAAAGGAATGTCCGAGGGCTGATAGTATGACTCAATCCCAGCATTCACATTGTGACTGAAGAAACCCTATGAGAATAACCATTGGTCAGCGCTGCCGGTGGCCGGTATTGGACCGGCGACCTCTTGAATTAGAGTCTCGCGTCTTACCACTGAGCAACCTCTATCGGTAGACAAAATGTAATTGCTTCATTGAAGGTCATCTGATTTTGACCTAGAATTACCGATTTCACATGCGTTATAATATGTGGAAAGGTTAAATTCGCGATTTTTCGGGGAATGTCAGGAAACAACTCCGTTAAGAAAACGACCGCGGAAACGATATATGGAAGCTTTCACCCAAACCTCTGCGAAGAATGGAACCCATGCAAACATCTGTAAGAAAATGTCAGCGCCAGCTGTCAGCTTTCTACTGACGTTTAATCCTTTCTTCCTAGGGCCATGGCAAATACACGACAAGAAAATACTAGGTCATCTCGTTTTAATCTCGATAAATCCACTTGCGATATTGGTTTAAAAACGTTATTCCGTTTGTGATGTTTGTGTGCAGTTCCGCTTGAAGAGGTCCTGATCGGGAGGTCATGGATTATTTATAGCTTCGAAGTTTGTTGTCGAATAATACGTCCAACTGTTGCAGTGTTATATATTGCCGCTGGATTTACGTTGCTGTACATCAGTCACACACTTCACACATCATTTGTGTTGTCTGGCACAACATCTGTGACAAAACGAGGGGGGAGTTTATTCGCCATAAAAACGAATCCTTGCTAGTAATATTATTTCGAATATTATGTTTCTGATTCTATAAATAGGTTTTATGGTTTCAACTTTCTCTAAATTTCACTTATAATACGATCACTGTCCAATCACTGATTCATATATGTTTCGTATTTGAAATATCGATCTTTGATTGGTTATCGCTCACTCGTCGATGGTGTTCGAAGCCTGTAGGGTTGGTTTAGTCACTAAAGTCCCCCACTGCAAATCAGTTTACTAACTGAGTGGGTAGACTCTTAATGTGAATTTATTTTTTTATTTATTTATTTATGTTTTGGCGAAATATGCTTTTTATTAGTATTTTTGGAATTATTCAAAACTATTTTGGTATTGTTCTTTATTTAAATATTTGGTATTTACAGGCTTATATTATGTATTTTTTATTTTCAAGAAGGCATTTAAACATTGTAAAAAATCGCACTGATTGTCATGCCTATTTGACGCGCGCCCCAGGACCTTTGACGCTGGAGGATGGCCAGACCGCGCGAGACGAGGCGGAACTTGGGTAGAACATAACACTGTCATATTGAACACTGGAACAGTTTTACACGCTGGATTTTTATTGTTGGATTCACATTTCACAATACTGTTCAATCATTACTTAGTTAAAACAGTCCGCAGTGCTGCCTTCGTCGGCGACTTTATCTCCAACATATAAACCAAGTCCGTAGAAGGATATACTCTTCCTGTACATTTTTGACGAAGCACGACGGAACGACAATCTGATGATTTTTGCATAAAGCTTCAACCACAATAGAGCACTCAAAATAGACTAGATGCATTTTGGTGGCAAGAAAATAAACTTTTAAGAGGAGTGCTTTAGCTGTCAATTTTCATTGTTGTTTCATTGTTATTATTCATCAATGGCGCTGAAAAGAGGTTGCTTAGCAGCGCTAGGCCTATCTATGTATTTTGAGTCCTCTATTGTCGGTATCAGGATTGCAATCGCAATTCGGAAATCGTGAAAAAGTTAATTTACAATTTACATGGTTCTTATGGCGCCGTTCACAATAAAATCGTTATGTCGTAATGATTTGGCATAAGAAGATGTACGATTGCGATCCTGATTCCGATCCCGATGCCGACAATAATTAGGGTGTGGTTCCACGACACGATTTGCCTGTAGGCAATGTGACGCCATATTTTATTTGATGCCTCCCGCCACAGATTTTGTTCGTCTTCACAAGTGGATAGTAGTAAACACTTAAAGCAGATCTCTGCTCTAAGAGTAAACACTGTTGCCTGACAGTGTTGAGTAAATGGATGTTAGTAATGTGATCGAACATATCGTGCTTAGTAATTCAGTCTAAATCACATGTGTTATCATCATACCTGACTCCTGACCACATAAACACTATGTCGGTATCCATTGGCACTATTCACCACAACTACGCCATTTTTACTACCTTTTCCACCTCAATACGTTTAAAGCTCTGCTTCTGTTTCTTCAATTTTTCTCCGATCTCTCAATTCACTTTCCGTGTACGAATGTTTGAAAATGTAGTGAGCTGGGCCTAGCATTCTGCTCTTAGAGCATCCACTATTCCACTGCTCGATGTTTGGGTACGGCCCAAGGGGTTGCTAGTCTAGAAGAGGAGTTAGAAGGCCCGTAAAGCACCCGCTGATACTCTGGCTGTACGTACTGATTGCTCTTACCATCTGAGCTATTTCGGGACGCAAGACGAACTCTTTAAATTTATGTTTGCGTTGTGATTGTTGACTCATGCTGTTCAAACATTGTTGGGAACTTCACGTTTCGTTGTGTTTTCTTTTTTCGGCGGGAACTTCACGTTTCCCATATAATATTGTTATTTTTATTTTTCAATTAATTATATTTTCTGAAAATACTTATAGATAATTTGCTTTATAAATCAAGTGTTTAGGCATGTTTTCCCACTAGATAAGTAATGCCTAGTAATATCCAACTAAACTCTGCCATGTCGTTAGTTAATTGATCATTTTCCAATTGTCATAAAATAACTGCAGACATTATAAAAAAAATCCTTGCGACTGTTTTTCATTTAATTACAACATACCACTTACAGTTCCGACGTCATATTACCTAGTTGTCGAGTACGTCGTGGACACACAATAATAACAATCAAACCAATTACAGTTAGTTTCTAAATATAAGAGAGTATTCATTTTGCAAGAGAGGCACTCTTTAACAATAAGTCAATAACAATAAGGAATACTTACTTACCTGTATAATTCTGTAGTAGGGCTACAACATTTGGCATACTTATTATAAAAAACGCCTAGGTATTTTCATACCACCACTGGCGGAAAATACCCACCATTACTGAGCGCAAGCTTACGACGTGCAGTGTTGATGAGATATGCCATTATCACTTGATTTAGAATGATGTCCTCTATTAGCCATACTATTACAGGAAGACATTATAATGGCCTTATTTAAGGTCATCTCGTACTTGCAGGCTCCAGTGGATCGTATATTTGCTTGTGAACGTATTCTACCAGAGCGAATGATCGTTACCGTATAAGCTATAGTGAGCCTGGTGGACTGACTGAGGATACCGAGATTTAATCGCATTTCGGGTACTGTCACAGTCTGCAGGCCCACTGGCTATAAAAGTCATGCATTCTGCCAGTGGTGCGTTTACTCATAGACATTAAAGTTTGTCTCTATCCAAAATACACGCCGGCAAAGAGCACTCCTCAAAGGGAGGCTTATTTTCCGCTCACTGTGCAAGGTAGTTAACGTCAAGCTTGTCACCAGGAAGGATGAACAGTTAAAGAAAAGTGAAAAAGTGACCACTAATGATTCCTATTCAAACACCATTAACCCCCTGCTTGACAAATGACGATATCGAAGACGGGGGCTCAGGATTCGGTCCTTTTTCAAAGGGTCGGCCATAATTTATTTATTTATTTATTTATTTGGTCTTTATTGACAACGGGGCAAGCCCCACAAGTGCAATATAATAGACATAATACATAATAGTCAGTGTAAGTGAAGCTAGTACATAGTGTAGCAAAGCAAAACAAGAATTAAGATTTGTGTGCGAGTGTGATTGTGAATGGATTGTGAGTGTGAGTGTGAGTGTGAGTGTGAGTGTGAGTGTGAGTGTGAGTGTGAGTGTGAGTGTGAGTGTGAGTGTGAGTGTGAGTGTGAGTGTGAGTGTGAGTGTGAGTGTGAGTGTGAGTGTGAGTGTGAGTGTGAGTGTGAGTGTGAGTGTGAGTGTGAGTGTGAGTGTGAGTGTGAGTGTGAGTGTGAGTGTGAGTGTGAGTGTGAGTGTGAGTGTGAGTGTGAGTGTGGGTGTGAGTGTGGGTGTGAGTGTGTGATTGTTGGTGTGTGTGTGAGGGTGAGAGTGAGTGTGTGTGTGTAGAACACCCCCTTCGAAACCCTGAAGGCGAAAATCAGAGAATGTGAGATCGCTCAGTCATTGCATCTCTGACTCTCGCCCTGAAAGCCCCCAAGGTAGTGTTGTGTAGGTCAAGGTCCTGGTTTATTGTAAGCGTGTTGTATGTTGATTGTATCCTATTAATGCAGGAGTACTTGTTAACATCAATACGGCTAGATGGAATCCGAAAGAGTGCATGCTTGCGAGTGCTTCTTGGTGGTACATGATAGTTGAGTCTTTCGGTTAGTACAGAGTCTATTAGGTTGTTGCCAATTGCTCAAGAAAAATGACCATCACTACATGACACTGCTATTTTACTACTTTTCTTTCAAACCCACTGTGAGAATGGCTAATCCTGAATATTCATGGTCGAGGGTCCATGTGGTTTGGAACTGTCTTTACTATATTTGTGGTTTGCCAAATAAAGGGGATGATTGACAGCATTAGTCTCCAATAGTCAGAAACAGTTCCATTTAGTTCGTCTTTTGCCGGCGTGCATTTCGAATTGAGACAAACTGTTGGTACCGATACAGTACATGTGTTATGTGACTGGAAGTTGAAACGCAACGTGGCTCTATATAGTGGCACTAAAATCCAAGACTTTTTGAAAGTTTGTGAGATGTATTTTCCGCGGACGTTGCCTCGAGCGCTACCAGACTAGAAGGTGTTTGAAATCGCGTCCTAGGATCGCGTTTTAGGTTATCAAACGAACAAACGTAATTCCGTCGCCAAAGGTTGCCTCCGGTGGCTGGCGCTTTGCCCCCCCCCCCCCCCCCCACCGGAGGGCATTGCATCTCGGTGTTTTTTGAAGCCCACTCCACCCCTTTTACAGGGTGAGTGGCTCAGGCTTCGGGTTGGTATTTATATAACTTTGTACATAGGCAACATTATAATATACAGCTTCTGCAGCGCCATTGTCGTGTCAATTAATTGAAGCCAATATTAAATTATTAACGCTTAACGTGCATTGTCGTGTTCATATTTTGTACAGTTGAAGTAAAGGGTGTATATGATCAACATTCGACAAGAAAGTTTTGATATAGTATTGCTGATTAATTTGGCGTACTACACTTATTCAAATTGATAACATAATGTCGCTATCTATTAGTGTAACTTTAATGATATACTCTGACCACTTATAAAGCATAGTGCATAAATAACCAGGATTAACCGCTCAAGTGTCAACGGAGCTCTACTATCAAATCAATCCTCAGTACGTATTTACATTTCACTTCGCTAAGCTTACAACTCTGAGCAAAACGAGGTAAAGTGTTTTTGTGTAAATAAATTTGCCTCTGCTAGTTTGAAAATGTCTGTAATGTTCTCGACTGCACTCCCAACTTTATTAAAACCGAAACTAGTAGAACAGGTGCAGGATAATAACAGGAATAAGACGACTATATTCACTGTTCGAGAAAGTTAATCAGCTTTCGCATTGTTGTGGTTGTTTGACAAGGAACCGTGACTGGTCATATTACTACTTGATAATACACTACAAACCTTACGGAAGTCCATGAACTACGCTTTTAATAATAGATAAAAATGTAATTTTGTAAGTTTCTATGAATAGCTATTTATGTGTTATGTGTTATCCGCTCAACAGCGTTGTAAATATTTAATTATTAATTTAAAGGTGAATTTAAATTATGGCCTTCAGATATTTATAAAGGATAAGAAGATGAAAATACGCTAATTTAGCTTTCGCTCGAAAAAACAAAAAAAATCGGATTATGTCTTGATTTTTGAAAAACAAATTATGTCTTGATTGAAAAACAGTAAGTCAATGTGGACGACCAAGATATACGAAATAAATATCATTGGAGTAAATTCCCAAGGGAAAATTATTGTGAAGTATAGAAATAGAATCGAAGTTTTTTAGATTACAATGGTAATATTAAACTACTTTATTACGAAACAGTCAAAATAGCATGTATTATTTACATGCCTAGAAAGAATAAAAAAACAATAGCAGTAAATGCAAATTACACTTTTTAAACTCTGAAGATTTTGTTATAGTCCTATGCTCGCATTCGCGTGCAACCGTACTGTTCTCTAAATACAAGTTAAAAGCCTACGGTGTTTATTTGCAATTTACGAAGATTCTCGAAAATAAATATATACAAAAGATACTCAGTTGTAGCATTCGCCTTTATGATTGAGAAAAAATCTACGAAAAAACGTTCCGTCAGAATTGCCTTTGCCAGAATTGAACCGGCGACCTCCCGAATTAGAGCATCGCGTGCTACTGCTGAGTGCTGAGTCACCTCTATAGGTTATCGGAATACTATCACCACAAGTTATGCAATTAATAGGAAAGGATACCTCTACGTCAAAAACAGCACAAAAAATTCATTTTTAAATTATATCTCAAGAATGGGCTTCGAAAGCGAAAATCTGAATCAACAGCGCACTGTGGTTTGGTAAGCGCCCTACATACTGAATGCTCTAAGTTGTGCCTTACATTAAAATGAGTATGGTTTTTATATAGAATTAATTTTATTACTTATTATCGAATTAATAATCAAAATAACTACGCTAATGGTTAGTACGCTGTTGATTCAGATTTTCGATTTCGAAGCCCATTATTGAGATATAATTAAAAATGAAAATTGTCTGCGGTGTTTGACGTAGACGTATCCTTCACTACATTAGGCTCAGAAGCTGTCGCTATGCCACTTAGTAAACAGCTTTGAGTATCAACAATAAGAGCTAGGTGTTCTTAGTCCTGAATACTTCGCTATAATTGGAGGATTACTCATAGTGCCCAGTACCTTAGAGCAGAGATCCCAGTACTCATCGCGCCCCAGTTCTGCGTCGTATTGTCAGATATTCAATCATGTTATAACTGTTTAATAATGTTAAATTGACTAAGCGTATAAATATAATGTGCTTTATGAATAGACTTACTTTGACTTGGTTCTCGTCTACAGCTGGATTGACCCTCTATACCACCCGACAGGGCAGGCGCGTAGGAACGTTTTGAAAGTTGGGGGGGGGGGGGGGGGGGGGCAAATTTATGAGGATTCTCTCCTGTCTCAACATGTGGGGGAGAGCTGGGGGGGGGGGGTAGGGCATTCATCATGTAAGTATCATTCAGTAATCAGTAGAGTAAGCGCGGGAGTAAGTTAAATATTGAAAACTGCATCATTCGCATGCAAGTAAAAAAAAAAAAACACTTTATCAAAGTTGATCTAAAATAAGTTGTGTTTTGATTCTGTAGTTGATATTTACTTGCTCGTTGCAATTTTACCAAATCCAGAAACATCACGCTTATATGCTGAACTTTCAATGAAGTCATTCATAACATGATGTATGTCGAGACGGTCTAAATGATCTCGGTACGCTTTACAGATGCATAGAGTGTTGAGTCTCTGTTGTGTCCATAGGCGCCGAGTTTCGGCTTTCCTTGGGGGGGCTCAACCTACGAGTAACAGTATTTGCGTGGGAAGTCTGGGGTCTGGGGCGAAGCCCCAGCCGCCGGAGGGAATTCTTTTTGGGGTACTATTGCCATCGAAATGGCCTTAGAAGCGATCTGAGGTATTATTTTGAAAAGGTAGATTAAAATATCTAGTATTAAGATATTTTATTCTGGTATTTTAACCTTTCATCAACATTGTTTTGTAGGTTTAACCTACTATGTAAATTAATTTTGTAATTGTCTACAAACACTTCCTAGCTAAGAATATATGTGTAATAAAATGACGCATTATTTATTAACGTTACGAGATCCTATAAATCCGTGGTCTGGCTGAACGAACGGTTTTGCAACCCATAAATGGATAGGGTGATTTTACAAAGAACGGGTTGGACTTTTCAAGAAGTACAAGTTTCTTCACCCTAACTGACTGAACATTACAGCTGTCAGGTGAAATCTTATAATTATAGGCTCCTTCATAAGTGTAGTGTTCTTTATTGACAGTTTTTCTCCGAAAATATCGTTAGAAAACTAATTTTTACCACTGGGGGCCGAGCATTGCCCCCCCTGCCCCCTCCCCCCCCCCCCCCCCCCCCGGTTCCTACGCCACTGCGACAGGGTATATCTTACTATCTTTGCTCTATACCCGGTGGCAGAGACGCCAACGCCACTCAAGCCATATAGTGCAAGATGCCCAGCACTCACTATATTATATATTAGGCCTATCATTCCCCTTACAAAAGATATACCCCACCTCGTGAGTCATGTAGAAGCTGCGTTTACGCCTGTGTAACATCTCAAAGTAATATGTACAAGTTAAAATATTATAATATTACAAGTTATAATATGATTGTGCTTTATAAATCATTAGCCTCTAATAATAATTCTTTCACTTCCAGACTCAATTAATTGTGAAATAAATAAATCTACTAAAATAATGGAAGTCCGTTAGCGTCGTCATCAATTATTCCAGTGGTGCAAATACGGTTGGATACTGGCGACTTGGGTGACCTCGTGGCGATGTCTCGGAGAATCTGAGGGGGGGTTGTTTGTTTGAGGGGCGGTGCTTGACGATGATTATAGAGGTACTGTTAGTTACGATTACGTCCTGGATTTACTCATTATGATCTTGTGAGGCAGACACGTTGGTGCCCCACTGATTCTCAGCTAACACCGTCGTTGTTTCAATAACTTCCACTCTAATGCCTGACTAAAACAATAACAGGCATCACTAGTAAATATATCAATTGGTGGTTAATTGATATATTAGCATATTTTTACCACCCCGTGATAATTGGAACGCCAAATGGTCATCTGATCAAATGGCGGTAAGTTGGTCATCATTTGGTAATATACCAAATAACCACCAATTGACGGCCTTGTATAATTAGAACGCCAATTGGTCAATTGATCAAAATGGCGGTAAGTTGGTCATAAGTTGGTAATATATCACATAACCACCAATTGACGGCCCTGTGAAAAAACGGAACGTCAAATGGTTAATTGCTCAAATGGCGGTCAGTTGGTCACAACTGGTCATCAATTGGTATTGTAGATTTTCTGTCAATTCGTTACTAGCAAATTAACAGGTGGAACTCAACTGGTGAAGTTAGTTGGCTGCCAATGGACACTTGATTGGCGAGTACTGCAGGGTTCAGTAAACCCAACCCGGCTTATACGTTGTTCTGTTCTATTATACGCAAGTAGTCGTTGCGATGAGTGCTTTACCTTTGCCACGAACTTATGCAGGTACCTAATAAAGCTGCGTGTGCTGTCAAATCTGACACACATCCCAGCTATAGTCTCCAATCACTACTATTCGAGCACAGGCAATACTACCCGCTCTATCGAGGTTCTCTTGTTGGCAGTAGCGGAGGTCTGCAGGTGTAAAATTAGAGTAATGAGTACACTGAAAAAATAACTATCGGTTTAATGAAGGTTTTCTTTGTTTCAGTTCATATATATATATATATATATATGTATATTATTGTGTACAGTGTAAATAACAAACATGGCAAACAACATTAAGTGTTAGGTAAAGACCATATGCAATCACTTAAACACATATTGGACAGAAGCCTGATAAATCGTTTCCTATTTCTCATTCCAGCGAAATCAATCACCCCAAACCAGAGAGTGCTCGAGTTAACAATTTACGTGGCAATTTCCTAAACGATAGAATAAACAGGAAACTGCTGCTGACACGTTCAATACAGACTACATGTTGTTATTGTTGTAAAGTTCATTCACACTAGCAACATGAATGGAGTTTAATTTAGGGTTCACTATGCATGATTCCTTAGACCCGATATTTCTTTTCAATTAAAATTTAATCCTCAGATAAATTGTTTTTACCATGACAACGATCAATAGAAATACACCAAAGCGAGCTTACCTGACAGTTAAATTGACTTGGCCTTTTAATTGGACATTAAAAAACCAGGACTTAAACGATAAACACGTAATGCACATATGAATTTACTGTGTTAACGGTAGATAACTATAAACGTGTGTTCTGTACTAAAGGTATTTCTTCGCAGCATCTGTAAATAATTACTCAAACTGAACGATCATGAGACAATACAGAATAAGCTTAATAATTGATGTATCGAAAGGAAAATAATGGTGTAAAAGAGAAAGTAACGGAGACCAGTTTCAAACAAACGCACGGACTGATAACACTCTCGAAGCTTATATTCAAGCTTTGATGGTAGTGTTTGAAATACGGCGTATATTTGAAGCCTTTTGTTTATCAACAACTGTATAACTAACCCAAACGCGTAATGTGATAGCCTTAACCTACCGTCGTACATTAGGTGTTCTTTTTATATCACAAATACATCTTTCTGGCAACGGTTTCGCATGATTATGATTATTTTGCCTTGCTCGATGTTGCAAAATATTTTTATTTTACACATATCAGTGAACTAAATACAATCGTTATTGTAGTTACTACCTTAATTGAAATAAAATATGATGATAATAATAAGAAGATAAAGGATAAAAATAACAGTCGTTATTTTTGCAGCCAATCACCCACGCACGTTAATCTTTCTTTCTTTTTTGGAACTCTTTCTAGCGCGAATCAATGTTATAAGCACGTCACCTTGAAACAGCGTCCTGTTGAATCTACTTCGTATTACCATGCGATTTCCGCAGTTTTGACATCGGCTCGAGAATACATGCGATACTTTGCTCGAAACACTCTCAACTACTTTTCGACTAAACTGAAGTGCGATGTTACAATGAGATTTGCTTTATACAGTTACACTCAAGGATAGCTAACTAATGTGTTAAAGTAAAATGTGATTACAAGTCTAATATATAAGGTATGTTAAACCGCTGTAGCAAAACAAAGAATGAAACAGATTGCGACAAAGTAAGAATAATTTCTTACTTATGTTTAGTAACTTCCTTAAATTTAGTTTGGCTATTGTAGAGCCAGGATTTATGAGAAAAACTGGTAAATATATTAAGTACGAAAGAAACTTGAAAATAAGATATTTGAAAGTAGTGTGAATAGGGATCAAAAGGCGTATTTATCTGTCTTACTTCGTTACTAAACATACAAAATTAAATCTATTATTTTTGAATTCAATACTTCGGCATGTTCATCTTTTTATAAAAAATAATTTTGACATTTCAATTTTTAACATTAATACGCTATCTTTGAGTGTAACTGTATAGCAATGTGATGGTATGTTGTTCGGGAAATGTTTTTGAGCAATGTTGATGTTGCAATAATATTTTCCATTTTTCTTTTTCTAGAAATAACCCAATAATTTATTATCGACCACATGTAAAATAGAAAAATAGTGCGATTCTGGGATATTTTTACAATACCGCTAATCTATGCAGCCGCTTTATTTGTTTTCAAGATATCCACAACATGATACTTTGTGAAAAATTAACACTAAATTGGGTCTTATGCAGAGTTTAAAATTAAAAATTATACACATTTTTGACAAAGATATGCCCTCAATATTAAGTTTTACATTCACGACACGGTAAACTACTATTAACGAGCAATAAGGAAAGTCTAAACATTCATATTTTGTATATTGCTTAAAAACACTTAATTGTATACGCTATGTGGTTTGTAAAATCCAATATCTTCAACAGTTTTGTGTGGATGATTTTGTTAGTCTGCAGGTACAAAATAAAAACTTGTACCGTTTCAGGAATTATTATTATAAACAGCTATTGAAGTAATATTTTTATCAAAACTTCATCGCAGTGACATAGGTTTTGTTAAGCACAATGAAAAATACATATTTTCACACTTTCATTTTGCTCAGTTGTTCGTTAATAATTTAATAGTTGTTTTCCGCAAAGTGTCTGTAAAATGTAATGTACAGAAAATGCGTTGACCAAAATGTGTTTTCTTTCCAACACTGCATTATTAGCAATTTAAAAGCTTAATCTTTACCAGTTGCTTTTTATGGGTATTAAAAAAAACTAAATAGAGGTTAGCACAACCTTATGAAGAGATACTCATAATGAAAATACGTTTTTTAATCCGATGACAACGTTCGCCAAAATAAATGCCCACAGACACTCAACACACACCAAATTAACATCTCGTTTTAATTCAAGTTGAAACTTTATGTGTTATATGGGCAGAGCGAACTCTATTACTCCCAGACTAAAAATGATTTCCTTGTACTTTTTAATTAAAATCGTCGAAAAAATCCCAATAATTTTTTGTAGGCGTCGTTTCAGTATATGCAAGCACTCACTGTAGTAGACATTTTTTTCCTGAGGGAAAATCGCAGACAGGCCATAATGAACACCGTAACACGATAACCTGCCTATCTCACGAGTTCGTGTTCTGTTCGAGCCTTCTAAAGTGTCGAGTTTTGTCTACTCATTGGTGGCGCACTGAACCAAGAGCAACGATAAAACAGATTAATGGTTGCACCGATTAAACACCCGGCCTCAGTATTGAAAGACATAATTTTCTGCTTCTGTAAAAATAATTTCAGTTCGAATTTGATAGTCTTTGCCAGTTAATTAGTTATCTGTGGTCTTTGCATTTGAAGCCTAAAAAACCATAATTATGTTTATCGTCATTTTCTTTGTTGGATGGAATACGCGGGATAGCTAAACCATTCACTCAAAAATTGTTTTTGTAAAAAACTTAACTAAAGTCGTGCACCATATTCTGTATCTTTTTGATGTTTGTCTTTTCACCCAGAGAGAAAAATATTTCGTTTCTGAATGAAACGGCAATGCCGTTAAAATGCCGTTATATAGCGGGAGATAAACCGACTGTTTTTTAAAGCACTGGGATTTGAAAATTGTCAAAGTGACAGAGCCGTCGTGGCTTGCGTCTACCTTCTACAAATAGGATTTAAAAAAATACCTAATCAACATAATATTATATTCACGTAGCGGTGATCCCGAACGATTTCGCGGGCCTATCGCTACGAAGCAGCCGCTAAAAGCATTAGTTATGATGATGGGACTGTATTTGATTGTCGCATACTCAATATTCCTCTGAAACATACATAAGGCTACGAAGGTATTTTTATCATTGTAATTAACCATGTGTAAAAATCCAGGAATAATTACGCACAAAATATACAGTAGCAATCACATTACTAACGATGCATTTCAAGTTGATCAACAACAAATTGCCTGACGCTATCAAAGACAACGTTGTATTTATATGTAACTACATAGTGCATAGTTCAGTTGTTTTCAGTGCAGTACTGTTTTGTTTTGTTTTTAATAATAATAATAATATTAATAATAATAATAATAATAATAATAATAATAATAATAATAATAATAATAATAATAATAATAATAATAATAATAATAATAATAATAATTATTATAATAATAATAATAATAATAATAATAATAATAATAATAATAATAATAATAATAATAATAATAATAATAATAATAATAATAATAATCATAATAATTATTACAATAATAATTCAGTTCAATATATATTTGGTTGTATTTTATGACGTTGACGTTATTTTTACAACTAGAATCATTGAATTATATCACACAGTACAAGAATCCGTTATCTGGTTTATAAGAGTGTACAAATACCGATAGACTAGACTAGTTTTAATGATTTTTCATCTTTGGGGCCCCTCGTGTTAAAAGCTGCCAACAAAGTGATCCTAATAGATTTTTAAACGCTGAATCCGAATAACATTGTTGGCAATCGCCATTTTCACTTTTATACCCTTAAACCGTATTAAGGGTTGGTGTTTGCCATCAAGAAGAAAAAAAATCACAGAAACCACTATTTTAACAATAAAAACTAAATCAAATTATTTTTATACTCAGCGAAGATTAACTAATGCAATTGATGATTTTAAAAAATGTATAAAGTTAATATCGGGGTGTAAAACGAGGATGCAACAAGAAAAAAAGTGCATATTATTTATGCAAATTCTAAACTTTGAGCCAGAGGGTAAAAATGGCTCATGAATAAACGTGTCATACACCGTTGGATTACCTATACTCGCAAAAATATTGTATAATATGGAACTTTTTCAATATCGGAAGGGAAAATGGCGTCGCGACGCCTCAAATTCAGGTGTCTGAATTTCATGTGTGCACATCTGTCTATATAAATGCCTTTAACTTTGTATTTATTCTAGATAGAGCCATGAAATTAACTAGAAGTAACTAGTAATGTTTAGTTTGTTTATGAAAAAAATAAAAAATACAAACACAATTTGGTAATAGTCCGTTACAGGATAAAATAGACCACGGTAGCAAGAATTGTAACAATCGCACTTGTTCGGTTAGCCCTGAGAGCCAAACTTACAAATTTCGTTATAAATTCAATACACCATTAAGTTAGTCATACTTTCAGATAAATTATTTGGTATAGCACATTTCAATATCTGAAGGAAAAGTGGTGGTGTGACACAGGGGCGGATCCAAGACCTCTCCAAGGGGGGGGCGACTTAGGTGGCGCAGCGCCGGGGGGTCTGGGGGGCGCGGCCCCCCAGTTTAGCCCTGCAGGGAAAAATTTTCTAAGGCATTTTTTTAAAAACGTGTTTTAATGGCTTTAGAGATGGTATATTACAATATGTTTTATTTGCAGTTGCGCACTAAAATAGGCCTTGGAGGGAGGTAAAATATGGGAGTTTATGATATTCTTTTCAGAAATACACTTTTAGATAATTAAATTGGCCTTTATTGAACAACTGTTGAACTGTGAAACTATAATCGCAACAAAACATCGATATTTCTGGTGATTGAACATATTCATTTCATATAAAAATTAGCTTTTTAAGAATCAAGGGGGGGGCGATCGCCCCTACCGCCCCCCCCCCCTGGATCCGCCACTGGTGTGACACCTCAAAGTCAGACGATGTCTGAATTTCACTTATGCAGATATTGTGTCCAATCAACTCTAGCTTGTGCTTGCTTTCAGGTGGATCCATAGAGTTAGCCACTATTAACTTTCAAATGTTAATTTTGTTGATAGAAACATTAAAAACAATAAAAAAAACATTGATAAGTACTCCGTTTCATAAAAAATAGACCCCCGTAACGAGAATTGTAACAATCTCAAGACTTTTGTTAACCCTGAGAGCCACATTTATGAAATTGGATCAATCTGTCTTTACCCGTTGAAATTTATACATTCTTAAAAAAAGTATGTAGTATGGAACATTTCAATATCGGAAGGGTTAGTGGCGTTGCAACGCCCCAAGGCCAAACAATGCCTGAATGTCACGTACGCACTTCTGTCAATTAAATAACTCTAACTTATTATTGCTTCTAGGTAGAGTCATGAAATCCACTATTATTAACTCGTATGGTTATGATTGTTTACATAAATAAAATAAAAAACAAAATAAATATTGATAAATACTCCGTTTCGTAAAACAAATAGACATCCTCAGCGAGAATTCTAACAATATGAAGACTTTGGTTACCCCTGAGAGCTATATTTTTTAAATTGGATAGATGGTTTTTAACTTTTGAAATCAATGTATATCTTATTTCATTATTTGGTATGGAATATGTCAATATCGGAAGGGATTGTGGCGTCGCAACGCCCCAAAGTTAAACATTGTCAGAATTTCGCGTACGCACTGTGTCTATTAATTAACTGTACCTTGTTATTGATTCTAGGTAGAGCCATAAAGTTAATTGTTATTAACTCGTAAAGTTAATACTGTTTACAGAACAAAATTTAAAAACAAAATAAATGTTGATAAGTACTCCGTTTCTTAAAAAAATAGACCACGGCTTGCAATAATTTTTAACAATCTCGGTAATTTGGTTACCCCTGAGAGCCAGATTGATGAATTTAGTTATCAATGTCTTCCACCATTGGATTCGTCACACTCTAAGAAAATTATTAAATAAAGCAAATTTTGTAATATTCCCAGGCAAACAGCTTAAAAGAAGATATTGAGCCCACCCACCTGCCCAGGGACTGCTACGTCCTTCTTGACACTTTCCTCCAAATACACCCGACGTCATATGATATTCGTAGTCGATTACGTCGTTAAACCAAAATAAATAAAAAATGTTTAGCCCACCCACACAGTTCACTCTTCCTTCAATGAGAAGCCCACTGGAGCAAAAGTTTGTACATTTTAGTACAGATTAACATGCAAAAAATTAAAGTTCTACGTGAGTATTAAATTCTACAAACATACGTGCATATCATGTTTGTGTAGAATTTTAAGAGGAATAATTCTTGTCATATTCAGTTTGGTCATACAACTTTGCATTGTGGAGATAAATGGGAAAAACACTTGCAGTGGCGGCCATTTTATTTTTTGCGTACAGCTCGTGAATGTCTAACATTTGAGCCGGGCACTATCAAATTTATTATTCTATAATCTAAAAGGAAGCGATTGAGCCTGCTCTCATACTTGCTTCATCAAGGAGCCCACGGATGTACATTCAAGTAGAGACTCCGCTTCGCTCCGCTTCGCTCTGCTGCCCCTAGGATTATTACACTTTGCCACCTTGTTTCAATTACTACACAATACCTAAATTATAAAGACTAAATATGACGATTGTACACTATTTATGAATTGTCGATGATGTTTTTGGAAAAAAATAACATCTCCATTATGTACCGTTTACTTGCAATAAAGTGAAACATTTCATTGCTGCTCAACAAAAACTGAATATTTTGTGTCATAGAGCCATTTTCTTATTCAGTTTCGATGAAAATTGAAAATCTGAAATAGCCAAATTCTTAAAAGTACATTTTTCTACTAACAAAGTTTTAAAGATAAATGTTAGTATAATTTCCTCCGGACTTATGAATTATTAAAGATAATTCCGTAAAAATTGATTTTTAGGGGGTGTTTGGGGTGTTTGGGGTTGAAATACTCAAACAAAAAACTGCCAACAATGGGTTTCTAATTCAGGGTATTCTCTTGAGTAAGAATAACCTTGTTGGCAGCTTTTAAGGCCGGTACCCCAAAATCGAGAAGGAGACACATTTTTTGAAAACTGATCTAGTCTACGAAATTCAAGCAATGATCTTGCTGTGAATACAATGCGCGCAGGTCATACCTATGACAGTGGCTGTAGAAGAAGTGTCGATAAAGTAGTAGTAGTACAACCTGAGGTAGACACTTATGGTAAACAACGACTGTATGTCAACCACATTACCGCTACGCCGCGCTAGTAGCACAAGGAAGCAGCTGTGAACACATGCGCGCACACTGGCTGTAGAAGAAGAGTCGATAAAGTAGTAGTACAACCTGAGGTAGATACTTATGGTAAACAACGACTGTATGTCAACCACATTACCGCTACGCCACGCTAGTAGCGCAAGAAGCAGCTGTGCACATGCGCGCGCAGGTCATACCTATGACAGTAGCTGTAGAAGAAGAGTCGATAAGGTAGTAGTAGTACAACCTGAGGTGCATACTTATGGTAAACAACGACTGTATTTCAACCACATTACCGCTACGCCGCGCTAGTAGCACAAGGAAGCAGCTGTGAACACATGCGCGCACACTGGCTGTAGAAGAAGAGTCGATAAAGTAGTAGTACAACCTGAGGTAGATACTTATGGTAAACAACGACTGTGTGTCAACCACATTACCGCTACGCCGCGCTAGTAGCACAAGGAAGCAGCTGTGAACACATGCGCGCACACTGGCTGTAGAAGAAGAGTCGATAAAGTAGTAGTACAACCTGAGGTAGATACTTATGGTAAACAACGACTGTATGTCAACCACATTACCGCTACGCCGCGCTAGTAGCACAAGGAAGCAGCTGTGAACACATGCGCGTACACTGGCTGTAGAAGAAGAGTCGATAAAGTAGTAGTACAACCTGAGGTAGATACTTATGGTAAATAGCGACTGTGTCAACCACATTACCGCTACGCCACGCTAGTAGCGCAAGGAAGCAGCTGTGCACATGCGCGCACACTGGCTGTAGAAGAAGAGTCGATAAAGTAGTAGTACAACCTGAGGTAGTTACTTATGGTAAACAACGACTGTATGTCAACCACATTACCGCTACGCCGCGCTAGTAGCACAAGGAAGCAGCTGTGAACACATGCGCGCACACTGGCTGTAGAAGAAGAGTCGATAAAGTAGTAGTACAACCTGAGGTAGATACTTATGGTAAATAGCGACTGTGTCAACCACATTACCGCTACGCCACGCTAGTAGCGCAAGGAAGCAGCTGTGCACATGCGCGCACACTGGCTGTAGAAGAAGAGTCGATAAAGTAGTAGTACAACCTGAGGTAGTTACTTATGGTAAACAACGACTGTATGTCAACCACATTACCGCTACGCCGCGCTAGTCGCGCAAGGAAGCAGCTGTGCACATGCGCGCACACTGGCTGTAGAAGAAGAGTCGATAAAGTAGTAGTACAACCTGAGGTAGATACTTATGGTAAACAACGACTGTATGTCAACCACATTACCGCTACGCCGCGCTAGTAGCGCAAGAAGCAGCTGTGCACATGCGCGCACAGGTCATACCTATGACAGTGGCTGAAGAAGAAGAGTCGATAAAGTAGTAGTAGTACAACCTGAGGTAGATACTTATGGTAAACAACGACTGTGTGTCAACCACATTACCGCTACGCCGCGCTAGTAGCACAAGGAAGCAGCTGTGAACACATGCGCGCACACTGGCTGTAGAAGAAGAGTCGATAAAGTAGTAGTACAACCTGAGGTAGATACTTATGGTAAATAGCGACTGTGTCAACCACATTACCGCTACGCCACGCTAGTAGCGCAAGAAGCAGCTGTGCACATGCGCGCACAGGTCATACCTATGACAGTGGCTGAAGAAGAAGAGTCGATAAAGTAGTAGTAGTACAACCTGAGGTAGATACTTATGGTAAACAACGACTGTGTGTCAACCACATTACCGCTACGCCGCGCTAGTAGCACAAGGAAGCAGCTGTGCACATGCGCGCACACTGGCTGTAGAAGAAGAGTCGATAAAGTAGTAGTACAACCTGAGGTAGTTACTTATGGTAAACAACGACTGTATGTCAACCACATACCGCTACGCCACGCTAGTCGCGCAAGGAAGCAGCTGTGAACACATGCGCGCAGGTCATACCTATGACAGTGGCTGAAGAAGAAGAGTCAATATAGTAGTAGTACAACCTGAGGTAGATACTAATGGTAAACAACGACTGTATGTCAACCACATACCGCTACGCCACGCTAGTCGCGCAAGGAAGCAGCTGTGAACACATGCGCGCAGGTCATACCTATAGGTTTGTTCGCCCGACGTACTCTACTTGATCTGGCTGCTCTAGATCACGGAAATGCGTTCGTTCGTGCCACATTCCTACTCGAGTTGTGTTCGCCCGACCAGAGTAAAGTGATCTGAGCAACTTAGAACAAGATATTCTTACTCTCGTTTTGAAGTCAGATCAAGCTAGAAAAAGTTACTCGTGTGCGAAAATGGCCGATGAAGTGTTCTGTGTAAACATGGAAGAAAGTGTCGACGGATGTTTCCTGTACAGGACAGTTGATAAGAAAGTTGTTAATTACCGTAAGTTGTTATTATTATATGCCTAGTTAGTTTGTTTACTCTCGGCACTGGAAACGCGTTCGTCCGTCATCAGTGCTCGGAGTTGCTCTGACGTTTCAGAAGCCTACTCGCGGTTGCTCGGGTCTGATCGAAGTAGAGCAGGGAGTAAGTTAGAGTACATCGGGCGAACAAACCTTATGACAGTGGCTGTAGAAGAAGAGTCGATAAGGTAGTAGTAGTACAACCTGAGGTAGATACTTACGGTAAACAACGACTGTATGTCAACCACATTACCGCTACGCCGCGCTAGTAGCGCAAGGAAGCAGCTGTGAACACATGCGCGCACACTGGCTGTAGAAGAAGAGTCGATAAAGTAGTAGTACAACCTGAGGTAGATACTTATGGTAAATAGCGACTGTGTCAACCACATTACCGCTACGCCACGCTAGTAGCGCAAGGAAGCAGCTGTGAACACATGCGCACGCAGGTCATACCTATGACAGTGGCTGTAGAAGAAGAGTCGATAAAGTAGTAGTAGTACAACCTGAGGTAGATACTTATGCTGAACAACGACTGTGCTTCAACCACATTACCGCTACGCCACGCTAGTAGCGCAAGGAAGCAGCTGTGCACATGCGCGCACAGTGGCTGTAGAAGAAGAGTCGATAAGGTAGTAGTAGTACAACCTGAGGTAGATACTTACGGTAAACAACGACTGTATGTCAACCACATTACCACTACGCCGCGCTAGTAGCGCAAGGAAGCAGCTGTGAACACATGCGCACGCAGGTCATACCTATGACAGTGGCTGTAGAAGAAGAGTCGATAAAGTAGTAGTAGTACAACCTGAGGTAGATACTTATGCTGAACAACGACTGTATGTCAACCACATACCGCTACGCCACGCTAGTAGCGCAAGGAAGCAGCTGTGCACATGCGCGCACAGTGGCTGTAGAAGAAGAGTCGATAAGGTAGTAGTAGTACAACCTGAGGTAGATACTTACGGTAAACAACGACTGTATGTCAACCACATTACCACTACGCCGCGCTAGTATCGCAAGGAAGCAGCTGTGAACACATGCGCGCGCAGGTCATACCTATGACAGTGGCTGTAGAAGAAGAGTCGATAAAGTAGTAGTAGTACAATCCAACCTGAGGTAGATACTTACCGTAAACAACGACTGTGTCCACCACATTACCGCTACGCCGCGCTAGTAGCGCAAGGAAGTAGCCGTGCGCAAGTTGTTCAATGGGCCTGCTGGGGACTGGGAGTTTCAGTACTGTAGGCCTATGGATTCAGATACTGTGATAACATGTTGAATCTTCGTGAATTCCAAGTATCTTGATATAATGTGTGACGTAGCTCAGCCAAATGTCGTTGAGTATACGAAGCTCCAATGAAATGATCCACGAAGCATATATAATAAGAAATACATATCAAAAAACAAAGTTTTGTCATCATACAATTCAATGAGAAGTTAATAATTGGCAAATATTGATGATTAAATGATAAGGCAGGAATAAAAAAATAGAGGCATTATTCCTAAATTGCTTTAACGTTTATTAAGATAATTTTTATTAATTGAGGCATTATACTACTACATCATTAGGCATATAAATGATTTGTGATCTACGTGTCCAAGAATCTATACTTACGGAAAGTTTTTTCTTAGCCGGCGTGTTGCCTGGCTCTGAAGCCCGATCCATCACTCCATACTCGATACTTTTCTATTATGTTTGGACCGATCCTTGGTTTTCTCAACTATCAATCTCACACAAGCAATCCTGACTGATCACATCAGGCCACCAACCCTATCAAGGGGCTTTCATCCTATCTAGAAAACGTATTTTATTATTATAAAAGTCGTAAAGATCAGTTTAAATAATAGTTAAAAGCTGCTTGAAGGAGGAAGAAGTATACTGAAAAGTTAAGGGAAGCGGAGGAATCATTTAGTTGGATACATTCTGATGCTCGAAGGAATAACAAAGAATAATATTACATTGAATGGCAAGTGGAAGGGGACAATAGTAGATAATATAGCAAGATTGAAATGGACGCAACAAATAACCCTGGACACCTAAGGATGGGTATATAAAGAAACAACTGGCAGGAAAATTAGAGTATATAAAACTGTTTCAAACCCTACCGATAAACATGGCTTTGTGCTGTCATACTTGCAGCACTCGGACATACCTTTCCAACTAATATCCTATTATTTACCTAGTTAGTTAGTCACGAAGAGGTGCATGATTTGTCCCTGGGCAGTACTCCTTTGAAGAAAAACATTGTTTTAAACCCAATCACGGATTTTTTCTGTAATATAAGAAGGAACTCTTACTTTTTATATACGACGTGTTCCCGAAAGTAAAATATGTTAAGTTTTGGTGATTTTATGAATTTGCGATTTTATATTGCGTGTGGTTTCTTGATATGAATCAGTCTATCGAAATCAATAATTTAGTTAAAACCGCAGGAAAATGTACGTCAGGGTCGCCGGTATAGGGGGTACTGAACCAGCGACTTTCCGAACTACAACCTCGGACGTGTCTTCGTGTGATATCACTGAATAATTTCTAACGAAATTTCTTTGCCTAACATTCCATCCTATCAGTTTGTTACAGTAGCCTACATATATTTTATGACCGACACTTTTCTAGGTACATGCTTACTTTTCAGTCAGAATCTTGAAAATAAAATGAAAAGATTGAGATTGCAGTTGGGTAGACGTTATAGTTCGTGCTTTACAAAGTAGAACTAAATATTTATATATTGTCTTAAGGTGGACAAAATAAGACAATTTGAGATTATTGAAAAAAAGCTGATGCACAGTTCATTGTAAAATGCAAATCATGATACACGTCATAACAAGTTTCATTTGAAATTGCGTTTTGAATAATGCAAAAGGAACCCTCAAGCTTTTTTGTAGGGTTATGTTCAACGACACAAGAAATATAAAATCCTGCCTGTGTTATTATCATTTCATACGATCTCCTATTATTTTTGTTTTTATGTACAACCCCATCCCTTGACAAAGTGATCTTCTGTATGTACCGGCTCACGGTCGTCAACGGAGTTATACATTTTGCTCGTTTTTATAACATACCTGGATTAGCACTAGAGCAGATCTAGATGATGCATCGTCGCTGCTGACGTGAATGCTGCTATTAGACTGGCTGGATACGGTTTACAGTGTGCGAGTGAGTGAGGTTGAGACTAGTAGGCTGTCATGTAGCGTTTCACTTATACACAGTCCTAAACAAATCGAACTGTAATAGTATAAAAGTTGCGTTAAAATAAACGTGGAC
The DNA here is from genome assembly GCA_945910005.1 of Isoperla grammatica. NCBI lineage: Eukaryota > Metazoa > Arthropoda > Insecta > Plecoptera > Perlodidae > Isoperla > Isoperla grammatica. The sequence continues at coordinate 61,049,008 of OX246737.1, forward strand.
ATCAATACACAATATTACTACAGTTTAACTTCAAGATTGAATTATGAGATCATTAGTAATTGATGTTATAACCACTGCCTCTTTTGCCTTCATAAAGGCAGCATTCAATTTGCAAGTTCTTTCCTATTGTATGTTCGACCCTTGATTTATACACAAAAAATCGGCTTTAGGTGGGAAGATAAAGTTGGCTTCCTTCGATTCTCAATGTCACAAGGTTTTTCTACAACGACAAAGGACAAGTAAATGTTATTCCTCCTGTCATTATCGTCACCAATGTGGGATAATTTTAAAGCTTCTGATGGTGTGTTACAGTGAATTATAGTACATTATTGGTTGGAAATCATAATGCCAGGTGTTTATGTCGTCGAGGTATGTATCGATCTCCCATAATTATTGTTATTAATCTCAATTAGATTTCTCATAAGTTACATGTAATTGTTTGCAAAACAATGAGTTCATGCAAATTTTCTTCTTTCAATTTGAAACATATACATTTCATTGTCGTTGCCCCAGGATATGAAGTCAGATCGGAAACAATTGTCTCCGCGGGAGGTCTGATTCTTGATCTATGGTATTTTTATATTTTACAGTTTGATTGTACTTAATTCTGTTGATAACATAAACATGCACTATAAACATTATACAAAACTAATAAACACACATATAAGCGATAAATATGCAACAATATGTATTCGGATAGTTTTAATAATTGCTTTTATTGTTAAAAGAATGTTCTAGCGTAACCCGTGTAATGATGAAAGTGTGACATTGAGGCCCGGTTTCACCAAAGTATTTATATAGGAGATTGGCTTGATCGGCACCGTCACCAACTTTACATAAACAAATAATTTTGCATGTATTGCAAACATTGCATGTGGTTGTATTCCAGAATTGAGTAATTAATTAGTATCAGCTATAAGTAGCTATAAAATATCATGCTGTTATTACTCGTATTTAAACTAATTTTCATGAAAGACGAAAAAATGTATGCAGGTCGTCACCAACAAAAGTTCTTTCAGATTGGCAATTAATGTCTGACACGAGTTAAAACATTTGTTTTGCATTATTGGATCCTTACGTAAAATGCATACAGTTAAGGCCATGACCGAAGTTTATTATCTCAAAATAAATCCATGCTCTGTATTCAAATCAGTACAACAATGGATATTCGATCTTTCTGACGAGTCTTTGTTTTGATTTCATGTTTATTTACAAGAACAAAATGAACGTTGCGACGAAGTAACAATAAGTAGCAAACTTTAGAATATGAATCATTGTATGAATTATGAACATATTTCATTGTCGAGTGTTAATACCTCCAATAATGTTAGGCTAGTTTATATCTACTCAAAAACTGACGCTTATTAATTACTTAATTCTGAAATATAACAATATACAATATTTTCACTGGATGAAAGATTATTTATTTATGAAAAGTTGGTGATGGCACCGATCAAGCTAATCTCCGATTTAAATACGTTGGTGAAACCGGGCCTGACTAAAACGAGCAACCATTCAGATTTCTGTATGACTGATACAATAATATAAAAGAACACCCATAACCACATCAGCATTGTAGGATTATACGCCGACATAAATTACTTTTATTATATCAATCCATTTGGAATTAATTAAACAGCGGGTTTAGTTCTGCACATTATCCTTATCCCCCAGAGAGCACAATTCAAACATAGAAAAGTGCAACCAATAGTGCTAAAATTGAAATAATTATTATTGAATTTATTTTTACCGGTCATGATGCTGTCTCACCTTAGATAAATTTGGTATAAGTTAATGTCATGTAATTTCATAATATAACAATAATGTGTGTGCTAAATATGTCCCAACAAACTTCAGCATAGATCTCCATACAAATCAAAGCGTTTACTATAAAATGAAGCAGATCTACTGTGAAGTACCAAAATTGTGTATCTTTAAAATGGTCCGTTTATAACTTTATAGTGGTCATTCCCAGACTCATAACTAAGAATAATATTGTAAATATAACCTGTAATCAGTCTCTATAGAACCTTTATGACTTACATCAATACATTAAAAACTAATGTAATTTATTTCTCTAAACCAACCACCTGAAAATAACTTAAAACAACTTAAAAAAATAACCAAACTTCTAAGTATTCGACCCTATGTGCCTCGTTACTTTGACAGCTGCAAAGTCACCGTCAACTTGTCTGTTCAATCGTCTCATCCATCCCACATTGAGCCACTTACGTCAGTTACTTTTGACAAGCTCTTTGTAAGCTCTTATACACAGTCTTGTCTTAATAGAGACGCATGACTCACGGTACGAAAATTCAAAGAGGCTAGATCAACGTGCAATTAATAATACATCGTGTATAAAGCCCGTTGTACGCACCCTATTACAGCGTTATATTACAGCGCACATCGAGTTAGAAATGTGTTTGCACGAATTTATTTATAGCTGATGTAATGTTCGTGGGCGATTAGGCGTAGGTCCAGTAAACCACGATTCCTGCGTTCCAGGTTAGAATCATACCTCGAGTATGGATGTCATATGTGACGTGTATTCATTCATCTTCATATATATATCATTAAACATAACACACTTTCAAATAATTTGTTATTATTTTATCACAAAATAAAGCTATGCATATTTGCCAAATTTTTAGACGTATGTCTAAAATATAACGTACAATCGTTATTGCGTCACCGGGTTTTTAACAATTTCTGGCAATTGCCTTCGGAAAGAGCATGACGTATGATTATACTTTGATAGTACTGTGAGAACTAGTCAATATATCTATTAAGAGAAAGATATGTGAAAAACAGGCTGGTACTAGTTCATGAAAACCATGAGTTCGAATCTATAAAATTGAAGTCTACACTACTTGTTACCTACTTCAACACGAGATGCAAATCGGTTTTGTCAGTGATCAGTCATTGTTCATGTATGGTATCACATGGTGGCAGGACCGTATTCATAGTCGTCCCCTATCCCTAGGGGCACCCGTTGTTGCTAAGTATTTGTCTTCTCTATGGGAAATAACGAGCATGAAACTGTTACCTGGCAACAACGGGCGTCCCTAAGGGCAGAGGACGAATGTAAATTCCAGCCAAAAAGTCCTGTAATTCAACCTCCAGTTAAAAAGAAAATCACATCCCACTTGGGTATATTTCTATTTGGCGTTGGTGAAAACAATTTAATTAAAGAGTACATTTCAACTGGACATAGAAATAAAGCCCAGGGGCCGGATTCACAAGAGGTCTTAACTTAGGCCTGGCCTAACTTTAAGACGGACCTACACATAGCCTCGACTCGACGTTGCTAAGAAATTCTAGTACATAACAATCACTTGAGACAAAAATTTAGGCCCGATCTGAGTTGGTCTTATCTTTCTTCAAAGATGGTGGCAATACGTCTAGTGTGAACATATCGTTTACTTATACCTTGACATACACATTTCTCTGTTTTTAGATTGTGGAGGTATTAGAAAATAAAACACTAAACTTTAAAACACCCCCTTGCAATATTTTTAAGTACACTGTGATTTCCACAAAAGTAGCTATCAATTGGGCCGTGTAGTAATTAATTAATTTTATTGTTGTTTTCCTGTCCCATGGAAGGACAGGATGGCCAGTGTAGGGTTATGGGCAAGCCCATACCCTCTTTAGCCTAAGGCCGTGTAGTAGGCCTACCATGGATTTATCAGATTTATAATAGCACATATGGTTCAGCAGGACTTACGACCGGGCCTAAGTTAAGACCTCTTGTGAATCCGGCCCCAGGTTTTTAGTTCATGTACCCATGAAGACTTAGTTACAAGAAGGGGGGGGGGGGGTGGGGGGGGGGGGGGTACGGTTAATACTAATTAGTATTCAAAAGTTATCCTACGTAAAACTGATAAGGCTAAATGGTGCTTTGAATTAATTTTATGGTCGGTATAGGGATATCCAAACACAGAAAATAGATTCGCTATCTTAATGTGCATTAAACTAAAACATGGCACATTCACTAACAGCTTGAAATAAGTGCCCACCTCGCGACCATGAAGCACGAGGGTGAACGCTCGTAGTTCATTAAACTGAAATATGGCACTTGAGCACAACCCACTAACAGCTTGAAATAAGTGCCTGCATTGCCGCTATAAAGCGCGAGGTTTGAAATGAATTCCGCGTCAAATGTTTTGTTTTAACACTAGGTTTAACAACTTCTCTTCTTTCAAACAGCGTTCGTGTTTATGAGCACTAAACACGTTTGTTCGTGAACAGCAGCACGCCAGAGACTCACAAATAGAAATCCAGGACACACACGGAGTGAACCAGCATAATAACTGCTCTTTGCGGTGGGCAATGCTAGCAAGTTGTCGAACCAACACACGATTCGATTGTCATGCTCACGAGAAGTATTTTATTTTTAATTGAAAGAAGTCACAATGATATACTTTGCGTTTGCAAAATCACTCTGTACTCACAAAATGCGATAGTTATGTACACAATCACGAATTGATGACTGAATAATCCTTCACCACATTAAAACACAATACCATTGTGTATGCCTACTTATGGCAATGTTTAACGTATAAATCAGCGTTATTTGATTTGTACAAAACCACTAATGATTTATCTTAGATAAATTTCCATGTTCTGAACAATTGCCACATCTTCATCGATTAGATATAGACAGTCATGGACTAGAATATAAAACATAATGTAGGCTATTATCGGTATAAGAAATGTTTTTGGATGAACCCGTTGTATTAAATTTGTGTTATATTTCAAAGCAAAATTCTCTATTTTATTAAAGTTAGTTACAACTTTGTCACATAAACACACATTACTTGCCAAGCTGTATAAAATACATAATTTCTATCCCACCAATGTTAAAACTTAGTATACTTTGTATAGTTTATAACAAATTTGCCACAAACAAACTCTATGTGAAATTTAAATCGTGTAAAAAACGCTTTCTAATCTTATACTCAGCATTCTTTATCCCGAATTTTATTTCGGCCGTTCTATTAGAGTTTTTGTCAAGATCGTTCGGAAATTGATTGACTACTATAACTATTCTCGGTTTTCCTTCTCATTGTACGAGGATATACCTTAAAATACCTATAGGTTGTTCTTGGCAGAGGGACTCTTGTATATCATCGTGCACTGTCTACGTAGGCGATCAAATTTGTTTTTCAAGCCTTCCAATCCACAAGGTTTTGTCGGCTAATTAATGTAGGATTAACTAATCAATCAAGATTATGTTTTAAGCAAGGAACTTGTTAATGACTGTTTTTTTAATAATGCCGAGCAACTGTATGCACGGATTCTTTGTTGAGTGTGGTCAAAAGGTCTGTTCGTTGGACCTACTCTAACTTACTCCCTGCTCTACTTCGATCAAACCCACCAATCACGTGTAGGCTAACTTACTGAGATTTCGTAAGCCTACTCGTGATTCGTGGGTCTTATCGAAGTAGAGCAGGGAGTAAGTTAGAGTAGGTCCAACGAACAGACCTAATGATTAACACTCAGTAATCTTTGGTGTGGTGGATGCCACATGGGAGTTGTGTACAGTGTCAATCATTGTCTTGTGAGTTTGTGCGAAGGTGCTATTTTTTCCTTTTCGTAAACTTTTTTCGAGAGATGACTAGTAAACATGTTTGTCAGACAACCTTATCGTATTATAATACACATAAAAACCGAATTTGTAACAATGGACTACAGACAAATTGTTAAAAACTATGTTAAAAAAGTTGGTTGTTTGGGTAGATGTAAATAGGCTTTATAATGGAAAGATTCTATGGATAATTATGCTACCGATTAATCGTTTTCAGGGTTTAAGCCATAAATCAAGTATTTATAAAAACGTTTTTCTAATGACTTACTGACTGAACGTTTGGACCAGATTGATAAATATATTTTCGTCAAACTTATGCCCCTAACTTCAATGTCCAGTTAAAGTGTCAAGTAAATGTAACTGTCAGTTAAGCCAAGTTTGGTGTATTTCTATTGGCCGTTGTCATGGTGAAAACAATTTAACTGAAAAGTAAATTTTAACTGGACATTGAAATACCGGCCCATTGAACTAAAGAACAAAAATTTATCAATAACAACTGGACATTGTTGCATTTTTCTAATGAACCCATTTTAGATTCGCTATTGTTTATGAATTCAATACGTTTGACGAAAGTTTTGGACTGTGTAATGGGGGCAGTCAAATAGAAATTAAACGATTTACTTCAGGAAATATATACTTACGTGTCTGGGATTTGTATTACCTTTCTACTATTCCCCTATTTAAGACGAATCACTAAATAATTTGCATAATATGTACACAAACTAATCCGTCCCTGTGCGGTCAGTCAGTGACCAGTCGGACAATTAGTGGAATTACCCATCCATCCCTCCACCCAACTTGCGGTATTAACAATATTAGCGAGATTGGTGTACAGACAGCTCCATTAGTGCTAGGAATCTATCATTGGGCTGCTTTGTAACATTGTTAAACAAGCATACTGTGTGACACGTTTATCTATGCTACATTGATTCTAATCACCAGCATTAATTACATTCAAGCAATTTATATTAGCGGTGATCCAATCAACTTGTGAGGGCGTTTATAGTTTATTGCTTGTTTGCAGTATTGGTTTTATTTGGTGTATTTTCAATTATGTGAAATTAATTTTCGAAACAGCGATTAGTTTTGAAGTCAATAAATTACCGTTACGTGTGCAGTGACCCATTTGTGCAAGCAAAGCGTAATTTCCAGTCAAGTAAATCACTGAACAGTGAACATTGGTGAATTTAAAATTAAAACGGTTCTCAACAAGTTCTGCGCAATAAGTTTAAAACAAGTTCTATGAAATAGGGAAGGGAAGTGGGCGTTGACTGATTTAATGCTGCCAGATCTGAATAGCCGAATCAGCAGCGCTAGATTTGAGCAAGCAAACACGTAATGTTACCGCCCGTACGTGACAACGAACAGAACAAATCGAAGATTGAAAACTAAATTTGATTTCTCTTTTTTCCATTAACTTACCACGTTTATTTCTAGTTGAAGTGAGCTTTGCATCGCGTAACTTGTAAAATGTTATCAACATTAATCTTCAAGACCGAAACCTGCTTGGTACATACACAACGCTTTGGGCCTTGATACAAGAAATAGTGTGTCTTAGCTAAAAAAAGGTCGTACTGCACGAATCAGTAGACTCAATGTGACAACGCTACTCTTCTCTAAGTTTCGTGAGTTAGGACTAAGCTTGTTACAGCTATTACACATGGACCAGTGTAGCTCGCACTAAATTGAATGTACGTTCCTCTAAATCCCCCGGGGCCTCTTCGAACTCGCACGCAGTAGCGGCGATTTATTGGTTCAATTCGATTGATATAGAATACGCTGAGATGCATGATTTCAAACAACATAAAATTCAGCCATATTTACTGGACTTGAATATGTTAATTCTTATTCGGTCGGCCACACCACAATGAACTAATCACTTTCGTTCCTGTTGTCAGATTTCTTAAAGATAAAAATAGAGTGAGCGTATCATTTTGGATGGGCATTGAATCAATATCCGCTGCGCCTCAATCTCTAGACCAATAGTTTTCAAACTGTTCCAACTGTATCCCAATTAATATTCAAGCTATTCTTCAAGTCCTAAGACGGACAGGTTGGGGTTATGAAGCGTGAAAGATTATAGTTGTTACTTTAGTAAACCACGCTTCAATATAAAAATTATAAATTATTATTATCCCGCATCATGCATTGCACGCTCGAATCCTGGCTTGGCATGGACGTTTTGTTTAAATTCTATCTTCATATAATATATCACTCACTTATCGTCCCTTAGCTTTGGCCCTCACCCCCTCCCCCTACCACACTCGGGGTTTATAATAAAAAGTCAGAGATATTTAATTTAGGGATGTATTGCAAAATTAATTTATTATATTTTTGATAAATGGTGATACATATACATACAAGACACCAAATAAAGCACATTCCATTTTATCTGATTCAACAATTTATTACAGTATAGAAAACAACTCTCTTAGCCAATAATAGTCTTGAGTTGGAAATAAATATTCCGGTTCTGTGGAAAACTTCTAGAAATTAAATCAGTGAGCTGCTGTGAAGAATTCACGTTTTTATCACATCCAGTTTTTGTTACTGCGTTCATTATTCCTGGCCTGTTTTGAGCTGCAATTTTCTTTTAGTACTGGGCATCATGAAAAAAACATTAACGTAGATAAGCCCATAAAACTAAGAGAGGCAACGAAGCTGTTGCGATCTCGTTGCAAAGACGAGGCAATTACCAGCTAAAGGTTGAAACGTTTATAACAGCAATAATGGTGACGTGATTCTTAACAGCGAAGGGTAGACTACCCCATTTCTTATAATCCAATTGTTAACAGTGAATATATCATCATTTGTTCACTTTTTAGGGAGCGCGTTGAGTACTCTGTATCTAGGATTTACATGGCCTAAAAATCTTCCTAATTTGCAAGCAAGTATGTCGTAAAAAAAACCTTTAATGTGCCATTATAAATTGCCTTAAAAATTAAAAATGAATGGTGTGTTACTCTATTTACAAAGAAGGATTCGTTCTAATTTTTCTTATGTTCTAACTAGATACATAAACATCCGCGCACAGTGCCTAGATTACAAATATGCAATGGTGTCGCATAGAAAGCACTTACACCACAGATAATAAATTACACTACGTATCTCTGCTTATACTAATGTAATATTGTAATTTAAGTTAACTTATTAAAATAAACTTACTCTGAAATTGCTTTAACAAAATAAAAATAAATAACCAAGATCTCACTATCAACAAAGTACAATGTTTATTGTTATATTCAAAACATAAAATGTATTACAATTTGTAGGAAAAGCATACAAAATGCAAATAAAACCTTAATACAAGAATATGCACCTAAAACAAATGTGTGACAAATATGCACTTATATTCCAGACAAAAATTGGATTTTTCCATCAGGGAGCGTTAAAATAAATTAATTTAAAAGCAAATGTGGAATATACAAAAAAAAATTATGTATATCATTAAAGTCCTAGCCCCATCTATAACGAATTCCAGGACAAGTTGGAACTATTTTTAAAGGAATAGTAAGGGTAAAAACTATAAAATCACCAATGAGTCACCAAAGTGCATGAAATTCAGTTATGTGTAAACTAAAATTGATATATAGGTTGCTTCAATGCAAGAAAAAAATAGTGAACATTTAGCTTTTCTACTAGATTCCCTTCGCCAGCACTGCTGCATTTTTCTTCTAAAGCGTAGTACAGCTGTATCGGTTCTGAGCTCGCTAGCGCCTTCCCGATAGACAAAGCACTCATTGTGTAATACGAGACCAGCCACAACACTCGGCGACTGCGGACAGTGCCGCCAAAACAGATTGCAGCTTTTCTACACATCAAGTTACAAAAACATTAATTGCAGGGCATGTTGTAGCAGTACACGTTCGTACTAAGAAGTATGTTATCGGTAGAGACACGATGCACATTAAATTTCCTGATCGATTTTTGATAGTGCCCTATTTTAGCGGTGGTTTTACTATCTCGAGGTAACTTTTTTTATATGGGAATTACCATGAGAAGATTTGCTCGTTGCTACTTGGTAGCAACAAGCCAAACAATCGCGGTTTTCTTTAATTTTTTAACCGCCTGCTCTTAAAGTATGGTATCTTTTAGTCATGTTTTCCATATTTGAGGGTGGACATATACAAATAGTAGTTTTTTAGTTTTTCACCTGACTATTCCTTTAAATAAAATAAGGTAGCATTTTGTTAATAATGTTTACATTCTAAATCCCAGTCAAGAATACCTTTGGAATAATATACATTCGTTCTTCATTCTTCACTGTAACTTTAAAGTGATTTGCAAAATGTTAAATCCCCATTGTGATTTTAAGCCTCACATTTGGACCACAAGGACCTTTTGTACGTACGTTTCAGCGCAGTATGACACTACTCATGTATCTAATTCACTTACCAAATTATTTCCGATTTTAACGATACGGTGTTACAATTTAAGCGAATGTAATGAAATAATATAATAACCATATTATTCATAGTCTTATTTCCTTCACATTTGTATAAGTTCAGTCTTATTAAGTTGGATATAGTTTTATATTGTCGTTTTCTTGAAATTTCTGTAATTAGCTGGTACGACAGCCAATAATAATTACTGGTTTAAACTCAGTTTGGGGCTCCAATTGATTATTCAACGCCAGCATCCATTTAAGTTACTAAATAACATTAAATCGTCAATTAAAAACAACAGACCAGCGGCATTTAAAATAATTTCAATCAAAATAATGTGTAAATGTTCATCACGAATAAAATGCGTTTGTCACTTGATATAATAAAAAAGTGTTCTTGTTTCATGCGCCGTGCATGTGCGTATGTTTCACAGTGAAATGTTAAAATAATTTTAAATTAGTTTTTCTTTAATATGAATTGTTCATACGTAACGAATAAAATATAAAACTTGAATTTTGCTTCTTCATGTGTGGGTTCTTATTATTTCCCAACGTGTATTCAATGATTTATAAAATTACCCGAATTACTTTTCCGTAATCATTTAAATACAATATTGTGTCATGCATTATGTAACACCTGAAATGCAAAACCTCAAAATACATTCACGTCCTGGAGGACCAGCTAGAGTCATGCATATTGTGTGATGCATTATGTAACATAACACCTGAAATGCAAAACCTCAAAATACATTTACGTCCTGGAGACCCAGCTACAGTCTACCTAACTTCTAAAGTCAATATTAAAGTTACAACGTCTAAAAATTTACATAATCCGTAAGAGGATTTAGCACAAAAAGTTTTTTGGTACGATCAGTTTGAACAAGACAAAGCAAGATACCACGAGCAAAGAATTATATTGCATTGAGAACTAAAGTAAGCGCTGACTATATTATAAAATACGGAATCAATATCATTTGTTTGTGTTTATCCATAGTTTAAAAACAAATTTAGTAACTAAAGGTTCATATTATGGGCATTGTATCAGTTCCTTTGAAGAACTTCCACTTTAATGTTTGGTTTTAATTTTTCGTTTGATTTTTTAAGTTTGAAATACCTGTTTACGATACTATCGTGTTGACAAAGTAAAACAAGAATTGATCGTAAACAATCAACAAATTATCTAAATATATCAAATCCACCTACCATATATTAATGCAGCTACCTTCGTCTTGATAAAGCCGTATTCAAACCGAGCGTCTTTCAGATGACAAGATGAATACCTATGACGCGCGTGTAATATCTATTACTATTTGCTTTTTTTGTAGCCACAGTTTATTACATTACTGAGAAGCCGCGTAGTTTGCACAACAACAGCAATAAACTTGATTACGAAATTATAATGTAAAGAGAGATGCACACATGTCCTTGTGTCATTGTACCATTTAATTAGTAATTGTATGTGAAGCCAAATAATTTTCTATTGTTATTACAGGATCCGTGTGATGTAAACGTCATCATAGTTTTGTATTGTGGTTTACATTATATTTAAAATTAAAATACAAAATTTGTTTTTATTTCCCAAGTTAAGGAAACCAAACAATAACTGAACACTGACACAGTGGTAGACGTTTGATCGAGGGAATCACATTCGGTGTTTATACACTTCATGCTACCAGTAATATTTGGTTGACATAACTTTTCAACTTGGGTCGCAGACGTTATGTGGTAAGCGTCACCTATAAGTTTCTTTCGCCGATGAACTTCTCTTAATTCACCCCTCTTCAGACTAGACTCAAATAATTATATTTGTGTTCTTTTACCTTTGAGGTGAAGAGGCGCGAAGCTTTACCTCCAAAAGCACGACACCTCAAGCTCCTGCCTGGCCTGGCTCCCTCGTTGTGGATGCAGCCGGGTCGGCCTGACGCATCATGGGCCTGACACTGCCCACCAAGCACGACACCTCAAGCTGCTGCCTGGCCTGGCGCCCTCGTTGTGGATGCAGCCGGGTCGGCCTGACGCATCATGGGCCTGACACTGCCCACCAAGCACGACACCTCAAGCTGCTGCCTGGCCTGGCCTGGCTCCCTCGTTGTGGATGCAGCCGGGTCGGCCTGACGCATCATGGGCCTGACACTGCCCACCAAGCACGACCCCTCAAGCTGCTGCCTGGCCTGGCTCCCTCGTTGTGGATACAGCCGGGTCGGCCTGACGCATCATGGGCCTGACACTGCCCACCAAGCACGACACCTCAAGCTGCTGCCTGGCCTGGCTCCCTCGTTGTGGATACAGCCGGGTCGGCCTGACGCATCATGGGCCTGACACTGCCCACCAAGCACGACACCTCAAGCTGCTGCCTGGCCTGGCTCCCTCGTTGTGGATGCAGCCGGGTCGGCCTGACGCATCATGGGCCTGACACTGCCCACCAAGCACGACACCTCAAGCTGCTGCCTGGCCTGGCTCCCTCGTTGTGGATACAGCCGGGTCGGCCTGACGCATCATGGGCCTGACACTGCCCACCAAGCACGACACCTCAAGCTGCTGCCTGGCCTGGCTCCCTCGTTGTGGATACAGCCGGGTCGGCCTGACGCATCATGGGCCTGACACTGCCCACCAAGCACGACACCTCAAGCTGCTGCCTGGCCTGGCTCCCTCGTTGTGGATGCAGCCGGGTCGGCCTGACGCATCATGGGCCTGACACTGCCAACCAAGCACGACACCTCAAGCTGCTGCCTGGCCTGGCTCCCTCGTTGTGGATGCAGCCGGGTCGGCCTGACGCATCATGGGCCTGACACTGCCCACCAAGCACGACACCTCAAGCTGCTGCCTGGCTCCCTCGTTGTGGATGCAGCCGGGTCGGCCTGACGCATCATGGGCCAGACACTGCCCACCAAGCACGACACCTCAAGCTGCTGCCTGGCCTGGCTCCCTCGTTGTGGATGCAGCCGGGTCGGCCTGACGCATCATGGGCCTGACACTGCCCACCAAGCACGACACCTCAAGCTGCTGCCTGGCCTGGCTCCCTCGTTGTGGATGCAGCCGGGTCGGCCTGACGCATCATGGGCCTGACACTGTCCACCAAGCACGACACCTCAAGCTGCTGCCTGGCTCCCTCGTTGTGGATGCAGCCGGGTCGGCCTGACGCATCATGGGCCTGACACTGCCCACCAAGCACGACACCTCAAGCTGCTGCCTGGCCTGGCTCTCTCGTTGTGGATGCAGCCGGGTCGGCCTGACGCATCATGGGCCTGACACTGCCCACCAAGCACGACACCTCAAGCTGCTGCCTGGCCTGGCTCCCTCGTTGTGGATGCAGCCGGGTCGGCCTGACGCATCATGGGCCTGACACTGCCCACCAAGCACGACACCTCAAGCTGCTGCCTGGCCTGGCTCCCTCGTTGTGGATGCAGCCGGGTCGGCCTGACGCATCATGGGCCTGACACTGCCCACCAAGCACGACACCTCAAGCTGCTGCCTGGCCTGGCTCCCTCGTTGTGGATGCAGCCGGGTCGGCCTGACGCATCATGGGCCTGACACTGTCCACCAAGCACGACACCTCAAGCTCCTGCCTGGCCTGGCTCCCTCGTTGTGGATGCAGCCGTGTCGGCCTGACGCATCATGGGCCTGACACTGCCCACCAAGCACGACACCTCAAGCTGCTGCCTGGCTCCCTCGTTGTGGGGTCGGCCTGACGCATCATGGGCCTGACACTGCCCACCAAGCACGACACCTCAAGCTGCTGCCTGGCCTGGCTCCCTCGTTGTGGATGCAGCCGGGTCGGCCTGACGCATCATGGGCCTGACACTGCCCACCAAGCACGACACCTCAAGCTGCTGCCTGGCCTGGCTCCCTCGTTGTGGATGCAGCTGGGTCGGCCTGACGCATCATGGGCCTGACACTGCCCACCAAGCACGACACCTCAAGCTGCTGCCTGGCCTGGCTCCCTCGTTGTGGATGCAGCCGGGTCGGCCTGACGCATCATGGGCCTGACACTGCCCACCAAGCACGACCCCTCAAGCTGCTTCCTGGCCTGGCTCCCTCGTTGTGGATGCAGCCGGGTCGGCCTGACGCATCATGGGCCAGACACTGCCCACCAAGCACGACACCTCAAGCTGCTGCCTGGCCTGGCTCCCTCGTTGTGGATGCAGCCGGGTCGGCCTGACGCATCATGGGCCTAGCACAGCCCACCAAGCACGACACCTCAAGCTGCTGCCTGGCTCCCTCGTTGTGGATGCAGCCGGGTCGGCCTGACGCATCATGGGCCTGACACTGCCCACCAAGCACGACACCTCAAGCTGCTGCCTGGCCTGGCTCCCTCGTTGTGGATGCAGCCGGGTCGGCCTGACGCATCATGGGCCAGACACTGCCCACCAAGCACGACACCTCAAGCTGCTGCCTGGCCTGGCTCTCTCGTTGTGGATGCAGCCGGGTCGGCCTGACGCATCATGGGCCTGACACTGCCCACCAAGCACGACACCTCAAGCTGCTGCCTGGCCTGGCTCCCTCGTTGTGGATGCAGCCGGGTCGGCCTGACGCATCATGGGCCTGACGCATCATGGGCCTGACACTACCCACCAAGCACGACACTTCAAGCTGCTGCCTGGCCTGGCTCCCTCGTTGTGGATGCAGCCGGGTCGGCCTGACGCATCATAGGCCTGACACTGCCCACCAAGCACGACACCTCAAGCTGCTGCCTGGCCTGGCTCCCTCGTTGTGGATGCAGCCGGGTCGGCCTGACGCATGATGGGCCTGACACTGCCCACCAAGCACGACACCTCAAGCTGCTGCCTGGCCTGGCTCCCTCGTTGTGATGCAGCCGGGTCGGCCTGACGCATCATGGGCCTGACACTGCCCACCAAGCACGACACCTCAAGCTGCTGCCTGGCCTGGCTCCCTCGTTGTGGATGCAGCCGGGTCGGCCTGACGCATCATGGGCCTAGCACAGCCCACCAAGCACGACACCTCAAGCTGCTGCCTGGCCTGGCTCCCTCGTTGTGGATGCAGCCGGGTCGGCCTGACGCATCATGGGCCTGACACTGCCCACCAAGCACGACACCTCAAGCTGCTGCCTGGCCTGGCTGGCTCGTTGTGGATGAAGCCGGGTGGGCCTGACGCATCATGGGCCTGACACTGCCCACCAAGCACGACACCTCAAGCTCCTGCCTGGCTCCCTCGTTGTGGATGCAGCCAGGTCAGCCTGACGCATCATGGGCCTGACACTCCCCACCAAGCACGACACCTCAAGCTCCTGCCTGGCCTGGATCCCTCGTTGTGGATGCAGCCGGGTCGGCCTGACGCATCATGGGCCTGACACTGCCCACCAAGCACGACACCTCAAGCTGCTGCCTGGCCTGGCTGGCCTGTTGTGGATGAAGCCGGGTGGGCCTGACGCATCATGGGCCTGACACTGCCCACCAAGCACGACACCTCAAGCTCCTGCCTGGCTCCCTCGTTGTGGATGCAGCCAGGTCAGCCTGACGCATCATGGGCCTGACACTCCCCACCAAGCACGACACCTCAAGCTCCTGCCTGGCCTGGCTCCCTCGTTGTGGATGCAGCCGGGTCGGCCTGACGCATCATGGGCCTGACACTGCCCACCAAGCACGACACCTCAAGCTGCTGCCTGGCCTGGCTCCCTCGTTGTGGATGCAGCCGGGTCGGCCTGACGCATCATGGGCCTGACACTGCCCACCAAGCACGACACCTCAAGCTGCTGCCTGGCCTGGCTCCCTCGTTGTGGATGCAGCCGGGTCGGCCTGACGCATCATGGGCCTGACACTGCCCACCAAGCACGACACCTCAAGCTGCTGCCTGGCCTGGCTCCCTCGTTGTGGATGCAGCTGGGTCGGCCTGACGCATCATGGGCCTGACACTGTCCACCAAGCACGACACCTCAAGCTGCTGCCTGGCCTGGCTCCCTCGTTGTGGATGCAGCCGGGTCGGCCTGACGCATCATGGGCCTGACACTGCCCACCAAGCGCGACACCTCAAGCTGCTGCTTGGCCTGGCTACCTCGTTGTGGATGCAGCCGGGTCGGCCTGACGCATCATGGGCCTAGCACAGCCCACCAAGCACGACACCTCAAGCTGCTGCCTGGCCTGGCTCCCTCGTTGTGGATGCAGCCGGGTCGGCCTGACGCATCATGGGCCTGACACTGCCCACCAAGCACGACACCTCAAGCTGCTGCCTGGCCTGGCTCCCTCGTTGTGGATGCAGCCGGGTCGGCCTGACGCATCATGGGCCTGACACTGCCCACCAAGCACGACACCTCAAGCTGCTGCCTGGCCTGGCTCCCTCGTTGTGGATGAAGCCGGGTGGGCCTGACGCATCATGGGCCTGACACTGCCCACCAAGCACGACACCTCAAGCTCCTGCCTGGCTCCCTCGTTGTGGATGCAGCCAGGTCAGCCTGACGCATCATGGGCCTGACACTCCCCACCAAGCACGACACCTCAAGCTCCTGCCTGGCCTGGATCCCTCGTTGTGGATGCAGCCGGGTCGGCCTGACGCATCATGGGCCTGACACTGCCCACCAAGCACGACACCTCAAGCTGCTGCCTGGCCTGGCTGGCCTGTTGTGGATGAAGCCGGGTGGGCCTGACGCATCATGGGCCTGACACTGCCCACCAAGCACGACACCTCAAGCTCCTGCCTGGCTCCCTCGTTGTGGATGCAGCCAGGTCAGCCTGACGCATCATGGGCCTGACACTCCCCACCAAGCACGACACCTCAAGCTCCTGCCTGGCCTGGCTCCCTCGTTGTGGATGCAGCCGGGTCGGCCTGACGCATCATGGGCCTGACACTGCCCACCAAGCACGACACCTCAAGCTGCTGCCTGGCCTGGCTCCCTCGTTGTGGATGCAGCCGGGTCGGCCTGACGCATCATGGGCCTGACACTGCCCACCAAGCACGACACCTCAAGCTGCTGCCTGGCCTGGCTCCCTCGTTGTGGATGCAGCCGGGTCGGCCTGACGCATCATGGGCCTGACACTGCCCACCAAGCACGACACCTCAAGCTGCTGCCTGGCTCCCTCGTTGTGGATGCAGCCGGGTCGGCCTGACGCATCATGGGCCTGACACTGCCCACCAAGCACGACACCTCAAGCTGCTGCCTGGCCTGGCTCCCTCGTTGTGGATGCAGCCGGGTCGGCCTGACGCATCATGGGCCTGACACTGCCCACCAAGCACGACACCTCAAGCTGCTGCCTGGCCTGGCTCCCTCGTTGTGGATGCAGCTGGGTCGGCCTGACGCATCATGGGCCTGACACTGCCCACCAAGCACGACACCTCAAGCTGCTGCCTGGCCTGGCTCCCTCGTTGTGGATGCAGCCGGGTCGGCCTGACGCATCATGGGCCTGACACTGCCCACCAAGCACGACACCTCAAGCTGCTGCCTGGCCTGGCTCCCTCGTTGTGGATGCAGCCGGGTCGGCCTGACGCATCATGGGCCGGACACTGCCCACCAAGCACGACACCTCAAGCTGCTGCCTGGCCTGGCTCCCTCGTTGTGGATGCAGCTGGGTCGGCCTGACGCATCATGGGCCTGACACTGCCCACCAAGCACGACATCTCAAGCTGCTGCCTTGCCTGGCTCCCTTGTTGTGGATGCAGCCGGGTCGGCCTGACGCATCATGGGCCTGACACTGCCCACCAAGCACGACACCTCAAGCTGCTGCCTGGCCTGGCTCCCTCGTTGTGGATGCAGCCGGGTCGGCCTGACGCATCATGGCCTGACACTGCCCACCAAGCACGACACCTCAAGCTGCTGCCTGGCCTGGCTCCCTCGTTGTGGATGCAGCCGGGTCGGCCTGACGCATCATGGGCCTGACACTGCCCACCAAGCACGACACCTCAAGCTGCTGCCTGGCCTGGCTCCCTCGTTGTGGATGCAGCCGGGTCGGCCTGACGCATCATGGGCCTGACACTGCCCACCAAGCACGACACCTCAAGCTCCTGCCTGGCCTGGCTCCCTCGTTGTGGATGCAGCCGGGTCGGTCTGACGCATCATGGGCCTGACACTGCCCACCAAGCACGACATCTCAAGCTGCTGCCTGGCCTGGCTCCCTCGTTGTGGATGCAGCCGGGTCGGCCTGACGCATCATGGGCCTGACACTGCCCACCAAGCACGACACCTCAAGCTGCTGCCTGGCTCCCTCGTTGTGGATGCAGCCGGGTCGGCCTGACGCATCATGGGCCAGACACTGCCCACCAAGCACGACACCTCAAGCTGCTGCCTGGCCCCCTCGTTGTGGATGCAGCCGGGTCGGCCTGACGCATCATGGGCCTGACACTGCCCACCAAGCACGACACCTCAAGCTGCTGCCTGGCTCCCTCGTTGTGGATGCAGCCGGGTCGGCCTGACGCATCATGGGCCTGACACTGCCCACCAAGCACGACATCTCAAGCTGCTGCCTTGCCTGGCTCCCTTGTTGTGGATGCAGCCGGGTCGGCCTGACGCATCATGGGCCTGACACTGCCCACCAAGCACGACACCTCAAGCTGCTGCCTGGCCTGGCTCCCTCGTTGTGGATGCAGTCGGGTCGGCCTGACGCATCATGAGCCTGACACTGCCCACCAAGCACGACATCTCAAGCTGCTGCCTTGCCTGGCTCCCTTGTTGTGGATGCAGCCGGGTCGGCCTGACGTATCATGGGCCTGACACTGCCCACCAAGCACGACACCTTAAGCTGCTGCCTGGCCTGGCTCCCTCGTTGTGGATGCAGCCGGGTAGGCCTGACGCATCATGGGCCTGACACTGCCCACCAAGCACGACACCTCAAGCTGCTGCCTGGCCTGGCTCCCTCGTTGTGGATGCAGCCGGGTCGGCCTGACGCATCATGGGCCTGACACTGCCCACCAAGCACGACACCTCAAGCTGCTGCCTGGCCTGGCTCCTTCGTTGTGGATGCAGTCGGGTCGGCCTGACGCATCATGAGCCTGACACTGCCCACCAAGCACGACACCTCAAGCTGCTGCCTGGCCTGGCTCCCTCGTTGTGGATGCAGCCGGGTCGGCCTGACGCATCATGGGCCTGACACTGCCCACCAAGCACGACACCTCAAGCTGCTGCCTGGCTCCCTCGTTGTGGATGCAGCCGGGTCGGCCTGACGCATCATGGGCCTGACACTGCCCACCAAGCACGACACCTCAAGCTGCTGCCTGGCCTGGCTCCCTCGTTGTGGATGCAGCCGGGTCGGCCTGACGCATCATGGGCCTGACACTGCCCACCAAGCACGACACCTCAAGCTGCTGCCTGGCCTGGCTCCCTCGTTGTGGATGCAGCTGGGTCGGCCTGACGCATCATGGGCCTGACACTGCCCACCAAGCACGACACCTCAAGCTCCTGCCTGGCCTGGCTCCCTCGTTGTGGATGCAGCCGGGTCGGCCTGACGCATCATGGGCCTGACACTGCCCACCAAGCACGACACCTCAAGCTGCTGCCTGGCCTGGCTCCCTCGTTGTGGATGCAGCCGGGTCGGCCTGACGCATCATGGGCCTGTCACTCCCCACCAAGCACGACACCCGTGTTCCCACTTCACTTTCACCAAACAATCCACATCGATTGCGTTCAGAGATGCGATGAGCCACTTCCCTGCAGAGAAAATCTACTCTTGCAATATTATCTTCCTATTTGACCCAGTTCGTTCATTTTACTACCATTCTTGTTAAACTCGTATTATTTTAGGTAGCTGTGTTGCCCTTTAATTGAGCTGGCGTCTCTGGTCTGTGGTATAAAGTATCTGACAATCCCTCCCCTTCTCACTTTTCTCTTCTATCCTCATATTTATTTGTCATCCACTGGAATATTGCACCGTTGAAACATAAGTTGTGCTTAAATTAGTACTGCCTACGATTCATACACCCTCTCTACCCCTATAAGTACAAGTCTGATACCGAGTTCTATCCACGACAAAAAATGGTTCTCATTCAGTAAAGAAATAAGCATTTTCAAAAGAATAAACCGACTGCAATATTCTGAAATATTGTTATATGTAAAATAAATAATAAAGCTATAATTATAAAATAAACATAATAATAAAAATAATAATAATAATAACAATAACAATAATATTAATAATAATAATAAGAATAATAATAATAATAATAATAATAATAATAATAATAATAATAATAATAATAATAATAATAATAATAATAATAATAATAATAATAATAATAATAATAATAATAATAATAATAATAATAATAATAATAATAATAATAATAATAATAATAATAACAATAAAAATAATAATAATAAAAAAATAATAATACTTATAATAGTAATAATAATAATAATAATAATAATAATAATAATAATAAAAATAACAATAGTAATAAAAATAATAAAAACAATAATAGTAATAATAATAATAATAATAATACTAATAATAATAATAATATAATAAAAATAGTAATAATAATTAGGGCATATCTCAAATTTCTATTTTGACCTGCTTCGCCTACCTCGCCAACTAAACCAACAATTACTAATTGTTATAATTTATTGTTACTAATTGTTAGGCTAGTCGGCTACGCTAGTCGACTATCGAAAAACATCGATTTGAGACACAGCATTAATATTGTATGATTAACATATGATTTTTATTCTTAATTATAATGGGTGAGCACATTCACTCACATTTATATGAGCAGTCAAGCCTACTTTATATACCTTCTTTCCAGAATGTAATGCATTCTGCGCCTTGTTTGGCAAAAGTACGAATATT
This sequence comes from Isoperla grammatica, assembly GCA_945910005.1. Taxonomy (NCBI): domain Eukaryota; kingdom Metazoa; phylum Arthropoda; class Insecta; order Plecoptera; family Perlodidae; genus Isoperla; species Isoperla grammatica. Next base: position 61,069,709 of record OX246737.1, read on the forward strand.
TATAAGGATTACCTTTTAATTATAATAATGCTCATGGTGTAATATATTGCCTGAATGTTGAATACTATTGACGTCATGACAAGGGGCGTGTTTTCCACTGTAGCCATTGCGCGTCGAATAACACTATCTACAAAGAAAGCGAGTTTTCACATTCACAATATGATCACAGTGACGAACTGTTTAGTGCGAAAGCATGTTTATGTGTGGTAGATCGTTTCTATAAGGCAATATTTTGTATGTATTGGTTAGAAATTTACATGTTTTAGAACCCACAAGATTAATTATGAAATAGGTTGCGAAAAATAAATGTATTGGTAACACAGGCCAGTGGCATGTTGGACGTTTGCTGCAATGAGTAAGAGGATTGCAAAGAATTTACCAACGAGACGAATATGGTAAGTGGATGTTATCATGTTTGTCTCGAACTCACAGGAGTAAAGGACTGGGTTTTGAATAGAGTGCCATACGATCACGAAGAGTAATAAGATTTAGGACTTGAATGTTTTGCAAGGTTGAATGCGGTTTGGTCTAGACGTCTTTGTAGACAACATGTTATTGACGTAGAAGTTTAATGGTTTGCGCGTAGGAAAAGGCCATTGTATTTTCACTATATTTGCATTTTCGAATATCATGCGTAGTCAATAGTCAGTATATTTCTGTGTTGTCTTATTATGTTAGAAAACAATGCATTACATATTTTATGATTATCTAGAACAAATTTATTACTTAATTCTGTTAATATTTTGTTGTAGGTATTAGTAAAGATTGCAAGGTATTAGCATAAGTTTATGTTAAGGCCCACTTAACCCAAACAGACATGTCGACTCATAAGCCGCTGACACTTTTACGTAAGTCGAATGAAAAAGTCCCACCGGTCAACGAAGTTTTGTTTGGCCTACAGCGCAGGTTTCGTTTTGTCTATGACGTAGATCGATACGGGTTCCATCGTGTGGCTAAAATTCCAATTAAAATTAAACGCGAGAAACACCGTATCACTTCTACGTATCACAACTCACTCAATTGTAGCCCGATTTCCAAACGAGTGACATCGACGTAATCTGTGAATCATCGCAATGTTTTTGAGTTGTGTATTTTGTCGATTATGATATATACTAGGTTTTTAAGATGATATAAACAAAACCTTGTTATCGCCCTCCCGCTAAAAGCATGCGCGCTCTCTAGCTACGCTCGGCTCATTGCGACAACAGGGTTTCAAATAACACGTCGTCAGTAATTTGTGTGTAGCTTCAGCTAAAATCTGTTTCATTGATATGAAAGGTGACAGTTTGATACAGAATTTGGTACCAAATTCAATCGTCTTATTTCAATTAATTCGGTCGTTTAGAGCCTTGTGCGTGGTCTCGGTATCGCGCATGCCGTTACCGGGCTGTAGTCCTTCAGCCAAGGACGTTTTGCTTACAAAAAAAGTCGACGCATTATGAATTCGGAATATGATAAAACAACGTTACCTGAGTTGTATTTCAACAGGTGCTTATCTGGCAAAAAAGTCAAACACGCCGCCATCTTGGACTGGACTTGGATATAATTCACTCTAATTGCTATAAAACCAAAGTGCTTGACCAATTTAAAAAAACTTAAGTATTTTACATTGTATTTTCCAATAACAATGTACTTGTGTAGAAAACTACCAAATTTTATTAATATATTATAAATTTTAAAAACATTTTCCTACTCAATGCTTTTAGTTTCGGAATATTGAGCTTATAACTTTTATGGTAACGTATTAACTGAAAAAGTACTTCATGTAAACGTTTAAGATAGCTTTATTTAAAAAATAACGCAATCAAATTCAAGTCTCTATCTAGATTACTTCCCGAGATATGAATTTTTGAATAGTCGTACCACCCTCTCTGGCCGCGCTCGGCGTTGCCCAAGCCAGGCGCCGAGCGGTGCGCGTGCGGTCTATCTAGTCTTTCCTTCTCAGACTATCTTCTGATAGTTTTTTAATTGAATTATTGCGTCAGCTTTGGTTAAATTATTTCATATTTCAGGAATTTTCTGAGCCCCCCCCCCCCCCCCCCCACTCTCTGCCCCTCTATTTACTCACCAAGCTCTGAGACAATGCTAGATGCAGCGTGCGATTTTTATTGCGAGTAGACCAACGAAAGGCAATCAATTTGTTACAATTTTGAATAACTGAAAATGTTAACGAATTGATTGCCTAAACGGTTACTGCTCACATTTCCTCATGCTTATTATGATTATTTAAACAAATTGCGTTTTACAATTTCCAGAAAAAACTCATTATTTTACAGAGTTTGAACAGAGAAACAGATATTGACAATTGTCAAAAGATTGACAACAAAGACAAGCTGACAAACAGAGTTTGAAATCAATGCTTAATATTTAAATTAAGAACTGTTACTCACTTTGATTATACCAGTACAATGCGTCTTTCATATCCATGGACCAAAAAGTAAAAAAAAAAATTAAAAATAACATATCTCTGAAATATCTGATTTTCAATAACAGCAAATACATTAAATGTGTAAAAAAAGATATAGTTTCATGTATACCGCTTTTGTCGTTTTGCTATAAGACATTGTAAAATGATAGATAGGGCTCTACATTATAAGGGCTGTAACATTTACTTGCAGCGAGGTACTTGCAATCTTGTATGTTTCCGAACGATCAGATCCGATCGGGTCAACCAGATCAGGGTTTCCGTAAGCACCCTGTGTGTAGCCTACAACCAGGGGCAGCTTCTCTTGATTCTACAGCTTCCGCTTCCTAACTGGCGGCCTTTGCATCTCGTGGCATGTACTAATACGACAATAATGCCAGACTGCTCTGACCGTTCTCTGTTTTGTAATGGGGTCAGGCCAGCGTCGGACAACGTCTTCTGCAGGCTGCGAGGAATAATAATGGACAATACGGAAGTAGGAAGTTTGATCACACATAGCACACAGACAGAATAGTAGGTCAGTATTCAATGATAAACGATGCATCCATAAATTCATACGCAGCACTTGCTTGGCAGGGAAAATGTAGTTGGAATATTTGGTAGTCATAACTCCCTATTTCCTCAATTTTATAGACAAGCAACTTGGGAGATCAATAGTACTTCCAGGCGAGATGTATGTTGTACTTAGTATATCACATGTAGCCATAGGCCACTAGACTCACAGTCAGGACAGGCAATTAAACAAAAACATTAGATACACTTTCAATTTTAAATTCTTATTCAGCGTGGGTTGTCTTGGTCAGAGGGAGGAACTTATGGTACCTATTCACCATAACGAATTCTTGATACCTATAACAGTTTTATTTTCTTCAAATTTTACATTTTAAGTGTTTCTTATTGTTAATGTTTGGTTAAAATGTTTGCGTTTTTTCGGTAGATATATGTTTTTCGCGAATTATGCGTTGTAATAAGTTATCCGTAAAATCAATTTATTAGGATTTAAGGTAAGAAGACAAAATGTTAGATTATTTCACCATTAATTCACCGTTGTTAGGCTTGCTACGATGAAAATTGCAATTATTATTGTTTTTCACCACAAACTACTGACGCGCCTGTCTAATAATGCATCAAGGTTCTGAAGTAGTATTCGTTTTGTGTAAATTTGAAAACAACCAAGAGTCGTTGTCAAATGATAGCTATATCTCATATTTTATTTGGGAAATGGATATAAATATTTAATTCATCTCTTCCTTGTTTAGTAATGTGACTTAAAGACAAGTGAAAATCCTCAATTTACAAAATTAATACGGATGAGCTAAAAATATTATCGTTTGCTGAAATGTGCTCAAATTATCAAAGACGTGAGCTTATAGCGCCGTAGTGTTTATTTATCTTTTTTGTTTTTAAATATAATTGGAAATTTTGTATATTCAAATAATATCTCCCGAAGAATTTTTACCTCCCTTCACTATACTTTTCTTCACAGTTCAAATATTTGATATTAAAATAATAAATGGATTTGAGCATTTGTGTATAAAAGCTCATAAATCATGTATGGATAACAAAGCTATTTGGACAAAACGTGTCATGTGTACATAATTTACTTATGCATCAAAAATATATATTTAAAGTGGATAGAATAGAATGTAGATTGTTAAATTAGTAACACATATAAAAACAATATCTTGAAAATGCTGAAGAGGAAGATATGAAGTAGGATGTATTTGAAAATTTCCTTGAGTAATAGGAAAGAAATGGTATCAATCAATATCCGTTATTCTACCATCTATAGATTTGGGTAGGGGGTGGGAGGTTTCCACCATCACTTGGGCCTTGGGTCTACCTAACCATGCCTGACGCTTCTCCACTTTTTTCCTTTGTCCCATGGAAATAAAATAGGCCTATAGCGTATATTTTAAGACCTGAAAGATGATGTTGAAAGGCAGCGTATCGTTTACAAAACATTACAACAAACGAAGTACTAACACAAATATATGTTTAGAAACGAAATTGGTTGTTTGTCTGCTGCACTAATGGGGCTCCGTGCTTGACTCCCACGTGATGGTAAAGCGAGCGGTAACGACGGCCGTGGGCGGTCGGTTGCGGGGGCGACTTACGTGGGACGCGTAGACTTGTCCAAGGAGATCAGAGAGTTCAGTTGGAAGATACTCCGCAAGCAGTGTTTTAAGACATGGGTTATTTCAACATTCGCCTATACATAGATGACTCAATCATATCATTTACTTGAGGAAAAGAAAGTATTATTTTCAATACCACTCACAAAATATGGTTCATTTGTTGGCATGTGATTTTAACTAATAATGCAATGTAATATCTAATATGTATGCAATTACCAACGCACTTGTATTAAAGCCAATGCACAATGAATATTAACAGTAACAGTAACCGTAACAGTAAGGTTTTAAGCAATTCTATTGGCTGATGAGCAACAATAAGCTATCATCGGTCTATATGATTGGTTAAAACCTTACTGTTACGGTTACTGTAAGTTTTCATTGTGGATGAGCCTTTTACTAAACAACACTGTGTTTCTTATTGTATGATGACTGCATGCCCCCAATGTCATTGCTATAAGTTAACGAATTAACAAAGTAGTTGTCTTTGACAAATCTTTCAATTAGTTTGACCTAGTACAATTACAATCTGGCAAATTAATCACTATTTTAAGCGTCGACCTTATAACCTAATTAATTAAGAATAATTTGAAAACTTTGGGTGTAAACAATTCAATCTTAGCAAACGAAAAGTGCACAAAAGTTAATTATAATTATATTTTATGAAGTGAGTAATTAGAAAACATTTCTCTTGTGTTTAAACCTATTAATGCAGCTCTGAGTGAAATATAAATGAGATGGTTTCTTACACAATCCAGCTGGTTTTCTTCGTTCTAGGTTCGAATCCTGGCTGCGCACATACGTCCCTTGTCGTGTCACGTCTTCATTATTATCCACTCATTATCTTGATTAGTATTGTTGCCAAAGTATGAGACGTCAATCCCAAATACAATAATCGTCCAGCTAATCTACTTAAATACTATCACTTTTATTTGGTCTGTATGTTACGTTTCACAAACAACGAGAGCTGCAGAGTGTTACATCAAACATCGGTGAATCTTTCCCCAATTTATTTAATTTTTTTAAATATGCATAAAGCCAACATATGGGTTAGTATATGAAATATGCTCATTTGAGAATATCAAAACTTATTTTCAAGCCCATTTTTGAGGAGCCGTATGGTATTTACAACGGGCTTTATGAAAAATACGGCTTACAACTACGTTTAAACCACATACGCGTTTGGTATGCGATTTTTTGTTTACACCTTACCCTCACTATTGGCTATGTGGATTTAGTGTTTTGAAATAAGTGTTTTCAATATTTGGTTTTCTACGATTTATTTTGTTCTCCGGTACGGAAATTGTATTTGTACCGTTGAGCAAAATAATTCTCTTCTCGAATACTTAAAAATAATAACTATTCTAATTTAACGTGAAAATCGCATGCAGGGATGTAATAACCCCATTGACAGAGGAACAAACCTACACTAACGAACGAAGCGAAGCGTAATTGCCCTTGGATCAAATCCCCCGCGTCCTCTGCTAGACAAGGACGGCCTCTAATTGGTGGAGGTGCCGAGTTATCGGGGGGAGAGTCGCGTCAAACCGCCGGCGAGCGATGCACGCGTATAAATATCCTGTCAAAGCGTCCTCACGCATTATGTTTGCCGCGCTCGTCGTATTTTATTTTTTCGTATGGACGCGAGATTATAATTTAATGGTTTTGTAGACAGTAACGACTCGTTGCGAGCGCTAAAGGTCGATGGGAACTCTGTAAAAAGAAATGATGAGTTTATATGCGAGGCTAAAATTCATTGAGTGTTTCACGTAAAATATTGTAAAAAGTTTGAAGCTCTTGATCGTAAACGGATCCTATATAATTAATCTCTTATCATGAAATTAGATGCAGGTATCAGGAGAGCAGAAAAGAAAAATGGTCTGAAGGTCGTGACCCTACATAGAATCTAAAATAAATGTTAACATGTAACTATGATCCTTTAAAGAACATTCGTTGTATAATGCTCGGCAAAAAACATTTAGGGACAAAATGGATAAACATATAAACACATTTTGGGAGATGAACGGAAAACAACGGGTTCAAATCTCATTTATAAAATGGGTTTTCCTATCTTATCATCATTTAGACAATATTCCATTATTCGTAGAGGAATAATCTCGTTAAAATTAAATATGACGCCAGATAAATAATATATTTTCTCTTTTCCTGTCGCGGCATCTCTGCACCAGCAACGAGTGATGTAGAACGCCACCAGAATATTGCATTTCCGGATCCGGTTACCAACATGAATCTTGGCACAAACATAGACATTAGTATTACCATCATAATTAACAAACTCTCATCAGAGATGAGAATATGTTATCCCTACCACCCATTAAATTAATTTGATACACAACTCGTACTGGGTCTGTTTTCCTGATTACTACATCTATTTTCTTGATAAATATGTATCACCCCACAGTATTATCTACCAAACAAATCATGCAACATTTCAAATCAGTAATTGGAAATTAAATACCACTTTGTTGTAAAACCTGACTTTTGCTTACCATCAAATTATAGACATACATAAACACGTTTAATGCAAAAATACACATGATATAAATATATTTCTGTAATAATAAGTTTTCGTAAGAAACCTGACCAGGGACAATCCATGTCCCTCTTCAGGTGACTATGGATTGCAGTATTTGGAATAGTTGGGAAGGAATCTCCGAGGGCTGTTAGAGGACTCAATCCCAGCATTCGCCTTGCGACTGAGGAAACCTCAGAAAAAAACTTTAGTCAAGACTGTCGGTGGCCGGTATCGAACAGGTGACATCCCGAAAAAGAGTCTTGCGTCTTACTGCTGAGCCACCTCTATCCGTATATTCCCGTAATTTACATTTCCGTAATTAATATTTCCAAGTATGTTCATTTTAAGTTCAAAACGAAATATACTAACTTTTTATTAAAACTTATATTTTTTTAAAATCTTCTTTTCATAATCTACATTGTAGCCGCATACTACCAGCTTAGTACAATACAATGGTGTATTAACGCAGCAAATTAACGTTGTTGTGTGTGGGTCAAGACAAGAATATGCTACGATAATCTGCTTGAAACTATTTGAGATCAACGCTCACTGTTTTCAAGCGCTTGTGTTAGTGTTATCACCGTGGCTTTACTACCGCCATTAAAGCCATTACAAAACGGCCATGACAATATGTAGGGTGACCAAAGTAGGATGAAGTTTGGTCCTTGATTTGACATAAACTCGGAAGTTCCCGACAAATGTGCTACTGGGAAAACAAAATACTCTTAATTCAGGAGTTTGCTGGTTCGATACTGACTGCCGTCAATTCTTGCTGAAACTGTTTTCCAATGCGTGACCAGGCAATGGAGAGTTCTGTACTTTGACCCTATCTATAGTCCCCCTACTCCTGTTATCATGCTGACCACATGTGTATCTGAATGTTGAATGTGCGTTTTTCATGCACGATTTTGCAACGGAAAGCAACTGATTGTTGCCCTCCATACATAGCTCAAAATTATAATAACCGGATCTTCAAGCAGCTGATATTACAAACTAGAGGAGAATAAAATGTAGTTGATATTGTTAGCTATTTTGTTAGCATGAGAATGGTTGGCTTGGGACAACTATAGTCATCTGAAGATGAGGCAATGCTTTCTGAGCATTACCGTTCTCTTTCTCACATTGACATATAATCATTGCCTTTGTGTTTACTTGAGAACAAGAGTTTCTAGAGGTATAAATACCCTAGATTATCAAGTAGACGACTCTCATTATCTTAAATTTAATTTTACTAACAAAATTTAAATCAAGAATTCATAACTTAATAGTCCTCCAAATGTTTACTCAAGTAGGGTTTATGATGCAATTAACTAATCTGCTTGAAGCTATTTTCCGCAATATTCCGGTATCAATGTGGAGATAAAGACTTGTTCATATTTCTCTCGATTTCCCTTTTCTCTCAGCGAGCCAAACATCAAAACTGAGTCAGTTTCGTCTTGAGAGATGCGGCCTGTCGCAGCCAAAGGGCATAAAGCAAATTACATTTTTTGACCTTTGAGCTGGCTCACCACGATGAAGCTCCGATGGATTTTGATGTGTTTCCGATTCCCCGGTTGCCAGGGGTAGTTCCGAAGACTTCGACGCAGTATCTATCTACTGTTTATTTCTACTCAATGGAAAGAGCATATTACCTCGCATGGGACAACCGTCTCTGACCCACCAACCTTCATGTCCACATACTGTTTAATCAAAACTTTCAACATCCTCCAAGCATGCTTGTTAGGAAGTTTTCGTATTTCAAGATTTCTTCGACATATAAGTATATCGTAAAATCTTGTTCACTTTAAATTTTAGGGCAGACCAAGCAGCCTACGCCCTAAAGCGAAGTGAGAGATAATGTTATAGAACGCACGTAAAGATAAGTAACTATAGTGACTAACATATAACTGAATATAAATTATATTGTAGTATTATATAGAGAACACTATACACATTGCAATACACAAAAAGGGGTGAGTAATAATCTGAGTATAAGCCAGTTGTGATATCTCTGTAATTAAACATTTGTTTGGAAAAGTATTAAATATTCTAATCGTTATTTCGACAGTTTTCTGAAATATCGATACAAATTCTTCCATTAGTAACCGAATTCACAAACGTGTCATTACAACTTTGAAAGGATTTTAAACCTAGATTCATACGCCATCTGATCATACATTTTAAACACGTTTTTTAATATTATGCGGTGTTTTATTAGTTAAACACTCAAATTTTAATGTGGTTAATTTGAAGAAAATAATCACCCATTTCACGGCAAAGATAAATAAAATGGGAAAGTCATTTAAAAGAAAGTTGTATACAATTACCTTCATCTCAATTGTGTTTTAGGTGGTTAACGAAAAGATGTCCTACTTGATTGATGAGAAGCTCTCTATGTTTGAATAAGAATTTGCACGAAGATGTCTATTCACGTTTTGTAGAAAAGTAATAGGCTGATGTAGTACGTTTTGCGTAGTGGAACGAAACGAACTGAAAGCATACACTAACAAGGTAAGCAATATGTTTTCTACTTTTATTTATTATTTTACTTTGTAAATCCCCAGAAGTGAAGACGTCGTGTTTAAAAAGATGTATCAATTTTATTTTCATATAAGATATTTTTTGTTTAGTTAACATTTTCAACTTGCGTCTTAAAAGATAGCACCATTACATTTTGGAAAGATTTATATATATACATATATATAGGCGTACACAAGATTATGTTTTCTCTCTTGATGTTTCTCTCTCTGTGTGTCTGGTACACAACTTACATTTCCGGTCAATAGAAAATCTTCTTGGCCAATCTTTTACTATCCATTCTATTTGGACCTGGAATGCTCTTCCGACCGACATAAGAGATATGTACCAAAAGAACTTCTTCGCCTTCATGAGTGACGTACTAAATCACTGCATCATACATCATACTATTTCTATCGAAGAAATAATGAAAACGATGGCAGCAACAATGACAATTTATTTTGCACAAAAGATGTTATGTTTGGAAACTGAATACGTACTTCCCTACTTCAAAATTAATTTATAAATGCAATCTATGAATGAGTTTAAATATTTTTTATTTTCTATTCTGCATTCTGTATTTTCAATTTCAATTTTTATTTTTTATTCTGTATTTTATATTTTCCATTTTCCATTTTGTATTTTATTTGTTGTATTGCCATATTATTTACAATTAATGATCGGATGGAAATAAGGCCTATCTGGCCTGAATCCCGCCTTGAATGACGGTCACATTCAATTAATTAATCAATCAACTAATCAATCAATCAATCAATCAATCAATCAATCAATCAATCATCAATCAATCAATCAATCAATCAATCAATCAATCAATCAATCAATCAATCAATCAATCAATCAATCAATCGATCGATCGATCGATCGATCAATCAATCAATCAATCAATCAATCAATCGATCGATCGATCAATCAATCAATCAATCAATCAATCAATCAATCAATCAATCAATCAATCAATCAATCAATCAATCAATCAATCAATCAATCAATCAATCAATCAATCAATCAATCAATCAAACTGTCTCTCTCTCGCGAATCTCTTTGGAACCTGAGTGTTATTGCAGGAAATTGTTCGCCCTCTAGAGTGACGGTGAATAATATCCCAGATCACAAACTACAACAACAGACCCTACTGTTCCCAATAATATTAATATTAATACTGTAATAATAAAATAAAATGCACTCATAAGTAGTGAGTTATTGACCGATAAGTTTCATACAATTATGATTAGTTATGTTAATGTGGAACTTTGCCATAATGAGATTGTTACACGATTATATACGTTAACAAACCATGATAAAAAACAGGATGGGTTTTGTTATCGGTACATTTAGAGTACGTTAATGAATTTCTACTTCATAACCAAAATTCGATTAGTTTGTGTCATTTTTGTTGTATTGTTGGTGTAGTATTAGGTGTTCTCATCATGTATCAATAATCTATTATTTATACCATAGTGTAATATGTTTTTGGATTATAACGCATGACAACCACTATGTGAGGTATCCGCCCGCAGTGTCTATCATATGGTGCACTAATATGTAATGACTAAATTATACACACGAGCAAATACTCAAAGCCAAGTAGACTGAAAGATGCAAACTAAATTTTGTAACTGTTATATATTTCATATGATCAATTATTTTACGTAAAAACAATAGATACTACTTTCACTTACATTATTACTTTAAATATCTTATAATAAACAGCAATCAATAATGAATCACTCAATTAATTGAACATTATTCATAGTTCCCACGTGACGTCACAGCGGCCATGATTGCGACACAATTGATGCGGACCAATCCTAGATCATTGACAAATACTATTCAAATTCAATAAATAAGCCTAATTTAGAATTTAGAAAGTAAACATAAGTAATAAAAAAATTAAAAATTACGACACATACCAATTTTATTTAAAAAACACGCTGAATTTTAAAGAACTAAGAATTTATGTGTTCTACCACAACGACCTTCAATTGTTTCTCCATGGCAACGTCCAAGTTTGATCACAAATGTGGCCGCCACGCGCTAAGTTGTGACGTACGTGCAACCTATGAATAGTCAAAGTCTGTGCATTCATTATTCAAGTTCCGTCGTGTAGGTGTAGGTATAATCGGCCCTTTACCGTGCCTGGAATGTGCGTCCCTTACCGTGCTTTGAAGAGTGAAATGCTTTTGTAACGGTGCTACTTAGTTTGCTCAGTGATTCATGGCACCTCTAACACAAGAGAGACTCGAAAATATTTTAGAATTTCAGTTTATTAAGGTTGCAAATTCCTAAGATGTAACGTTAAGCTTTTCCATGGTCCTACGTAATTAGTTAAATTACTCGTGATCGAATTTAAGATGAGAAGCACCTTCTAATTGGGAGGATTTTAGAGATAAAACAAGAAAAGGTATTCGGAATTAATTTATAAGGTGAGCATAACACGTGTTTCGCTATAAAGTAACATCATATTTTGAATATCTTAATTTTGGGTGCTTCTGTTATGATTGACATTGAAGAATGTAATAGTTAATGGCTGGATTTGTGTTAACTTAATAGCAGTAATCGTGTGCGTAATATACACACATATATATACATGCATGCGTAATAGACAGACTATCATAAAAACAACTAAATATTGTCGAATATTCCTAAAACTAAACATTATTCCTTCATATTGCCAAAATTTTGAATCACTTGAACTTGAATCACTCCCCAGTAGACATAACCCCCCCCCCCTCTCCCCCCAGAACCGTGAGATGGTGAAGAACAAAATTAAGTTAGTTTTAACCATTTTAAAAGCAAACAATTGATAAACACAAAATAAAAGTGTCGTTCCATAAAATAAAGTGCACTTATAGATTATGTGGCCAAGCAAATAATGAAGAAATAAACTCTTCTCTTTATATTGTAAGTAGTTTTTCACTTTAGCTAACATAATGATATGCGGAATATTCCCATATTCCCTACAAGTGTCTTGTTTGTATCTTCAGGTAATGCATCTACACAATGTTACGGAATTGGATTGCGATGGAAATGAATACAAAGGAGGCAGGTATTCCTACTATAACCATCGCTATCATAGTTATAACAAAATTACTAATAAATAAAGATAAATGTTCCATTTAGTTTGGACTCAACTCGTGCCGACCTAGCATGTTGTGAGTGTGTTCGTGAATGGATGCGTGATGCGTGAGGGGGGGACAACTTACTGTCTAACTGCCAGATGTGACATCTCAAACGCCTGGAAAACATTACGATTATGAAATACGGCCAATATGATCTCAAGAGGTATTATGGAGTCTAGCTAGACTACTAAATCACACACATTGACTACAAAGTTGATTTCCAGATCTTCTATCACACGTACTATACGTACGTTCCAATCATGTGTATCTATCAACATCTGTTCGAAACATCGCTTAATCAAGTATATTATCAGTGTAAAATAAACTATCAAATATATAAATGTGTGTGGCATTGAAAAAGAATACATTTAAAAATGTAAAATAACAAAATGTAACATATACGGAAATGTTTCCAATTTACGGAAAATTGTTTCGTTTATATATATAATATATATATATATTTTTTTAAACATTCAACTTCTTTTCCCCGGAATGTCCGATGGGTGCATTGAACCTCTCTGAATACTTCGGGGCATGATCTATTCAATCAGCCAATAGCAAGTGGTAACTACGTAGATATCACTTAAAGTAAGTTATGTCAGCGTGATAACTTTCAGGAATAGCCCCTCTTGAATCTACTATGCATCACATTCAGAAACGTGAATGTGATCAACGTTTATAGAAATCGTGCCATACCATAAACATGAGGTTGATTTTAAGCGAATTTCATTTTAATAACTTTATCGTCCTAGAATACGCTATTGTATGCCAATCACCATCAAAAACATGCGTCAATATTATGGTGAACACAAATAAACCAATCAATAAACTTGGTTTGATGTAGCTGGAAAATTGAATTTAGGAATTAGCTGTCTATTCCAGAGACAGGATTCAAAGTAAAAGAAACAAAATATCACAAAATTACTCGACGTTATTAGATGAACCGCTGTTATAGCTTGCAACGTAATATTTATATGTAACCTTGGTTTGTTTCAATTGTAATCACGAATACATGAAAGTGGGCAATGCCAATTAGACCCATGTTTACAATTTGAAACTTTATTTAGTCTATTTACATTTTCAAATGGAAAATATGTTTCTTATTTATGGACAACCAAACACAAGAAACAATAACTTTCCTTTTCATTATAAATAATAAATAATACATTCTATTTCATTTTAAACTGAAGAACCAATAATCGATCTTTTATTTGTGAATTGTGACAATTATGTGCAGCATTTTTGGAATACAATTATGTTTTGAATTCAGGAGTTTCCATTGAAATAAACTGATTTGATAACAATGGGTTCAATATTGAAAATTGAGGATTTGTAAATTTAGTTGAAAACTTGCACACTCTTTTTGAAGATAAATATTGAGTCATAAATCATAGTGTATTTTTGTGTGAAAGGTTAGGTTGGGTATTTTAATATTGCTCAATCGATCATGTTAGCTCTTAATAATCTTTTTAGAGGACACAAGGACGTTGCCTTTAAGGAACGTATTATTGACATAGCTTTAAAGAGATTTGTTTATTTAGCCAAACTGTAAAATAACAAGCGTGGGCAAAGCTCAATGGCTTTAAGTCTACATCAATGAGAAAATTTCGTTGGAAGTGAATAAGAGGATGACTTAATTACTACACGAAAGAGTTCGAAGTATTTTCGTACTTCCCTTGTTTGTTTAATTTAAAAATACAACTTCTTACTCACATTGACGTGAGCAAAACCAAGATAATAAAGATGGCTATTTTCGCTGCAACTAAAATAGAACAAAGCAACCGAGCGGTTAACAAGAGGTTGGTAGACTTTACAGAGGAAAACACTTTTTAAATATTTACAATCGATAATAACTGTGACGCGATCAATCAGAGAAACCTTGTGAGACCTGACCTTGATGCTTACTTAGATCCAAGTCACGTGACCCATTAAGAGGAAAGAGGAACTAACCGCGAGTAAACTGCGCCCGTGGTCCCGACAGCCAAAAGCCGAGTGAGTATATTTGACGAGCCACTCCGGTTTCAACTAAAAACCTTGATTGTTCCCGCATGGGAGCTGCCGTATTTACCTTCTATCTTGGTGTTTGTCTTCAGAGAACTTATTTCTTGCCGAGGCTGCTCTTCAGTAAACAACACGAGGAGATAGCAAAAACTCACCCTCCCTCCCTCCTACAACCCACACCTACCACCCCTGCCCTTTACATCCCGCTTAGCCCCTGAATTCCATCTCATTACACTTTTGGAGAGGAATGGATTAAAACTGTGAATTAAAATTAGCTGAAGTCTCAACCCGTTCGTAGCAGCTAAATCGGTTTAATTAAGAGTACGATTGTACAGTGAAGACCGTTTATAAATCTTCTTTATTAATGCGATCATTTGGAAAGTCTCTTTTAGTATTAGATTAATTAGCTTTCACTCGAAACGCACAATCCAAGAGATTGTAATAAGTTTTTGTTTGCTCTGAAAGATAAAAAAAATAAACAGCATGTTTTTCAACATTAAGTACATAAACGAATACGAAACATGGCATATGATGTAGGTTGATTTAAATCATGAGTAAATACTAAATAGTCAATACTTTAGAATTACATACTTTAAGACGATGATAGATAACCTTCACAACACTGGTGTAATTGCTACAAAGCACACATCGAGTGAGATCTAAGTGAAGTAACTGAAGGAAGTGTCTTTGAGATTTGCAATCCATACACATATATTAATAAAACGGGACACTTGTCGGGTTATTACGCTACGTCGGTCACACTCACCCAATAACCGACCGCCGTGGCCGATGGGGCGAAATAACGCGACAATACGTATTTAATTTTATTAACATTAACCCGGGCCACGAAAACCTACGCATTATAATATAGCCTACATATGATGATGATTCTTGATATTTAAAGGAAATTGCAGATATTATGTCTTGATGGAAATAAGATTTTGATTATTATTAACAAAAAATCCCCATTTGCGGGTGTATCGGCCGTTTAATATTCGCGTTTCTGCCCTAAAGTTACAAAGAAAACAATTATTCGCATGAGTTAACTTGTTTTACTAAACTTTAAATTACGTTTCTATTAAAGAAGTATCGTGATTTTTTGTTCGTTATTTTACCAGTTATGATTTGTTTAATGTGCCGGTACGTTGTATCCAGATTTTTATGTATTTTTGAATTAGGCCTATTAACATGGTTAATACTTATTAAAATGAAAAGAGACTAATTTTAAATGTTACCGTAATAGTATAGCGTTCTTGTGTGTAACTCCTTTTACCAATTTTGATTTAAGAACATAGTTTGTGAGATGAACTTGAAAAAGTAAGCCGTTGGAAATGTTCAAAAATAGCTAAACTAGGTCGGATGCGGCGTGTTGGTAGTTTGCGTGACTGGTGGCGCTCTGCGGTTTTTTGTGCAACCGTTTCAAATGTAGCCTTGGTGTTTGGGTTTTTTGGGTTTGGGGCTGACGGCAGCGCAGAGTAGTGAGAAAACTTGTC
Source organism: Isoperla grammatica (assembly GCA_945910005.1). Classification (NCBI taxonomy): domain Eukaryota; kingdom Metazoa; phylum Arthropoda; class Insecta; order Plecoptera; family Perlodidae; genus Isoperla; species Isoperla grammatica. The sequence continues at coordinate 61,085,935 of OX246737.1, forward strand.
CCTCCTTCCTAGCGCTGGATTGGCCTTATAACTTCTCAAGTCTTGATTATTGCATAACGTTTTTTGACACGACGGGTAATGGGCTTATGCAGAGGCGGAAGGACAATTACACAAAAGTAATGCCTTTTTAACCTTTTTGTTGCCAGGATTCGAACTCAATGCAGCCACCGCGGACAGCTGTTAGTAAATAATAAATATGATGATACATATTAATACCTACGGTTTATTCCAGTTTCTCTGTAAAATAATAGTTCTACCTGTGTGTCTACGTTTTACAACTCGCACACACACACAATAAACAAAACAACACAGTTAAAACCACACACTCACCTACGTGACTTTTCGGCACTACCCGCTGTCTTCCTCAGACGCGAGGTTACTTTACGGTCAGTTATCAGTCACGTCACGCCTGAAGAAGGCAGCGGATGCTACTGAAAAGTCACGCAGTACGTTCTGTTTAAAACACTGTGCCTGTGTGTGTAAGCGGGGTATAAACGGCCCACTAGTATGACGGCCCGCTAAATATTTAGTCCGGGGCCAGCTTGTAGCCTATTCTAAATAAAAACAACGCTGGTAGAGATGTTTTCTGTTTGTAAATCAGTAAATACTATGTATCAATGTTTGCAGCTTCATATGCATAACAAATGTATTTTATCAAAGTAGGTTACCATATTTAATTATTTGTTGCTATTCCGTATGAAACTTTACTTTTTCTTTTTATGTTTTTCATAAAAATAAATTATTTTAAGCACATCAATTATTCATGTTGATATAAAACATTTTAATAACATTTGCAGGCATTATTACATCCATATGCAACAAGCTACAATGTTTATACTAACGTGTATGATCTAATTTGTTATATTAACTAATTCGCCATCAACTAAACTCCCAAGTGAGTCATGATAGTGTATTAAATTATATTGACCGAGATACTCTCGCACAATATATAAATAAGGGTAGTGCAATAATGGTATTTATCAACACTTTTTTGGGCCAGCTCGTGAGTTTCTGGGCCCGGATTCACAACAGGTCCTGTCTTTTTATGGCCAAACCTCTAAGACCGGCCTATTTTTGGACCTCTTATAAAATCAAGAAAATATCTTAGAACAGATTTTAAAACATATTATTGGAATGCTCATTATATCCTTGTTCCCACCAGGAATTAGAAACTTTTCATGTGACCTAGATCTGGTTTTACAAGATGTTCAAAGTCGGCCGGTCTTAGAGACCAAAGACTTAAAACCTATTGTGAATTCGGGCCCAGGATTTCTAAACTTAGCTAAGCGACGCTTGTTTTGTTATCGCATTGTCCATTGAAACTTCTAAATACTTTAGTCATGGGCGAAGGTAGGGATTACAAATATAAGCTTAGCGATCCGATGTTGGAACTGTCGGTCCAACATCGATATGCAAATATTAAGTCGAACGGCAGCCCTAACAAACCCATTCAACGCTACTCAAAGTATTGTAATTTAATCAGATCGGTCATGATCGGAATGAGAGCTATCATCCACGTTTTTACTCATCCCTGCTGTTCTCGCATTTATTTTATTTCACATATATTTATGTTCGCATTCATGCCGGCCCTCTTCGCGACCTGAACACCCGTCTTCCATCTGCCGCGTATAGAACAGGTCCAGGGTAGCAGAACATGACATACAGTAATCTGCAACAAAGAGACCGAGGTCATGAATATGAACTAGCGTTTGAGTTGTTCCATATACGTCCGGTCTCGATTCCACCGCATATACTGTAGGATGTAAGTTACTGGCCAAGGTCATACCTTGTCTTGTAGAGGTACAACGAACCTCACTACAATTCTAGAATCTAGATTGTTCTTTTGTTGATTGATTAATTAAATAATTGAGAAACATTTTTGGGTGAAGAAACTGACAGGGAGGGGGAGGAGGGGAAACAATATTGGCATTCGCTTAACCAATAGGGAGCTTGCAATAACGTCATTTCCAGTATTGCACGGTAGCCATATTGAGGTACTCTGTAAAAATTTGTTTACGTTCTTCCGACACTTCATTGTTGCAATATTGCAGATGTCCTTTGACTGTCACATCAACTGTTTTCAAACAAAGGTTCCGTATTATGATTGAAAACAAATTAAGAAAGCGCGTAAACTCTGTTTGAAGACAATCATTTGCATGTGTTATCATTTTCTTGAACTTTTACCTGCACATATCAATCTATACGGCTTGAAACTATGATATTTCCTGGATAACCTATGTGTCTTCTATTGACAGAACAAATGTAAACAAGCAATGTGTACCTCATAATGGCCGCCACGTGACGTCTATTGAAAGCTACCTATAGAGAACACGCGTATGAATTTTTTAATCGATTTTTTAATACCTTGTCTCTCATGAAATAATTTTTGTGTCTTAGAATTTTGAAAAACGGATCACGAGCCACAGTTGATGGGATTTGACGCCATGGTTTGTCCATAAGTCCATGGTTTGTCCATGGATTACTATTATAAGTCCATGGTTTGTCTTTGTCTTAGACCATATAAAGGTCTTTGTGCACGCTCACCGCCTTAGCGATTGGTCTGTTACGCTTCGTCAAGGTCTACTTGAGCTCCGCCTAGCGGAGGCTTGTTGGGAGTTCGACGAGCCTCCGCTAGGCGGAGATCAAGTTGACCTTGACGCTTTGAATGTTGACGTCACAGCCACCTCGACGCGTTTCAGATCCCCGAACAAGGTCTGCTTGATCTCCGCCTGGCGGAGATCAAGTAGACCGTGTCCCCGAGTTGAAACTTCCTATTGCCTATTGTTGATTTTAAACATGTTAATAATTACTATGACATCATAACTCGGTTCTTTCCTTTTTAACTGGGTACATTTTAATAGTATACGGAGAATTGTATAAGTATCGATAACGACACAAATATAAAATATTCATTGCGTAAGCATATTAATTTTCACAAGAAAGCTTTAATAATGTTACTTTTCTATCTTCGCAAATAGTTTGCTGATCATTGGCTGTGTGTGAAAAGTTCTAAAATATTCTACATCTGTGTATATGCATGAACACATACAACAATCCAGTTGCCCATTTAAATTATATCAACTCTATAGTTCATAAATTATGGATTATGTTGCATAAACAACTTTTGGTACATGTATAATATTAATACATGATACTATATTTTTTCCGGTTATTGTTAAACTAAAAGCGATCTCATACATTTGACATATTAGACAGTTTTTCATGCAGTCACTGTAATTTATATTTTCGGAATAGTCCTTACATTCATAATACTGTGACTAATTCTTTTAGTTATTTTCTGTCGAATAGAATGTTTCTTATCATGTGTATCTGATACAGAATAAAACATTGTCAAAGACTACCAGGGAATATTACGCAACGCTTTTTTGCCTTAGCTTTGAACTAACAGCATCTTTGCAAGGACCGGCCCCAATTTATAAGACATCATCGCATCATGTATCATATGTTAACAACCTGTATGTTCCAAAAGTGACAACTGTGATACGTTTCGTAATGCGGAAACATAACTCGTAGATTCCAAGAAAAAGTCACATTAAATAATCTCGGAGGACAAGTAAGGAGGTTGGGTTACTTACCGAGCCTATTTGCATAACTCTTTCCCATTGTCGAATTCGCATTGTTGGGGAATTTATCCAAAAATAGTACCTTTTTTTTAGTTTAGTTTGTAGACTTTAAAAGTAACTAGTTATAGTTAACGTTAGTCCCAAAATAAAGTAACTTGAAAGTTAAATTATCATAAAAAGTAACTAGTATAAGTTGGTTTTACGCTGTTTGCGGCAGCAATGCTATCACAATACCTTGGAGGAAAGGGGGTTACCGTCCCGGTGTATGGGAAATTTTCTCAAAAACAAGGCGTTGGACAAGATATTCTTCTCAAAAACACATTTCATTATTGGGCAAACAGAATGTCGAGATATAGCATGATGAGGGAAATGTTTATTTTTACGAAGTACAAGAAGCTGCTCAAATAAAAGTAATTTTCAACTTGACTTTTATTGAAAGTTACGGTAAATAACTCTCAGTTACTTTAAAAAATTGCCGATTTTTAAAAAGTAACTCGTTAGGCCTACCCTCAAAGTGTCGTGGGGCGGAAATTTATTGGAAGATTATGATTGTTGAGACATATTTATGGTGGTTGTTCAGATATTCATGTATTGTTTATCCACATAAGTGATTCTTTAACTTTAATTGTTTATACAAATATTATTATAAAGCCCGACTCATGACAAAAGTTACTAAAAAAGTAATGCGTTATACCGCTAATCTTACTTTCGCCAACTGTGAACATTCGTGACGTTGGTAAGACTTACTTAATCCATGGGTTTCATTTAATCATTGAAACTTGCAAGTTTTTAAATGTAGGTACAGTAAATCATACTCATCAGTGTTATTAAAACACATATTGTTATTCACTATAAGAAGGAAAGTACAATATGTTGTTTAAATTATTCCCTTTTGAAATTGCCGTAATAAAATAACGCCTACGAGAATATCTACTACGAGATACGTCCATAAATATTTAGTACATATTCACTAATAGCTTACTTATTGTTGTTTTAACTTAGAAAACTTAACTTTGTTTTCAAAGTTTAATTTTAATCCTTAATAAATATTGTATTGTTCATAAGAGACTAAATTTGTATTTGATTTGGATGCAGTTTATTAGTAATACATATGGTTTAAGAAGACAAGTGCAGTTCATTACTTTTTTCTAAACTAAACTACTATCGGATAAGTACCTGTCAAGAATGGTGACAGGTCTGTTGTTAAACCAAATAACTTAGTATACATCCTATGTTAAACCTTTGTCTTATATAAAAATTTAATTTTTAAGTTTAGTTTAACGCATTTTTCAAGGTCGCAGTGCATTATTATGACACAACAACATTTTGATTGGGCTTTTCTTGACACATCTCAGAAGACGGAAATTTAAAGACAAAGAGTATTAACTCATGTATTTTGTTTGTAATCTAGAGTTTTAATTCAACTAGATCTTTGATGAGTTTACTTTAATATAGGGCCTAATCTAGATTGAACTTCCTACATTATACGAAGAGCGTATATAGTCTTAAAGTGGTTTACTTCTATAGATCCATGCTATCCGCTCCATCTAGAACGGGCGCACTCAGGTTTAGCGTAGACATTTAGCAGTTTCTTCTCTGTTCTATATGGAGGCACACCCTAGGATCCTCTTTTACTAATGGGTCTGCGGAATCCTATCCCATCCAATGCAATTAACTAGCTAAAGTCTCGCGTTGAAGTGAAATGCCTCTCTGCATAATCCGTCATGCCACTCTTCATGTATCCGCTTCCCGTTGTAATGGATAATAGCAATGATCTTAAAGCGATAGAGCGCAAGACTCCCATTCGGAAGGTCGCCGCTTTGATTCCGGCCACCGGCAATCCTGACTGAAGGTTTTTTCGAGATTTTTCTCTGTCGTAAAGGTGAATGCTGAGATTGAGTCCTAGTACAAGCCCTTGTACACTCCTTCACTATCTAAACACCCTAGATTATATGTGTTTGCTAACCGGAAACAGACAACTAAACTAATATTAATTTACAAATGATTGTCTAAATTAAACAAATAATGATTTGTGTCCTTGTTTGGCCGATTGATGTACTTCCGTCATTTAGCATGTAAATCATTGTCTTTGAATTTGATCTATTCTAAAAACGGAACAATTAAATTCGTGGAAAATTAACTTATACCAGTCTGCCTCGTCAATAACGTAAGTTGGAGACCGGGTTTCTAGGTTTCGTTTAGTTTACTCAGCCATGGCACGTTTGACTGTGTGATTTCAGCAGCTGTAGTCGTAGCTGTGTTGTTTGCAATAGCTGTCCAACGAATCAGTCTGTCACAATATAAACCTAGCAAGGAGTTTCTAGAATTTATCTCACGATAACCGAGGGCTAACTAGATGATAGTGAAGTAATGGATTTGTTTATGGTTGCTAGGAATTTTTTTATTACGTGCTATTCTCCCTAAGAAAATCGAGCTCCATAGCAAACATACCGATAAATATGGCTCAGTGGGGAACGCGAGACTCTAATTCGGGAGGTCGCCGGTTCGATTCCTTTCACCGGCAGTTCTGACTGAAGGTTTTTTCCGAGATTTTCCTCAGTCGTAAAGCCGAATGCTGGGAGTAAGTCATACTATCAACCCTCAGACATTCCTTCCCATCTATCCAAACTCCCAATGTACTTAGTTATTCACTTGTAGAGGGGCTCGTAAGGTAAAGCTGGTGCGCACCAACAGGGATTCCTACGAAACATTATTAATTATAGCAAACATAAACAAATCCTGTACTTAACTCGACTGTGCATCTTGGCCTTGGTCTTACGAAAGCTGATTAATAAAGATATTTAAATAATTACTTACATCGCAGCTTACTTGTTCCAACTCAATGAAAACACAGTCTCTCACAAACTGTTCTTTTGAAGTTGGGGTATGTTCTAAAGTTCTCGTCGAGCAAGATTGTCAAGCAAAAACTAACCTCATTTATTTCTAGCTGTGAGTATAGCATTTTATTGTTTCAATCTACTTAATTAGATAATGTTTCGAATAACTTATGTGAAGTATCAACCAGTGGCGTAGCTAGAAATCCACGGGCCCCCGGGCTACAGCGAGCTGGCGGGCCCCTGTCATTGACGCCTACAATCTGCATGTAATTTACTATTAGAAAATTATTATAAAATTTAAGTATTATTGACACCGAGTCTTGGTACTCACCATTCACCATTGGATTCGACAACATTGTCACTAGCACTACCGGTATCACACGACGCAGTGTTACTTTTGAGTACAAAACTAGTTATTTTAGGAATTTTTTCGTTGTTTTTTTAGTTCCTTGGTTTTCTTCTTATGCTTTTTAATCACATGAGGACATTATTAAAATAGAAAATCAGAGCTTTTGCGACGACCGTGACTATTAGCAAGAGATAATCACAAACTGACTAAAAGTGTGGACATTCTAAAGGGGTTGGAGGGTGGTGACTGCAGACTGTGCAGAGTTGTGAACAAAAGGTTTTCTATTCTACATATTCTATCAACAGCGGATTATTGACAGAATGTAGCCATCAATGAATGACTGTTGGCTGCCAGGGCGACGGTTAGGGCCCCGTGGGGTAGGGGCAAGGTAAAGATAACTCGCAAACAGATTTTCATGATTTTTATGCAACTTATACTTCAACAATTGTTTTAAACAATTACTTGTTTTGTATTTTTTTACTCAGTATCCAGGGCCCGGTTTCAGACCGTCCTGATACTCAGGTCTTTTGAACTCAAGCTTGTCTCAAAACCGGGCCCCCGGGCTTCGCCCAGGCTGCCCCCCCTATTCCTACGCCACTGGTATCAACAAAACTTCTGATGCAGAGGTATGCTGAATATTCGCATGAGACAGTCATGCGAGTTATTGGTGTTTCAATGGTGTTGGAATGAGAGTATAGCTTTATGAAAATTAGTTTCATTAAAGTCATAGCACTTTTATTTTGTTGTCTGATTGTAACTTGTAGTGGTTCTGCACTGAATGAAGATAATGGTTGACTTCAACGGCTCAGTGATATAATTAATTATTTCTTGCTTGAAATAGAGAACGCTAATGATAATCCATATAATTGCAATGCACACTGTCTAGACGGGAGGGAAATCTATTCCGATGCAGCTGATCCTCGTGCTTGAATTAAAATCACGTAATTTTGTTCGAGAATACACCGGCTTAACCTGATGTGCCCGGCTTAGATCATAATTACTTTAAGATCCTTTATATTACGGTGTTAGGATGGAATGTCCCAGAATTATCGTATTGGACTAGATCCCAAAAATCGCCTGAGACTGTGGTAGGGGAAAAATTACATCATTTTTGCTGTTAACTGGAATCGAACAAGTGACCTACATATGTTTAGGGTTACTTTTTATCGCTGAGAGCAATGTTGTTATCCCAGTATGGCTTATTACAGCTGAGCTGGTTTGAATGGCGACATTGCATTCTCGTCCCGTAGCCGACAAGAAAGTCATATCATGACAATAACATTCCAAGTGGAGTCTATTTAATCTTAAACAAATATGGTAATTGTGATATTGTAAATTGGGAGTGTGTTGTATCAATGTCATAATTGTACCGGAATGTAAAAAATGGCTAAATGAGCCAACAAATAAACATACATACATACATACATAGTATCCGTATAAGCCTATTTTTGTTTCATTGTTTCATTTGTGTTAGCGTTTAGTGAGTAATATAGGGCAGAGAGCCCACGCCATCACCAGTTTGTCTACTGCCTTTTACTGCCCAAAATACTTTAGTCGGGTAGTAGAAGTTCGCCAAGCGACGCGATGACGGAGCCTGATAGGTCGGCTACTTCCCCGAAGAAATACGAACTTACGAAGACAGCCGAAAACTCCGTCATCGCATCGCTTGGCGAACTTCTACTACCCGACTTAAGTATGTTGGTGTTAGTTTCCATGTATAAAACTATCCTCAGTTAACACAGGCGCTAAAGGGAACAAAGGGGTTTGTACGAATGCCAGCCTGATGAACGTTTCGTGCAAATACCAGAATCCGGGAGAAAATAGTCACCGTGTTAAAACCGCACAGAATTACAGTTTAATATCTCTTGAGATTCCTACACAAGATCGAAAAAGTAAGAACACTTGACCATATGGTTTAGTTTGCACTACAGACTGTATAATAAATATTTAAGCGAGCGAAGCGAGCGTTTCCACTTGACTCTTATGGCACTTCGTTCTGTTTTTTTTTTTTTTTTTTTTTTTTTTTTTTTTTTATGTCCGTCGATAGCGGTCGAACGGAAAGTCCGATCAACTTGAAATTTGGACCATCCACAAGCCTCGATGTGGATTGAAGGTGTATAGTTTTGAGGCAAAATCGTTCGAAAAGTTACAAAGTTACACCATAGTTACTGCAAAATATTTTTCTGAAACAAAATGGCGGCAAAATGTGAGATAGACAGATTTTTCTACAGATTTATCCGGTTACGAATATGTTAATGTAATGGCGATCTGATAAATATTGGCAAAGTTACACAAAAGTTAAGTTACTCGAAAATATATTTTTGAAACACAGTTACGGCAAAATGTGAGGTGGCTATGTTATAGTAAATTTTTGTCCGGTTACGAATTAACTAACGCAAACGCGATCCAATACGTATAAGAAGCAGAAATTACATTTCTATTGCTGTCAATAACTGTTAGTAACGGTGGCGGACCGCGGCGAAAACATGACAGCGAAAATTCTTAGCAACGCACATTGCACTGCATCCAACAATGTCGGGAAGTATAATAGCTATGGAAATTAGAAACATTTTTGCAATGCGCATTCTTGAATTGTTGTTAATTGTTGTTTGTATTAGCATTGAAATCTTTTCGCCAGAAAGTTCGTAGATATTGACGCGCTCGGTTATCAACGCGTCAAACAGAGCGTTTTCCTAGTAATAAGCAGTTACTTTTTATGACCATACAATTTTTTTTTTTTTTTTTTTGTGTGTACTAGACTCTTATGGCACTTCATTCTGTTTGTTTTTTGTTTTGTTTTTATGTCTGTCGACAGCGGTCAAACGGAAAGTCCGATCAACTTGAAATTTGGACCATCCACAAGCCTCGATGTGGATTGAAGGTGTATAGTTTTGAGGCAAAATCGTTTGAAAAGTTACAAAGTTATACTCAATAACTGTTAGTATCGGTGGCGGACCGCCGCGAAAACACTAGACAGAATGACAACGAAAATTCTTGGCAACGCAAATTGCACTTGCACTGCATTCAACAATATCGGAAAGTATAATAGCTATGGAAATTAGAAAAAATTTTGAAATGCACATTCTTGAATTGTTGTTAATTGTTGTTTTTATTATCTTTGAGATCTTTTCGCCAAAACGTTCGTAGATATGGACGCGCTCGCTTATCAACGCGTCAAACAGGTCGTTTTCCTAGTTAATAAAAATTGTGAATAATAATTAATTAATTATGTCCGGAGGTATTCATCACCATTTCTGAAAGTCTAAAAACACTTGTATCAAAACCATTTCGCTTGATATTTGAACCGACAACTTCTGGCTCTACGCACCCGTACAAAGCGGACTTCGATTTCCAGCATTGAAAAACCTTAACTAGGCGTTGTAAAAGATATGTTTTCTTTTACGTTATAAGTGCAAAAATCAGGTGCATTCAGAATTGTAATTATTTTCTGGGGGGAGTTTCATATAGTTTGCCTTATACTCAATTACAGAAGTGGTGCAAAATAAAAATAGTTTATGTATTTTGTTGAAAAATTATATCAATATAAGACCAATTCAAAAATCCAATCGATGTTCTGTAGGGGTTGTCATTGAGGCCGTGATACATTGCGTATTGTATTTGGTGCAGTTCAACCATTTGGCATGTTTGGTGGTTAATGGTGGGAGGTGAGTGGGACTTGGGAAACCCACGCTAACGTGACGTTTCAGCCACTTAAAACACCACAGGGGGTGAAGGGTATAAACGCGTGACAGTGCATGGCTAACTATGTTTCACTAGAGATTCCATTATCTGCATGGCTACACCGTTAATTGTGTAACTCAAAGCTACGGACACGAGTGACAATGTCAGTCAGTCCGTGGAAATAGCTGTGACGATCGTTAATGTCTGTCTGCGAGAGACGTTAGCCCCCCCCCCCCCCACAACCCTGACGGCAACATTATCTTGTCTCCATTGAAGTGATAATGACCCCCCCAGATGTGGGTCAATACACACTGAATGCAACGTGGCATAGTTGACGAGATTCGATAGTCGTGGCTGAACAGACATAAAATTTGCAGTTGCAGAGGTAAATCACTTTATTATGGACTGTGCCAACTGCCAGTCTTGGGATAAAATTGGGGTAATATTATATAGAAGGAACTAGACACAAGAATTCTGTACTATGCAAACTCATTTAAAATGAATATTTTCTTTCGTATACTAACAATGTTAAAGTACTTCAAAATGACATCAACATTTTGGTCATATAAAAAAAATCGTAACTAGTAAAATGATTCACAGAAAGTCACGATACTTCTTTAATAGATTTACAAGACGTTAAAGTCTGGTAAAAAAAAAAATATAGAATAAGCCGTTTAATATTGTTTTCTTTGTAATTTTAGGCCAGGAATGCGAATATTGAACGGCCGTTACGCCCGGAAATGGGGATATATTTTTTTGTCGCTTCCTTGAACACCTATCCATACAACTGACAAATAATAATCGAAGTCATATTGCCAACAAGACATGTCTAGATTGGCCTTAAGGACAAATTGACCCAAAGAACGTCCCACAGGTGGCTCGTTGGTCCAGTGGTTAGCATCCATGCTTCCAATGCAGCGGGTCCCGGGGTCAAATCCCGCTTCAGGCAGAAGTTTTTTAACTTCTTATGTGGATTCAATTCCATTACTTCTTGGTTTAGGAATAAGAAAACGGTGACTTTGGAGCCGTCCTAGCAACGAAGCACTCAATAAATTCAAAGTTGTTCTGAATCGGCCTTGTTGATTCTAGCATTTATCCGCAGGTGTTCGCACTGTCGAATCACTGATTCTTATGTTTCGTATTTGAAATATCAATCTTTGATTGGTTATCGCTCACTCGTCGATGGTGTTCGAAGCCTACAGGGTTGGTTTAGTCACTTTAAATTAAGGTCTTCCACTGCAAATCAGTTTTGTTACTGAGTGGGTAGACTCTAAATGTAAATTTATTTGATTTATTTATTTAAAGGTTATAAAATAATAACGTTATTGGGATTGTCAGGTGAAAAACTAAAAAACTACCATTTGTATATGTCTACCCTCAAATATGGAAAGCATGACCGAAAGATACCATTTTTTAAAAGCAGAAGGTTAAAAATGGAAGAAAACGCGTTTTTTTGGCTTGTTGCTACCAAGTAGCACCGATCAACTTTTCTCATTTGCATGGTAATTGTATATGGTAATTCCCATCCAATGGTAATTCCCATAAAAAAAATGTTGATTTGAGATAGTAAAACAACCGCTAAAGTAGGGCACTTATCAAAAATCGATCAGGAGTTTAAATGTGCATCGTTTCTCTACCGATAACATGCATCATAGTACGAACGTGATCTTCTACAAAATGCCCTGCAATTAATTTTTGTGCGACTTGATGTGTAGAAAAGTTGCAATCTGTTTTGAGCGGTACTGTCCGCAGTCGCCGAGTGTTTCACAGAACGATGGCTAGGCTAGTATTACACAATGAGTGCTCTGTCTATCGAGAAGGCATTAGCGAGCTTAGAACCGATACAGCTCTACTACGCTTTAGAAGGAAAATGCAGCAGAGCGGGTGAAGTGAACCTAGTAGAATAGCTAAATGTTTGCTATCTTTTTCTTGCATTTAAGCAACCTATATCAATTTTATTTTAGACATAACTGAATTTCATGGACTTATGACTCATTGGTAATTTTTTAGTTGTTTACTTGACTTCATCATACACTGGGTATAGTGCATACTATACGAAATCATAAACTTGTGTTCTCAGACTCTCACACGTGGTGTAGCGTTCACTCCCATATTACTAAGATCAATAATTTTAACCGTTTTTAATATTGAGACTTTAATTTATTAATTATTTAAATGTTTATTCATTTAATCAAAAAATTTATTATTTATTTATTTATGTATTTATTTATTTAAGGAGAGCCCAAAATGATGCAAATCTCTTATTTATAAATCCCATAGAATCAAAATTTGAGTATTAAAGGCTATTAATCTAATAATATATATTATTTGTTCCAATAGGTAAAAATCTCAATGGGTGTAAAGCACAAAGGGTACAAACTGTAGAATTTTTATCCCTTAAGATTCGTATGCTTTGCAATTTCGATCCTTTGGGAATATTTATCAGTAACTACCTGGATAATACGACTGGCGATAAACTAAGCCTATATAAACTGCACCAATGTCAATTGTCCAGCTGCCTGACATCCCACCCTGACTGTAGGCCCCTCGAGCTAAGTTACAAGGTGTTGTCGTCACGGATAAGTGAAGCCTGTGACAGAGCATTGAGATGCAGATTGAATTAATGGAGTGTGATGAATGAATTTTTAGGACACTGAGGTGCAGACCGACTCGAACCTGCAGCAATGTTTTTCTTTGTATTGAGGTAATAGAATAAGTTTTACTTCAGAAAACGTTTTTCGTAAATCATATCAATTTTCTTGCTGTATCTTAAGTTTGTGGCTAAATATTATCATGACACTTTTATTTTTTTGTCATACGAATAAAATACTGATTCCATTCACCAAATGAAATCAGTTGTTTTTATCGTAGGACACAAACTCAAGAAGTGGAATGATCTTTTTTGTTGACCAATTAGTTCATCATGATCAATATTTAACCACGAACAATATTCAGCAAGAAAATTAACATGATTTACGAAAAACGTGTTCAGAAATAAGATTATTTTTATTGACCATAATAGCGTTTTCCAATGGGCTGCACCGAGGCCTTCGTTATACATAACGAGGGCCTCGGCTGCACTCAATGCGCACTGGTCCGCCCACTGGAAAACGTTCTACTATCAATAACACTTTTAATATAACCTATTGGTCACTTGGGAGCTGAAGTAGGAATTGGTGGAAATATTTAAGTTGTGTTCGGAGACCGTGGATGTATCTGTCTGTAAACCCGATAAGAACCATGCAGTTTGCAGTTAATTACACGCAGTTAATTATTAGACTGTTGCAGTGAAAAACCTGTGTCACAGATAAGCCTGTGTATACCTTTTAATTGCTGATACATACACGTTCTTTAATTAGCAACTTTGATTGTAATTAATTTTGGTGGTACATTTCTCTACAATCAAGTGGCTGCTGCTATATCTTAAAACATCCTTTTCAGCATACAGCGAAATGTATGTACTGAACTACAGTTAGTTTCAATTCAAAATACACGCCGGCAAAATGCGAACTAAAAGGTACAGTTTCTTATTTTTGGAGACTACTGTCAATCATACCCTTTATTTGACAAACCACTTACTTTCTAACAAAGTAAAGGCAGCTCCAAACCACACGGACCTTTGACCATGAATATTCAGGATCAGCCATTCTCATAATGGGTTTGTAAGAAAAGTAGTAAAATAGCAGTTTCATTTAGTGATGGTCATTTTTCTTGAGCAAGAGATAATTATGGCCGACCCTTGCTCTCGTCTTCGCTATTGTCAAGCAGGTGGTTTTAGGTATTTGAATAGAAATCTTTGGTGGTCGCATTTTTTTAAACTGTGCATCCTTCCTGGCGACAAGCTTGACGTTAACACCTTGCTCATTGAGCGGGAAATAAGCCTCCCTTTGAGAAGTCCTATTTACCGGTGTGTATTTTGGATAGAGACGAACTTTAGGAAACGCCTCCATAATAATTTGTGGAAGAGCATTCCATTATCTGTTAACCACCTATAATAAGTAATGTTGCCCAATGTTACTTCTGCTAGCATCAATTCTTATTTTAAGGCAACGATCGCCTCTCCCAAGCTGGTCTTCCTTTGAAGTCTGCTCATGCATCATCCCCCTTATAAATCCTGTACATGTACACAGTCTTGATATTTTCGTCTTCCTTTCAATGATTCCAAAACAAGCTTTTCCAACATCTCCCCAACACTCGCTTTTTTGTCTAGAATCCTTCATTACATATCTTTCCGCTCTCGTCTGAACCATATCTACCTTCTTGTTGTGCCCGACCTAGAACCCACCCCATACACTGGCACAGTACTCTACATTTAATAGGCCTGTCTAGCTTTAAATATCCCTTTTCCATCCTTGACTTTCCTGCTACATCGTTAAAGGTTTCTCATTACAAAAATTAATTTACTGAATGCTTGGGAAACCATCACACATGTGTACCTCAGTCCAGATTGTTTGCCACTGTGATTCACAAATATTAACATTCCTTAGATAAAGCTTCTTCGGAATTTTCGAGATTATATAGCTACATGTAATAATTGCAACCTCTTATTTAGAAAATCTAAACATTTTGCTTGTCTCTCTTTTCAACATCATTCCATTATTTAAAACCCATTCAGTCACGAAATATCAATCTTTCTGTTTAGTTCTACACAGTCAATGCTACTTTCTATCTGCCTGTATACGATACGCCAGTGCCCAGTCATCAGAAAATAATTTCCACGAACGTGGAACGAAATGTTCCACGAATTTGAATGAGGACAACTATATCTAGATATATATTAGGGCATTTATTTAGTTGGTAAGAAACAAACAAAGACGGATTCACATTGTGACGAAAAGATATCTCGGTAAACTTAATTCTGGATTATTAAGTATATATCGCGTGTTATTATTGAACACCGCAGTTCCCGGCGGACACCAGCTTAGTGAATTACTGGATGGTCTAGGACAGTCGGGAATCTCCGGATATGCCTCGTGGGCTATACTTCAAAACAGCTGGACGAGATCGTTGTAAAAAATACAAGGATAAATGTCCCTGCTAGAGAGCTAGAAACTATAAAAATCATCTGCTTGATTAATAATATTTCGTAGGAATACTTGTTACAGAGTGCACACCAGCTTTACCTGATTTGCCCCATTTTAGTTGACGAACTATTCTCGGTTTCAATCCGAGCTGCGATCACCTCAGGCTATGAAAAATCGTTTTATGCCACTAGTCCAGCAATTTTACGAAATGTGAAAAGTGGAACTTACTGGAAACCGGTGGGAGCTACACCTGTGACATGCGAGCCGGTCAGGGTGAAAAGATGTGTAGAGATGTGGAAGTTGGTGGAAGTTGACGGAACCTTGTATCGTTGCGTATAAACGTCATTCTGTATACAATTTTAGGTCGAATGGTACGTACAGTACGGGCCATATCGTATAAAATCCTCAATTGATACCGAATGATCCATACTGGAGGGTCAATATAACGTACAATACCATGTTCTAGGTCTTGTAGCCCATACGGCTCCGCCTACCGATTGGTCTAAAAATTTAGTTCGAATGGCGTTTCGACGCTATGGCGCATCGTGCTCAGATTTTATACCGAGAGACTCATCGTGTTTTTATACCGAGTGGTGTTTCGACTTTATCATTATTATAATAATAATAATAATAATAATAATTATTATTATTATTATTATTATTATTATTGTTATAATTATTTTTGTTTATTGTTTATTCTTGTCATCACAATAAGTAAAAAAGAAAGAAAAAACAAATTTAAAAGTCTCTTGACAAGAAACGGCGTTGACGCTAGCTAACACTATGCTAAAACACTTAAAATCCTAAGAAATCTTTGCCGCGAAGAGACTTCTAAACACTAAACACTATTAACACTTCAATTAAACTAAACTAAACTAAAACTTAACTAAAACTAAAGTTAACTAACACGTCACAAGTTAAAAGTTTGCCACATGTGCTTCGTGTACATGGAAGGGAAGTGGCTTATTTGAGGCTGTTCCATGGAATGGGCCCGACCCGTATGCATATGGCTAGACAGTCACTCACCACTGCCATTTTTATTACTAGTCGCTGTCGGAAATCGTTCCCATATTCACGTGACAACGAAGACCTGTCTGAACCAACCGGGTGAATGAGGAAACACACCCATAGTATTTAGGCCATGACTTTTAAGTTGTTTTTTACAAGATTTTGGGGTGCACTGCATTCTACTAATTTTATTTTTCGCTGATGGCAAAAAAGAGGTTTCCCAGAACTAGAACAAAAACCTCTATAGTTGGAATAAATCAAATTATAATCAAACAACACAAAAAGAAAAAAATATAAATAATACGTTAAAAGTTAATTTTAGATCTGTTGCTCGATAATGTTTTCTATTTTCCTGTAGCCTACTTAGCTCAAATGTGTATATTTAAAAACCGTTGCAAATTACTCCTGCAGTTCCGAAACTTACTTCAAGAAGTAATTACAAAACAAAAAGTTCAAACACGTTTAATTCACCGTGTTTTTTTTAGATCCACTTGACAATTGCGATAGTGTTTTCAGTTTTCAATGTAAAAGTTGTCCGAACAACCATTAATTTCAACTTGATACACTATCAATTACAACGTGGTATCGTGTATGGGACTCTGGGCTTTGGGATACAAGAAGCGCCACTTACGTGCACAGGATAACAATATTTTAATTATAATTCTAAGGAATCTACTGCACACTTCTGTATCCGGCTTTCGCTTACAAATGTACTCAACTTATTTTTCCTTTTAACAATAAATCCACACGATTAAATTGTATCTTTGAAATATTAATTCAAGCTTATCTCCACACAAGGGGTAGGTCGGTATTACGAATACACGTGCTTTGCATGCTGACGGAATAACCGAGTGCAGATACAAACTTAATTATTTATTGCTACATTTCTTAACGTTTACTTGAAGTGGAATCACGGTAGCCCACTTTATAAATGAAATAGAGATTATGCAATAACGTCATTTCCGGTATCACACGGTAGCCATACTGAGGTACTCTGCAAATATTTGTTTACGTTCTTCCTACACTTCCTTGTTGCAATAGTGCAGATGTCCTTTGATTGACATATCAACTGTTTTCAAACAAAGGTTCCGTATAGGTTGTATCCTAAAGGTATTAATTTGGTTCCGTATTTTGAATTAAAACAATATAAGAACGCGGCAGCTCTGTTTGAAGACAATCATTTGCATGCGTTACATTTTCTTCAACTTTTACTTACACACGTCAATCTATACGGCTACAAACTGTGATATTGCATGAATGTAAACAAGCTATAAGTACCTCATAATAGCCGCCACGTGACATCTATTGAATACTGTCTATATTGATATAGTCATCGTACAGCAACTTCGGTAATGCTTCTCGTCACGGGTGGGTGAGCGCAAGCCAACCAGCGGCCATGGCTAATTGAAATACCTACTCGGGTTGGCCGAGACCGTAAACACGTCATTCATTGATGACGAATTCATTACCGGTTGTTGTGCGACGACTTGACGTGTTTTGGGGTATCAGTCGACCGACAAAGGGAACACAGCCAGTACAGTCTGTGCCCTGACGTCGC
Source organism: Isoperla grammatica (assembly GCA_945910005.1). NCBI lineage: Eukaryota > Metazoa > Arthropoda > Insecta > Plecoptera > Perlodidae > Isoperla > Isoperla grammatica. The sequence continues at coordinate 61,103,976 of OX246737.1, forward strand.
GCGTGAAGAACGTGGGTACCCCGGATGAGTCACTGAGAATGCCGACGGAGAGGTCAGCGAAACGTTGTGAAACAAGGTATGTGAAAACACATCAAATCACAAAACGTGGACTTATACCCCAAAATACATTTAATTAGTGTTTTCAGTTTTCTCTGTAAAATATATATATACGGTTTCCTTGTAGGAAAGAACATAAGGATCTAATGGATTTTCGCTCAGATAGCGCGCATTTACAATCCAATGTGTTCCGCATGCGATCAAATAGCTCTAGTTACAATGAATTTACTTGTACTTCATTATACAATTAATTAAATGTTAACACTGAAAAGAAGTCTGGTATAGCTAGCTACAAGTGAGGCAATTTGGCACAGTACCAACTACCGACCTAATACTATTGCATTTATAGTCCCCTGCATCTCTATGTTTCTGTTGTTGAGAGGAAACACAAACAGCGTCCCGAGTAGCTCCGCGCAGCAGGATTGCAAGCGGTTGCAAGAAATTGTCTCCCATCGACGGAGTCTCGTTGAAACAGCGCACGAAATTAAGGAGCGCACGTTCTTCTAGTGTCGAAAGTATGTTAACTACCCGACAACTTTTGAATATAGGTTAAGCATGTACAGTATGTGAGCATTATCATCGAGGCCGCGTTGGCAGTTCAAGTGAATGTGTATTAAACTTGTTACCCTACATAGGAAATCTAGCAACAAGTCCTTCAGTTAAAATCAATGTTGCAATTCAGACGTCACCAAATAAATACTTTTTAGTACTCAATTTACGTTGCTTACAAAAGGCGAAGTCTAGGCAACAAACACTCAATAGAGTTTGAGATTAATAGACAAACTGAATGCATTACGATCCTCTATCTATCTTTAGTGGGTACATTCCGCAACCTCCTGTAAATGATGTGGTTCTAGCATCAGCTAGCACATCATAGCGTCACATTTTGTCAAGTGTTTCGGAACGTCTACAAGTGAAGAGATGGAGAAAATTCGCGCTAAAATTTGTAATGAAATTAAAAAAAAAAAACGTATTCTTATCATTTTCCAACAATAACGAATACGAAATGGAAGATCATAAAACCCTGCAAAGCGTGGTGTAAATAACGGTGAAATTGTATAATTCCTGACAATTTGACGAGCTTTAAAATAATTGCATTTTGAAAACGCCTCCATGATTTGTGAATGCTGGCAGATGCCCTCGATCGAACCGGCTGGCGTTTTCATGATGCTAACTAAATGTGCTGGCTCATGAAGTAACGGAACGCTCAGTCAATGATTTCCAGCACGTTACGGAATGGCCTCATCACGGAAATGACATATTCAGCTAGTTTCGGAACGTACCCTACCTAAGACAAAAATGCACAACAATGAAAAATTAACCTTGACATTACATTTAAAAACTAGTTTGTATTGTTGTGAACTGTTGTCCGTTGTTTTGTTTTGAAGATTTAGAGGGCCGTGATTAACACAATCTAAGGGTTCTAGATCTATTTTGAAAATAGTCGATTCCAAGAAGTAAAACATAAAAGTCGATTTACAGCTACGCGTTGCGAGCGAAGCGAAGGCGCGAGCTCCAATCAGTGGCCGAGTTTCACGCAAAGAAGTTAATAGTTTCAGCAAACTCGGCCGATGATTGGAGCTCGCGCCCTCGCTTCGCTCGCAACGCGTAGCTGTAAACGCAGCATAAGTCAGGGATTTGTGCCAAAAATGAACGGTGACTGGCCATTGTAGATTTCTGGTATGTGTGAATGACTATTATTTAATTTATACAAATTCGCTTACTTATTTGAATTAATCTGAAATTGCGTGAATGCTAATTGAATTCTGGAATTCTGTCATTTAGCTGTCCAACTTAAAATACTTGACGCAAGGCGATATCCTCATGTAAAAAGATAAACAGTCAAAAGGCAGAAAATACCAATTGGAATGGCCAAGAAGTATAAATGTCTGCTCAGACAAGTAATCGTGTGATTGGGCTGACGACGATTAAACGGCGACGAAGTATTAAGGCGTGAAACGTCACAAAGTGGCTCTATACTGATTTACAGATATATGAGTGAAGGAATTGCTCATAACAAGCCATTCACGGATCGTCTCTATAAAACTACATAGACAAGCTCGTTGAAGGAATATGCAATTTTCTAATGTCAAAAAATTCTTATAAATAAAATAATACACACACACCTGTAAGGCTATACTTCAGGAATGTGTATGTGATTCGCACGTACATAATAGTGAACATTAACGTTACGCCCTGTTTTTCCACAAGGTAATAATGTGCGAAATTTTGGCTTGCAAATTTGCACATTTACAAATGTGTTTGCATTAAACAATGATCTCTAAAGTACTAGAATAAAAACACATTATTGTAATGCGGTGCGCATTGCAATTATTGGAATAAATTACAAAAAATAATAATTTACACATTGCAAACATAAAATAATTTGAATTCTAACTAAGTATTTTGGTGTCAGCTAACTTAATGTCAAAGCTCTTAATGGTGGATGCCATGAAGTGATAACAAGTTAACATATTAAATTATAGTTTGAAGTCATAAGACCGGTCATGTCTTCTAGCTATGTTGTATTATTATGATCTATTGACCTGCGAAGAGAATGCGACTCATAGTTATTCATAATTGTTTAATAACGAGTCTGTACCGGTCTCAACCTGCTGTGACACTTCGCCTTCATTACAGTGCTAATCGACCGTGTGAATGCTACGACTTTCTGGTCGAATAACTAAGAGATCGGATGACTGGCGTGTTACATCGTTCCACACGATTGTTCGTGGCTCGAATCATTTTAGTAATCCCAATTGCAAGCTTATGCTTGTATCTTCATAGTGCTCAGGGGCACCGCCAAAAGAAATCAATGGGGGGGGGGGGGCTGCTAGGCACACCAAGGAGAAGGTAATAAGTTGAAGGGGCAAGTCATATAAAACTACAAATTAACCATTGCAACCCTCCCCCACCTACAAGACGACCAACAACACTAGAACTTCACAATTGAAAAACCTAATACATCGATTTTGTTATTTACCGATCTAAAATTTCTAGAACAAAATGCTGACGGCCAGGTCGGTGGAACAGAATTAGTTATATTCTAGTCTTGTATGTTTTTAGAAACTGGATCTGTATATAGTGATGAAAGTGATTCGTCAGTTGATTACATCAGCCAAATTAGAAAAAGAAATGTACCCCATATTATTATTTATGGAGTAAGGTACTATTTTATTGGGTTGGACTTAAAAATAACTGTTTGCCTCTGTGCTAGCCGCCGGTAATCAGTGATGGTTTGCGATGTTCGTGTTTGCTAGAACCGTACACTTGATAATTTTTGTGTTGAATTAAATGTGAACACAAGTGATAAGAAATAGTTTTACCTCAGTCTCAAACCGACGAAAAACAATATTGTCCAAGTTTCGTTCTGTTATAGAGACTTAGAAATAACATATTTTATCCAATTTTGGCAGCTATATAAATTCAAATATTTTTAACAATTGCCTACTTTGCTCAGAATATAATTGCAATGTCAAGTGAAGGGGTAGAATTAAAACTAAACTAGGGGTATGTATTTTGTACAAAATAAATTTGATTTTTAATGTAATAGGTATTAGGTGCCACATATATTTTATAATATATGTATTTACTTATAAGAAAAATTAATTTTATGAATAAAATGTCAACTATTGTTTCATCTTCCGAAGCAATACATTCATGTTTGATGTATAATAGGCCACATGACCTACTTACCACCCTTGATCAACTGTGTATGTAGTCTATATATACCCACTCCACTCCACTCAATTGTTAGCACTGCAAGATTTATTACGCCGTTATTATTTCAATAGCTTCGAAGCCTCATTTGGGTCATGTTGATATATGTCCTCGCACATGATTAATTCTTGATTATTGTCTAAGTGACTGATATATAATTTGGATCCTCCTGCATATCATATCGAGCAAAACTAAACTCACAAGCTCACCAGATAAACATACAATGACACAATAGGTGTACTACACCGTAATACAAGCTCAAGCTGATCTCTGCCCCACGATTGGTTGATTGACACTACCTTGAAATTGGGGGTTGACCTTTTGTACACGCTCATCACTATTGGTATGCTCAACTTACAGCAAGTACAGTAAAACTCATCCTTCAGTTACAAGGTGTTTATAAGTCTAGAGACTAAACTAGCATTTTACAAACGCATTGCGCGAAACCTACACAAATGACCCAGAATGTTGCGAACATTGTTTTGTTTTTTAAATCTTACTATACTTTCTGAAGGGTCAGAGGTTCCAATGCTTGAACCTTATTCTTAAACCACGGCATGTTGTGGACAAGTACGACGTTTTTTTTAAGCAGCCTCTGCCATACGCAGTACATAGCTTGTCCGATGACACAAGGGCTTTCTCGACAGTGACATATGTTCCCCGTTCTCAGCCACTTGATAGGTTAGCTTGAGCAGCATATAATCGTAGTTAAAACATATTCTTGCTTGACGCGCGTTGTATAGATAAACTATTGATAGGTTTTCTTTAGTCGCACTATTCGTTTTATATTTCCAATTTAAGGTATTATGATTTCATGTCGTTTAAATGTTCCGACATAAAATGATTTGTCATTAGTTAATTATTATGTTATGTTAACATAAAATATACATAGTTTTAAGAAGGATAAGATAATTCCAACGTAATCATTCTACTAGACCTAAATATCGTGTGTTTGCATACACATGGTTGTAAAGTAATTTGTGAGGTAGCCACGCACAAAGTTAGATTTGTCACGTTTTTATTTGAGAACTTAATTGCCTCTTATGAAATAAGGTATTTTTAGAAATGCTCTCTAGATTTGAAGAATTAGTAAAATACTATAATACCCTAATTTCTGTGTTTTGTAACTTGCACTGGGTTGGTACTGGCTACCGGGCTTCATCAGTGGCAATCAGTAATACCTTGTTATGTAACTTGGGATGGACAAAACGTATTTCAGTAAACGTGAATTAGGGTGTGCACTGTACACATGCATTTCGTGTGCGATGTTGGTTCAGCGGCGCCGTCGGTCGACGCTGTGGCCGGTCGCACACAGTTAAACCCTGTGTGGGCGGCCTGCACAGGTCCATGCGTTTAATATTAAGATGAAAACAGTAAACATGTACACGTTTACACGTGTACATTATCTCATCTGTATTTGTTATGTAACTTTTTACTTTACTCACATTTTATTTTATTATCTACGTGCTTCGTAGATAATAAGTATTATTTTCACTTTTACTGTTTTTGTAAAGTTGCGAGAAACTATTATTGTATTTCAATGTTTGAATGCTTCAATTATTTACTTGTTATGGTTAAAATGTGCTACACGAACACGCGCCTATTCTCACGCGAATTGCTTCTGTGTCGTGACTTCTGTTGGTTTGGAAGCCAAGCCAATGTTCTTTTCTACGCCCGTTTCCAAGGTATAAACAAGGTTTAATACACTTAAATACTTTTATATGAGAGATGTTTGTTTCTCATTCAATTATTGTTAAAGCAAATTATATTGTATGTTGTAACTTTAATACATTACAATATATAGTGAAGATACATAAAATAAAATAACAACATTAATGGTTCTCAATCGGCAAATTGTTTTCAAATATTAATCATAATTTGTTTTACCCTCTTTTTAGTAAACAACATTTTACTTAAATATAATGTGGAATAAAAAAGTGTTCGAGGCAGATATTTGTACCTATGTCCGGTTCCCCTAACGTCCTTCACTTTCTCCTAACTCCCCATCCTCATCCCCAGATTTACTGTATGGGTCGCGTCTATGTAGCTAGACAATGGTTCTGTTTCAACGTAACCACCGTATAGAGCAACGCATCGCTTGACTTAAGTGGGCGGTTTTCACGCACTCGTCGTGAGTGCGCCTTTTCAATAGTCACACCGTGATAAGTGCTATTTTGTGTGTTTATTTCGTTAATCTTATTTCGCGTGCTTTTGTTTAATTACTGTATGCACGTGTTTGCATTTTTATTTACGTTTACACAACATTTTACATCGTTAACCTCGCCTCAAGACCAGCCCCCCATATCCGTCAGCCATGCTGAACTGGAGACCCGGCAAGATAACTATCAAATTAAGACAGTAATATCGGTCCTCTCCTAACATCTTGTCCCGTTATCTTGTTACCAGGTCCCCCCCCCCTCTTTTCGTGCCTTGTCGCAACACATTCTATTAACATATGTATGTAATCATATGGATATTGATTATTATTGATTATATTAATAATACACTCGAATCGTGGTGGACGTCAGATCCCACGGCACCTGTGTAGCCTGCTGCAATATATGAGACACAAACATGAGTCACAATATACCGTTAGTTAGGCCACACGCACGACCACATCCCAAGAGAAATGCTTATGACAATGACATGTTTGTAACAAACTTTGGTCCACAGGCAAATTAGCCCGCAGAATGGTTTGTCTAGCCATTGAGAAGTGAAGTAATCTATGCATTGGAGGTCTACACAAAATGTGTTAATAGTAAACGAATAATAATAATAATAATAATAACAATAATAATTGAATAACTTACAATTTAAATGATTCTATAAAACACATTAATTATATATTTAAAATTGTAAAATCAAGTACTAATATGATGATTGATGCCCTTTGCAAGAGGAGTTTTTAAACTGTGCAAACATAGAGAGATAGTTTTGTTCGAAGTTAAAATTACATGAACAACATTAAGAATACATACTATAGACAATGGGTCGTATTTTAATTAATTTGGAACTAACTAAATCCTATATAATAACCCTAGTTTATACTGAAATTTGTATACAATTTCTAATTCTTACAAAGCCACGTGCTGCTGTGTTTTTACATTTTCTATGTTGGATATAGTAATGTGTACCGTGTTTCAGATAAGACTAAACGCGTTGATTTTGAAGTGGACTCAAGTTAGAGAAGTAAGGAGGAAAGGAGGGTGGGCGTACTTCTTCTCGTCATTGCTTAGAAAACGTCGCTGATACTGAGAAGGATTCAGTCCCTCATCTATAGAATTCTTCAGCTAACTCATTTTGAAATTTAACTTGTTTTCCATGGATTAATTTGCCAGCTCCATACAATTGAATTATATTGAATTCAAGACGATTGATGAATAGATGGTTCATACATTAAATACCCGTTTAGACGGCAGCCGAATAGAATACTGTCTATTCACTCACAATGCGAAGGTAGGATATGACAATCGCTATAGAGCACTCAAAATACACTAGACGCATTCTGGTGGCAAGAAAATAAACTTCTATTAGGAGTGGTCTAGCTGTCAATTTTCATTGTTGTTGTATTGTTATTATTCATCAATGGCGCTGAAAGGAGGTTGCTTAGCAGCGCTATCTATGTTAGTTTTGAGTCCTCTATAACCAAACAATGGAATTATTTTACTTATAAGCATAATATCTCTCAAATATATATTATTATATTGCTTTTGCATTCTATTTTAGTCGATTGTTTCTTATGATTTGTCCGTTTGCTTCAGCTTGAACTGAAAGTAGGAAATAATATAAAAATAGATCGTGTTATTGATGATAAAGTTGAATAAAAAGTTGAATTCAAGAAAGTACGTAAAACTTTTTATCAACTTTTTCCTTTTTCAGGAGATCCAACTTTTTGAATTCAATAACTTGAACGGGAAATTGTATCGTGTAAAATAAGATTTAGATATCCTTTATCGTGTTTCTAAAACAATCGAGGACACGCCAGCTGCTATGGAGCTAAAGCTTGAGACTGCTTGTTGTAGCAGCCCGAAGTGAGAGAAGTCGCAAATCAATCCACCATGGGAAAGATAAACTTTATGCGCTTTACATTTCAATAACCTCTCAGTTTATTGAGACAACGCGACGAAAAGCAGTTGTGTGAAGATGTGTTGATATGAGTGTAGTATAATGTGCTTTGGTTTTATGGGTTCATTCCTCCGTCTAGTTCAGAGTTTGGGTGGTGGTTAAGTGTGATTATAGCATAAAAGGAGACGGAGAATAAATGTATTTAGTTTATTTTTAAAGCGGGAGAATAGTCTCAATATAAAAAACACGCCAAATAAACGTTTTTAGTTATGTTCTGAGAACGCTACACAATATTGAAAAAGTGACAAATGTCGGTACTGTCGTTTTGTAAGAATGAAAAACTTGGTTAACAAAATGTTAACAAAAAAACACTTTTTAAAACAAAACAATCATTACGGTTGTCACTATGGCAGTTAAAGAATTAATAATTATTGACATACGTCACGATTACAATATTTGGAATTTTGGGAACCCAGTTTTTAGTTCTTACAAAACCATATTCCCATTTGCCACTTTTCGATAGTGTCTAGCGTTCTCAAACGATAACTAAAACACGTTAATTTAAATGCGTTGTTTTTACAGTGATACTACTGTTTCCAGTGAGGGAGTTGTGAGTTCATATAAACAAGAAATATAGTCACAATTGGTTAACCCTAATTCGTTTTAACATGTCTCCATTTTACGTTTCATAAGACTAAGAGCATTGAATTCAAAACAATGCTTTAGTAGGAATACTCTGCACACAGAGCCAGGTTTTATGTTCCAGTAATTTATTTTTCCACTTCGAATATGTTTATCACTTTGACAACCACCATGAAAATACAATAACAAAGGCACAATGAAAGGTCGGTTGGAAATATTCATTTGTGTTTTCCTTTGAAACTTTGCTTTACATTGATAGATGTTTTGTTAGAATTGCTCGAAACACCTGATGGCTCAAGCTAACATCAGTTATTGAATCATCATTGAAGCAGTACATTTTGGAACTGATGAAAGTCTTTCTGACTCAAGGAATATTGTTAAAGTATAAATTAATAATTCAATAATGCTGATTGCCATTAATTATTATAACTTAACTTTTTTCCGATTTATTGTAGGTCTAACGATTAATATATTGAACACATTAAATTCCATCTTAACATTAAAAACTTGCTTAAATACATTTTTACCAGCAGGAATTACGTTTTGAATCTGGCTAAATGCAGTTCTGAAAACGTATGTTTCTTGAATAAAACCCAATAATCTTTTGCATACAAGCTCTGCCCTGAAAACGTTCTGAGCCATTATTTGATTGATTTGTTTCCCTGTAAAGTAGAGGGTACTACTTCTTATACCCTCAAGAGTCCAGATATAGTTCATCGGTATGTCTAGCCTAGTTCTAAGCATGGCTATATTATAAGTTACTTAAAACAGCGTTCTGGTTCGGCTTACCAAATTTTAATCTCTTGAGATGTTCCAGGGCTGAATGAAACAAAGGTTATTCTCAAGTCGTACCGCCAACTACAATAGAATTAGCTTAGCCAAAACAAAATGTTGAACGTCTCGCAATGGCGTGTTTGAACCCTTGTTCAAAACGGCAATAAGTATCGATAAGTATGATATGATAAATACATACTATAATATAGTATATGTAAGAGTAAAATCTTAGTTTTCTATTAGACATAAACACTCTTACAGTAGTAGGACAGCTGCAAACAACGAATAAATACAGTGACACCAGTAGATTTCATTTGATGTTCTCGCAAAGACATCTAGTTTCTGACTGGATGGACTAGTTTGTGTTCCATAAGTTAAACTTGCAGCCATAATCCTTATCAACGTGTGTGAACCTGTCTTTAAGCATCAGATGACCGTAGAATGTTATAGCTATTATTAACATGTGTGAGGGTTGTTACATGTTTGTGTTCCATAAGTTCAACTTGTAGCCATAATCCTTATCAACGTGTGTGAACCTGTCTTTAAGCATCAGATGACCGTAGAACATTAAAGCTATTATTAACATGTGTGTAAGAGGTTTTTGCATGTTTGTGTTCAATAAGTTCAACTTGTAGCCATAATCCTTATCAACGTGTGTGAACCTGTCTTTAAGCGTCAGATGACCGTAGAACGTTATAGCTATTATTAACATGTTTGAGGGTTGTTGCATTTGTGTTCAAAGCCAGCCGACCTTTCCCCTTCACTATAATCAATATTAGACTGTCTCCAGTACTAGCATGTTTTTTTTTTAGTCTAAGTTCAAAACAAGCCCATTTTTGAAATATTAATTACATACTGTAATGCCATGTATTTATTGAACCTGGTATTTGTGATATACGAGTATCTTTGTAAACGTCAATAACACTCATATGGTCAAACAGAATATTATGTATGGAGACACGTAAATAAAAACAGAGACACTTAGTTAAACGTTATTATATTTTTAACGATGTTTTGGCAAACGTTATCTATGAACACAAATGTTGTAAATCATACAATGAATGAATGACAAATGCTACAGAAGCAGGTAGAGGCATACTTAAATAAAATAGAATATTGGAAAAGATAATGAGTAAGCTGGGGATTAAAAATGATCAGGAACGAATGAAAGTAAAACTTCGAATTCACTATTTTAAATGGCTATCGATACAAAAAAATAATACTTCAAACCAACTCACGGATTGATAATTTAAAACTATGTTAAGACTTTCAGCATTGAAACGAATATTTAAATGTTTTACTTATATGCAAACACAAAATTATCAGATAAAACGATACATAATATGACATACAACGGGAAAAGCCTAACGTTTAAAGCTGAAACTAAAGTAAACACCTTTGATTCATAATCACACTGTATTAGTATGACAAACAGTAATTTTCCTACAAAAAAGCACCAGATTGCTTTTTGTGACTGGCAGGGCTAAATTTTTTTTTTTCTTTCGTTACGGTTTACGGTTTGTGTCTTCGAAGACTCAAGTGTCCCAGGGCACTGTGGTGTGGTTGACCAAATACTTTTCGATTGTGTAATTACTCCTATACATTTATATCATGCTCAAACAAACGTCGAAACTAGATTTTGTGACAGTAATATTATTAAAATCACGAATGTTATCCCTTTCGTGCTCATTCGCTTTCACATTCATCCTCGATGGAAGCATATATACACACTTACCGTTAAATTTACATATGTTGTTGTTGTTAATAGTCCCGCTGTTGGCCTCCCCCGGCTGGTGGCAGGAGGATATACGATACTTTTTGCTTTTTGTAAACGAACCAATTGGGTTCTCGTTCACAGCCCAAATTAGCGCCAACCGACCACATAGCACCACAGAGAGCATAAAGCATTGAATTACGCAGCGCATTCCCATTTAACTCTTTTGCTTGTTTACAAGCTGACTGATGGATTATTTTCATTTTCCATACATCCAAACAGGCTCAGAGCTGTAATTATTGGGGGAAATTTCCCTTTTGTAGAACAAATAGATAACAATAGAGGATGATGTCAAATATATGTATCCTTATAGTGGGTTTACAGCTAAGCGTTGGGACAGTTAGTAGTAAACCCGCCATTATATGTTGCCGGATGGGATGTGATCAGTGTTGGTTTAGTGTGTAGTAACACTATATATATATACTGATGTGCTCAGTGGTACCTGATCGCTCGAGGAGGCATTCAATCCTGAAGATGGCTGATGGGATTCAGTCGAAACGTCGACCATGTGACAACCGCCCGTGCCAGGGCCAGCAGTGTGACACCGGTACACCGATAATTACCCTAAAGACCGATAATCATATATTTACTGTCCGTGAAAACCTACGTACTAACATATATATATACCAGGGACTGCTACCTTATAGTGGTGGGCAGGTTTGTGTGCTTTGATGATCCCGAGAGCTATGCCGGCGGAAGCGTATGCTTCTGGTAGGGCCACCTTAGCCGGACAGGTCGAGGAGGAGAAGTCAGACGAAGTGCAGTCCACACCCCAATCTTCTTTCCTCCCCTTTCTCTTATCCTCACGCGCCCTTCTACTTGCCCCTTTCCTCCAAAGAGCCCCCAATTTCATCTTCATTATCACCCACTCATCGTCTTGATTAGCCTAGTTGCATAAATATAAGGCGTAAAGCCCAAAAATCAATCAATATAATATATATATATAAATATTGGACGTCGTGAAACCGACTGGACTCATTAACATTCCGGAAATTCTCAACACTGTCGTAATAGCAACTTCTACTATAATTTGGCTACTTTCCAATATGTAGAATAACGACATATACAAATACGACTTTACACTCTTCTTGCAAAAAAATGTATTCAGTGTTAATATTTCGATTAGGTTTTAAAACAATATTTGTTTTGATAATGATCTCAGTAAGTTTGATCGAAATATTAACACTGAATACATTTTCTTTTGCAAGAGCAGTGTAGAGCAAAGTCGTATATAAATAAAGTTAATTATATTGTTATTCTACCTACATATTAGAAAGTATCCCAAGTATAGTAGAAGTTGCTATTGCGACAGTGTTGAGAATTTCCGGATTTGTAATGAGTCCAGTCCGTTTCACGACGTCCACGTGTTTCACGTGATTCCCCTAGAGTTTCTTAATGTCAATAACCCCAGCGGGAGTGATAATATTAATGTACGACCGTACACGCACAGACTAATGAACGATGAATGTAGATAGGAATTCCCGTCACATGTCAATGCGTGTGTCACGTCGGGGTGACCTCAGGGACACCCACATCTCAATGCGTGCGTCATGTTTGGGTGACCTCAGGGACACCCACGTCAGCATCCTCAACCGGTCCCAAGCTAGACGAGTGGAATAATAATATTATTTTCTCAGCCTTGCTTATTTCAATATTTTATTATTTAAATGAGATTAAGGACGCTCTGAATATAAGTATGTAGGCCGGGTAAAGAGACAAATTAGGACGATGACTTCAAAGTGACGGGGGAAATTCGCGCCTTATGCTATGCATACTAATACATCGCCAGGCGTTTTTATTTTGTCGCTTTATGTCACAAATGTGACTAATTTAAAAAAAATGTTCATTCCAAATTATTTACATAACATTGTCAGGATGACGTAAATGTCTACTATAGCGTCTGCTTTATAATGTATAACGGTTTTAAATCAGATTCTTGATTAGAAGTGAATCTTTATCCATAAAAAGCACATACAAAATGCACGCTACTTTTAACCGTATCGCATTTGAATGTATGTAACGTGAAAACATTTAATATTACTTACGTCCTGAAGTTAAAAGATATTTTGTTCCTTTTTTTTTTAAATACAGTTTTAATACACTACATCAGGTGGATTCTTCTTTTTTATATATGTTCTATTTTTAATAGCTTTAAATTATAAACTGTGTTTGTAAGTGATTATACTTTTGTATTATTTGTATAGCGGTTGATTACAATTTTCAATCACGAAACGTCATAATATGGTCGTCACGGACATTACATGTCAATGTTTAATGATGAAGGCAAAAGTGTTAATAAACCAGTCCACAATCAAATTAAATAAAGTATCAGCTGTCACAACGCAAACTATGTACCGCTGTAATGTTCAGCCTCATTTGTGTGCACGTTTGACTAGCGTTGTCGTTTGGGGTAAAGAGTCTAACAACATATTCTGTGATGCAAAGAACACTTCCTAGTAAAACATATTTTCTGTAAAGTATGTTTAATTTTATCAATGAAACTATTCATATATTTTTTGCCCCGTTTACCTTTTACATTACATTAACAGCAATTGCATGTCAAATGACGTCACGGTCACTCATTGCTACGACCTGTAAACACCAACGATGTTCAAGTATGCAAGTATATCGTATATGATGTCACGGTCACTCATTGCTACGACCTAAACAGCAACCATGTTCAAGTATGCAAGTATATCGTATGGTGAATCTGTGATATCAACTTTTAGAAACTACACTTGGCTTGTTGCTACCCAATAGAAATATGCATTTCATTTTTATTATTGTAAGTTATGATTTTCCATTCAATTGACATTTGACCTCTCGTGAACTATAACTACGAGAGTCACTGAACCTAAGAAGATATGTCTCTTCAAACAACCGTGCTCATGGAGGTGGGAAAACCTGATATGATAAACTCCCTTTCAAACTCACATTTATTTTTCCCATGCGCACATTTCCAATAATAACTCGATCACTATAAAGGGCTTCTCAAAAATATATTCGATATTTATTTTGTTTACATTTCCTTTGATAAAATATATTTTTGCCTTTGAAGGTATCAGTTGATATCATATTCGCAGAAAAGCAATTTTCGTGGCGTGATTTAAAATACTTCAGTTTACCCACCCGAAACACACGTAAGCGTACCCCGTTCTGTGAAGTGGGGAGTGTGATTTGGGCTTGGTGGAGGTGCCGGGTAGCCACAGTCGACTCGGTAAGAGCTAACAGAACACTGCAGCTTTAATGTGGGATGAAACCCAACACGGAGAAACCATCAAATGCACTCATGTCCATATTGTGATAAGAATCACAAACAATATTTACAATAATGGGATTTCAACAACAACATTTAATTTAATGACAGTTCAAACAAAAAGAAGAATACTCTTTTCGTCGTTCCATGAAGTAAAATATATAATTGTGGACAAATAAACTATTCATTAATTACATTTGTGTATTTTTCATATACCTTTTCGTTGAACAACACTTTTCAAAATTATTACTTTTCGAATCCGATTTTTATTGATCTATATCACATTACACGTCTAATCTACATTCGTCTTTGACTTTAAAAATTAAAAAAAACCTGTTTTTGACTTTGTAAGCAATATTTATAACCTGGATCTAGAGGCGGTAACAAAACTCGGTTTCTTTGCTCACGTATAATATAATATTTTATTATTACAAAATCATTAATTATCAGCACACAGTAAATAACTCACTGTTACGTTGTATTCCACTCCACGACCAAAAAGACAAGATGGGAAATATAAGAAAATGTATACAAACACTTTTCACTTCAGAGGAGAATATTTTATAACTACTTAATATTCTTATTTATTTTAAAGGTACGAAGGAGAATGTACGGAGGCACCTATATAGCAGTTATAATCAGTATTTATTTATTTACTTCCAGCTGACACATATGTAGTATAGGCCTTACATATAGGAATCACAGTACCTTAATAGCTTAATCTGGATAATAGAGAGCCAATATCATGTAAATAAAATAAGAAAAGCAATATGTTTATTGTATCTGTGTGATTATTGGTTTAGTGTAATTGTAAAATAGCAATCTCATATTGGAAAAAGACCATAATATGCGATGCCCGACACAACCTTACAGATGTTTTCGTCATAGACTGTCTCCTGGCCGACCAGCGGGCCACTAGTTTCAAACTGTCCTCTGATTGGCCACGAGTCCCTCGCCTATGACGAAAGCATTTGTGAGGTTGTCTCGGGACACGTATATGACGTTGGTAAAGGAACAAAATAAAATCAATTATAGCTGTGCTTTGGCCAGTGTTGGGTAAGAACGATTTTTTAGTTCCGTTCCTAGGAACTACTTCCTTTTTAAGGAACTAAGAAACGCTACAATTCCTTTTTTCGAGTCAGGAGGTGTGGATGTCATAGTTCTAGTTTTTCGGGAACTTACATATTTTTACAAGTTCCTTTTATTTTCACTTGACTGCAAAAGTGAAGGATAAAAGAGCCAAACCAAATAGTTCACTTCTAAATGACGTAAACGGGCAATCTAATTGCATTGTTTCACCCAGATTAATACAATCATCGTAATTTTGAGTCTTCCAAATCTCAACCATATTGTATGCGTTTTGTTTTTGCAAAACATTGGTTTTTTGCATAAGAAGTGACTTGATTTGGAAATATCGAAAGATAATGGTTGTTGCAGAAAGGAATTCTTTAGGAACTTAGTTCCATTTTGAAAGGAACATAGGAGCGCTTCATTTCTTTTTCTTTTAGAGGAACTTGGAACTGGAAAGAGTTCCTTTTTTCTTACAAGGAACAGAAACTAGAACTAGGTCAATTTTTTTAGGAACTTACCCAACACTGGCTATAGCTGACGTCACTGCTTGGGAATCTACCTGGCTGGCTGGAGTTTACTACTGTATTCGGAAACAGGAAACAGTCTCTTATAGTGACGTCACTGATGGCACACGCGATTTTTACAAATCCAATTTGCAAATACGCTGTTTCTGATCTAGCTGAATATCTTAAAGTATATTGATTCGATAGAGAGTTTAACGATATAACGTGATATACGAACAAGGCGAGATAACCCTTTAAAACTCACGAACAACCATAGTAAGGTTTTTATACACTGAATTTCATGAATGAAATTAATGAGTTTCATATTTCATTTACGACGCTTTGCTAAGTGAGTCATTAATAACGCGGAATCCCACGAGAAATCGTTCTGATTACCTTTTTAATAATTCGTTACCGATATTGTAATATGTATGTATCTATCTTTACTAGTTCGGTTACTAGCTTTTTCGCTCAGGTTAAAAACATTTACATAATATTTTGCTCGCTAATAAATAATACAAGTAAAAATTAGAACCATTGATAAAGAAAGGGTGAAACCCTTTTATAATCAGTGTTTACAATGAAGCTAGTGTACATTTAACTTATGTTTTAGTAGTTATAGCCAAGTCCAAGTGAACTCATAAAGTTAGCAGTCTTATACCTTACCATTAAAAATATCATCTTACATAACATTACATAACAGATTATTTTATATTTAGTATATGACAAACGTGTTTTAGACTGTTGCTTACTGACCACTCTGATCACAAAATGTTGCGAACATACATTCTACACTTGACAAATCATTACGTCATATCGTGAGAGCTTGAGCAGTTCAGATGAATCTAATTTGTTGGTCTTGGTCATCAAATCCTTCTACAACTAGAAAGTGCGCCTCTCGCCACAGTCAGAGACTCACGAGTCACGTACGACTTATCATTGATAATTGACATTTGAAACTACCACGGAATTTCCCGTCACTAAAACCGACATGAGATATAATAACCAAGTCGTAGGATAATTTGATGTCATATTTAGCAAGGTGCTGACATTTTCATTTTTACAACGGTATTAATCACACAGCAATAAATGCACATCAATCCTCTCATCTATATAGTTCTTACTTTTAACCAATTTTATTATTTGGTTTGAAACCTTTAACTTCTTCGTCTTGCATCTGGTTCTGGGGATAGAAATAGAAAACATCCGGAATACGTGGTAACAGAAAAAGCCGACGATTTATTTAATTAAAACATATGTGTGTGTGCTTCGTTAAAAGAATCTTCAACGATAAACATTATCATCATCCACATTTTTCAATCTCAAAACTAATAAGAAAATTAACCTTTTAAATACAGTGTATATTATGTAAGTACTAGAACATCATGACACATTTATACAACAATATACAGATCAATGGAAAGCTTTGTGTCACAAAGATGACAACAAATAGAATAGTGATGGTACAAGACGGTAGACGCTATACTTGGGAGTTGAGCGTCTACATTTTCCTTATCGAAGGGATCTTATTTCCGGCGAAAACCATTCAAGATGTGGCAGGTGTGTTCTTTGATACATAACGGGTGTTGACAGGTGGAGGTGTGTGCACACGTGTGTTGTGGGCGTGGGGGTGGGGGTGGCAGGGAGGGGGTGGGGTTGCATAACGTAACATTGAGTCCTTTCCACTCGAGGGAATATTTTCGGTATTCAGTTTTCCAACGATCGAGATCAATTCAAGAACCAACTCAGCAACAAACAGATGCCGCACCGTTACTCCCACGTCCACCTTCCGTGTACCCAGTGGCGTAAAGGAGACCCCCGCCGCCCCCGCGAAGCGGGAGGGCCCGCTGTGTACGGAGTCCGGCTCGCCAGACATGAATACAGATCTTATTTTTTCGTCATAAAATTTCAAATGTTGTCAATTTGGATCTGTTCTTCTCCGGGGCCATACGGGGGAGGAAGTTGAACGTCGTAAGTAAACCGGACGGTGTAAAATAAACTATTTAATTTAATCTTTATTTACGTGTACTGTATTATATTGCACAATATAATTTATAAATTCGAGAATTTATTTTTGTAGCACCAAATCCACCTATTATCAACACACCAAGATCAAAAATAATCTAATTGTCCATTTAAGCGAATTCAATTCGATTCGTTAATTTGTACTAATTTTTTGTTTCCTCCCTATATACTTTCCTATCAAGATGTGCAAATTGTAATGACTTACTTATAAGTACTCAAAACTTGAAAATTGTTTTATTTGAATGTTATTGGTAACCTCACTATGACGTCATGGTCTATTTCTTTCAACATAATCATGTGGAATTTCCAGCTTTCTTTTGTTTCATGAATGGAAATATTTTCTTTTTGTAACTTTGTATTCAGATCTAAGTACGGAGTATCTATTATAGTAGAGTAAAAACCCGGACTTTCTTCTCTTCCGCTGATGTTTCATGTTCTTCACTTCTTGTAGAGACACGCCCACTGCCCACCGCCTACTCTAAAACTCTGCATACTGCGATCTGCCCCAACTGCAGCGAACACTAGACAAGGATGGGTGAGTACAACCTCCTTCGCTAACTCATTAACGGAAAGAAATAATCAAAGCAATTTAATTGAGTTTTCTCTGAAACCCCGGTTGTTTAAGTGCAGACAAGAATACCAGTACGTATAGAGACATTACCAGTTAGGTAAGATATTTACACCACTTTTTATCTCAAAGCATCACACATACAAGATATACATATAAAACATTAACATTTACAAAAAACTAAATTGTACTTTACATTATCAGCTGTTAAGTTACCATGTTCGTGTGAGTGTCAGTTTATAGGGACAATCAGCTTTCCGTCACATGCTAATAACAATAACACCATTCTTGCCAATAATTTTAAATCAATCAAATATACAATAGTGTAGTAGTGTTATAGTTTTAATACATAATATGTGTTAGCCACTGCACATGAAAGTGTACGGCCCTTCGCACCCAGGCATGGAGCATTCAGTAGCCAATAACAATAAATAAAACGCATTAAATACATAAATAAGTTGGTAATCGTGTCTCCTCACTCATGGTGATAAGAACTGATTTTCTGAGGGAGGGACGGGGGACAATATACACATTTTTGAACCCAAAAATAATGGTAATAGGCTGCATTTTGCAATGTGTGACAGTCCCAGTACAATCAATACTTAGACTAACGTGGAGTATCTGCTTGAGTAGCGAGGCAATGCATGAGAGAGAAGTCGATATGGTACGGTACGGCTAATACAAGACTTGTTTTAAAGTACAGAACATCAACTGCAGAGTGTAGTTCCCTTAGTATCATGCAACTCAGAACCAAGGTCCTAACTACTTCTATTCAGTTTGTCTACATAATTGGATGGAAATTTACTCAATCTTCTCAATTTACATAATTATCCTTGTCAGAGAGTTAGTTACATCCCTCACTTACCACGAGAGAGCTCTATAAGTTACATTCTCTATCAAACCAAGAAGTGCTTCCTTCTCTTCTGCTTTCTCACTGGGTCGTTTAGGCGGCAATCCCGAGCCACACGGGGGTGTTGACGGAGAAGATCTGGGATATGTACATTGTACACTAATGAGGAATTACTGGAAAGAGAAAACGAAGATGGAAGGTAAGGAAACGTTTAGTTCAACACCTTCAGACACGAAGGGTATTACTGAAGACGTATGTGATGGACTGGCAAGGGACCAAATCAATAGAAGAGGACTAGAGCATAACCCGAGATTCGAATATTTTTGCGACAGATAAATCCAGGATATTAAACCTTGTAATGGATAAATAGAAATGCAACAATTGCCGAAAAAGAAGAGGAAAGTTTGGAGGGCAGTTTCAAAACAACTGGAATGATAATGTGAAAGAAAAACATGAAGCGGCTAATTGCTCGTTAGTCAAATAATATGGAGATTACTAATTTGCCCAAACTGAAGATCTAGCCCAGATCGTAGTGAAAATTAAAACTTTGGTAAGTTGTTGTGCTCACGCCCGCGAAGATTTCTGAATAATGAAAGAGTACAACCCCCCCCCCCCCCCCCCCGTTACATTGAGGCACCAACATGTGCAGTAATGCGTTCCTACAACATTCATCCTATTACGATAAAACTTTGGTGAGTTGTTGTGCTCACGCCCGCGAAGGTTTCTAAATGAGTACAACCCCCTCCTTACCCCCACCCCCAATGAGACACTAACATGCAATAATGCGTTCCTATGACTTTCATCCGATTACGATAAAACTTTGGTGAACCGAATTAAAACTCAAACAATTTCTTTCAGTGACACTGCAACGCATGCCGGGTACTCGCTAGTTATCTATAAAGCTGGATTAAGCTTAAACCCCGCATAATCATACACATATATAATATCATATTATTGTGAAACCAGAGATTATAAAACTAATACCGACAGGGAAACTAATCCACCCACAAGAGTGTTTCTGCAAGGAATATCCATTATGAACTAATATAATTAATAATTATTTTAATTACTGATAATATAATTATTATTATTTTCCCCATGTAGTACTTGGGGCTATTTCTTTAACAAGTGCTATCGACATAAATGTTACAATGGTGTCGTCTACAATGCAAAAGTTCAAATAAGCCTGAAGTGTACAAACATATTGTCAGGCGTACAAAATAACGATGGTATAACCCATTGTACAAACTGCACTCGATAAAACGCGGAGTGCTGGCGCCATTGAAGTGTTAGATCGCGTGACATTGCCAACCTAATTAACTGCTAGATGCAGCTAGTTCCCTCTCATCTGTTTAAAACCGATATCGTGTTGTCAGTTTCAGCGCGTGTGCTAGCATTGCAAATAGTTACCACACACTGAGCTTGGCCAATCAGCGTAGTCAACAACAAGCAGTGGGTCGGGTACTGGGGACATTTAGCGACCAACTTGAGTGGGACTACCGCAAATGACAGAAACTTTTCAGATACGCTGTCTCCAGCGGACTTCTATCGCTATGTGCGGAGGGTGAAAAGTGACGGGGAGAGGGGGTTTACCCACGTCTGTTTATTTCATCCCTGGCTCGCTGTATTGCTTGTGACGTTCCCTCCAAGAAGAGTTACATCCCAACCTCTTTAAAAGAGCAAAATAATTTATACTACGATAGCTTTTATAAACACTACACACCCTTTAAAAAGCGGTTTTACGGGCACATTTTTAACAACACGTGTGTGTGTGCGTGTATACGGAGATGGGACATGAAGCAAGCCACAGTGACCCATGCAGTTAATATCGAGTCCACTTACCGAAAACTAGTTTCTAATCAATAGTGACTGTGATTATAAAGTTGATTTACTGATGAGGAAATCACGTTAATGGTAACGGATTTCAGCCAAACCCCTTTATTTGGGGGACGTACATCAAAGTATAATTTTATCACATTATGATTGTTATTGGAGGAAGATAATATATTCACTCTTGCTCTAAATCCGATAATTGGTTTCGTTCCGAATGTACCAAATGCGTTCATTTTAGTAATCTATAGGTTGAACAAACAATACGTTCAAAATGCATGGCAATCGCCACTTTTGTTCGTAGAAAACTCCGATTACCGACTAATAGAGATTAAAAGCTTGGTTAAACCGGCCCTAACTGATTTCGTGAATGTTTATATTGTTAATCTAGCTAGATCAATACTGTGTCAATCAATATAAATATTGTAATTAGAGTTCCTAGCTACTACCAGACTGGCTTCACATAACTATCATTTGTTGTATAGTATTTGTTGTATAGTATACGGTACCAATATAGTAATAATAGTGGTAGAAGTAAAAAAGATAAACTATATCGGTTCTCTTAAAGAGGAAGCAGTTATGCCATAACTTCAAACGATGAAATTTCACCCCATATAACCGTACAACCAACTGAAACAGGGTTATGTTCTCGACAGATGGCTCGGTATCAGCAACAACTACTGCTTTATTTGGTTATCAAGATCAATAGCAACAACTCGCGTTTCTGCTATGTTCAACTTCAATAGGAAATATATGTTGAAACAAAAACTAGAGCAGTATTCTATTGAAGATATGTTCTACCATCACAGATGAATTTCGAAGTTAAATATTGATATTGATGTCAGGAAACGTCGAGAACTAGCCTAGAAGCATCGAGTTTGTAACTATCTTTGGCATAGCTTCAACGTCAAGGGTAAATTATGCATTGTAAGCCAGCGTTATGGTACAATTTCGTGTCGACAGGTAGCGTTGAACACAACACTAAATCACGTGTCCCCATAATTACATGCAAATACCAGCTGCGCAGCTGGTTAGTAAGGTATTTGTTACATGGAAACATTATAGCCTAGGTAAGATGATCCAATTGTCCGTTTTGATGCTAGGATAGAATTAGCTCATGCAGTCAATCATGTTTCACATGAAATGTAGATATAACGGGTACACACTAACTAAAGTACTCCCAATTTAGCTTTTCGTATGCTTACAAAAGAACCGTATCCAAGATACCTAAGTTAATTTTTCATAGTTCTGGGCTTCTGCTAGAAGAATAATTATTTTTCGTCCGCATATTGGAATTTTTAAACCCAAACAAAGTAGGCGTAACTAATGTATGTATGCATAATGATTAATGTAATAATACTTCGTATAACATAATAATGTAAAATATAATAATAATTGAATAATAATGTTTAATGAGGGCATTGTGAACTCGTCAACAATGTGGGAATGCATTTGTGATTTACAAGTGTCGTTTCACATAAAATAAAATAAAAAAATACATTTGTATTTATAGTTTACCCACTCTGTTACAGGGACTGATATTCAGAGGGGGACATTTATCGGGTGCTTCGTTGTTATGACAGCTCCAAAGTTAATTCCATCTGTTCTTTCACACAATCATGTTATTGCACAACGAGGCGTAAACCAATATGTAATTACGTGGCACCAAATGGCGAATAAAGAATGAAATCTATAACTATAGACATTTTGTCCTACGTTGTTCAAAGAAAGTATTTTAGTATTTTAATACTAGCTAGGCAAACATATTATATACTATACAATACATATTACATATTACATATTAGATATTATATTATACCTGTCAAAACCTCTATAATTTCTGATTTAGCTAAGTATCTTTATAAAAAAAAACACCTAAAAACTGTTGTCAACGATTGTGTATAAGGAGATTTCAAATGTAAAACAAAAATGATATGTATAACAAATAATGATATTCTTAGGCCTACTAATGGATTACTAATGGGTTAATATTTTTAATACTCTTACCAAATTATTATCTTGCTTCATTTCTTTTTATCTTCACATAAATGTCCCGCCACAATATTGTTTTCTTACTGGGGCATTCAAACTATTCTCTATAACATGTACATGTGTAACCACTATGAAATAAATCTGAAATCTAAGGATTTTATTTTTCTTAACACGTGTGATCTTAATATGAAAATACAAAACTTTGAGTATGTCTAAATATAGTGTTTGTATTCGAGTATTTAAAAATGCGTATGCATAGATCACAATGCATGTATTTTGTGAATTAAATGCTATCTGACAATGGTTTGTAATTATTCAGCAAAGCTGTACGTTCGAGAAAAATACTTCCACGTGCGTGGATAAGCAATCACACCCTACGTGACTGGGTGCGACCGTACGAGTATATGGAGCTTATCCACATCACCGTAGGAATAAGGTGCCATTCGTGATCGCAAAACTTCGATACGCCCCTAGCGGACAAAATGGTCCCCGAGCTAACGGGTCTAGTAGTCGGCCCCTACACATAGGGGCGCCCATTGTTACCAAGGCAACAGTTGTTTGCATGTTATTTCCCATCAACAAAACAAATCCATAGCAACAATGGGTGCCCCTAGGTGTAGGGGCCGACTATGAATTCCAACCTAACTGTCTGCGGATTCTCGTACAAACCACACGGAACTAATCTCTTTCTAGCAGTTATACTATTCATTTTGAAGGAAAAACTTAAAGGAAAGCATATTTAGCCTACATGCCAATAGTCATCACAAAGATTATTTCAAAATTTTAGGCCCACTTGTTTACTTGTTATAACAATTCACGCAAAAAAAATCGGAAAATGAGCAAATTTTTTCAGAAATTGGCTCATTTTCCGAAACTTTGCGTGAATTTTTACAACTTGTATAAACTATACTGGGTCTATAATTTTGAAATATCCTTTAAGATTACTATGGGCATTTAAGCTAAATATGATTTCCTATAAGTTTTTCCTACAAAATGAATAGTATAACAGAACGAGATTAGTGATCAATGTTCCAGCGATGCCGCCAATGTCACGCTGAGAAGTTAACCCGGCACGGTCACCACACTGGAAAGTGACGTCAATCTCAGACGTCCTGAGTGAACGCGATTATGCTACTCTCTATCCTGGGTGATGGATTGGGGAAGGGGGGGGGAAGGTTGGTTAACTTCACAACAATTAAGAACATGTACGTATAGCTGTCCTACAAAACTTCGACGATGGTTACTTGCATTGCTACAAATACAAATTTGTGTATTTAATACTTAGATTGCCCTTATGCTCCTTGGCCGGTTTCACCAAACCTTTAGTCCTTAGGTTAATCGTTAATCAGAGCTTCGCTCCTAACAAACATGGCGACTTCTAGCAGGCACCATGTATTCTACATTTGTAATACTTGTTGAAATATGGACCCAACCCGACCTGTGACCTTTGAAACAAAAATCAAACAAATCTTCGTTTTTTGTACATGCTCATAAAAGCTCGGTGTGGCCTGCTAGATAAGAGGGAACGTCTAACAACTTTTAGTGCCTCTCGTCTGGGATTTAAATGTAATTAATAACAGTCGTTCCCTATACCGCGATAAGGAGTGCGTGGGGAAACGGAGATCCATCTATCGAATTTGTTAAGTGGGATTTGAAAAAAAAAGTGTGGGAATTACGATCCTCAAGACTTTAAATGGAAGTCGTTAACGTTCCGGACAGTCGTAGAGGGGGTGGGGGGGGGGGGGGTTTAGAGGGGGAGGTTAGAAGAGTTCAGTATGGGAGACCCGAGCCAACGTGACGTGTCTTGCTTAGAAAATAACCTATTAAAATAATTATTCGAGATCACTCGAGAACAGTTTTTGCCTGGGCAAAACGAATTTCTCTGAATAATGGTTTTTAGCCTGGCCAATTTGAATACAATAGTAATTGCAATGCAGCCGAACGTTTCTATTGCATTTAAATCACGAAACGATTTCCCTGTTATGTGACCATTTTGTAAATAAATTAAAAAATAGCTACCACCCATGGTAACCACCTATATGTATAGTTTCATATGATCGGCACGTTTCTTGTACGCAAACCATTCCAAAACGTTGGAGGCCAATTTTCAAATAGAAACACATTTCGGTTTTGTTTGAAAGCAGATCTTTAGTTATGGAAGTTAGTAGAACATGTCACATGTCTTTGTGGAGGGTAAAACAGGAAAAGTTAAACATTTGGATCATCAACTGACCAATCCTGTTTACCAGCAAAAAAAAAAACACTTGTTTGCGGATATTAAATGCTACTAGCATTATATCCATAACATTTATACTTGTAAATTGTTTGATAAAAAAGCCAAGACTGAAGTCCACTTACTCTGCAGAACCCCGCATTTCTGTTAAAAGCTTTAAGCTCGTTTTCATTTACAAAATACTTGAACATTTTCACGAAGTAAAACAAATATAAGCTCATTTTGTAGAGAACTTTGTAAATGTTTTTTTATTTCAATCATTAATTCCGTTTTTCACGGTTAATGCCTTTGCTACACACCTATCCAATTAAAAACATTTGAAACACTAAAATACTTATTGGAACAAAGCAACATGCATAAGACAGAGCAATACATTCTTTAGGAGATGAGATATTTTGTTTAAGGTGAATTCCCCCCCCCCCCCCCCCTTCCCCTGAAAAAACACTTTTGCTACGAATTACTTGCAAATGTGTATGTGTGACGTATGAAGTGTACCCCTCCTCCCCCTCAATACCTCAACTCCGACCGACCTCCGCGCGCTTCGTTCTGATTTCAGTCGAACGGAGACTCTTGTTAGAGCAAGGTCACGACCGGCGATGCTGCAGCTCTGCCCACTTGCTGTCATGTTTCCCTCCAATACTTGGATTGGATCTGTTTATTTGCGTTCTCAACTACTGTTGAGTGGCGCTAGGACACAAGGAGACACTTTCTTTGCGCAATTTACCTGTATCTAGACCCATAAAGTAGTTACCGTACGGCTGGACTGCGACGCGAGAAAACTGATGCGCTTTACATCCGTGTACGTATTTCACCAAAACTCGAAACGTTTTTGACGTAGGCTTGAGACTGCAAGCATTTTTGGAAGATAATGGTCGAGCGCATGATAAGCACTTTATTTCTTGTGACTCTTTTCATAAATAAGTTATGAAATAGTAAAAACATCATATACTCAAGTGCCTTTTTACCGGGACACTAAAACATTCATTACAAAAAATTGGGCTCATAATTCTGTTTTAAAATTGTATATCATCATTTCTAAGATAACAATTCTATAGTATACTTCATTTTCGTGTACTTGACAAATATGGTCTAGAGGTGTTAGTACTGAACGTAAAGACTTTTGAAGCTATCGGTGCACGTAAAAAATAAAAGTGTAATTCTTTTAAAACCACTTTTTGCAGACATAATATCAATATTTATCAACCTTCATCAAGCAGTTACGATCTAGATACCTTCCTTCACCGTAACGTTGCAACAAATTTAAAGCTGTAATGGAGGGTTACGCATGGTAGGTGGAATTGAATAGTGAGGTAATTCTTACTTCAACGGTTGTTCCACAACACATGGGTTGAAAAAGAAATATGTAAAAACTATTGTGTAAAGAAATTATCTTTTTCAAATAACAAAGCATGTTGGTGGCATTTGTGTTTATGTTTATTTGATACTCTTGAAATAATAAGGAATTTTCACGTTTTGGCAATTTTAGCAACGATTTGAAAACAAGCATGCACTTAATACTTTATTATTTTTACTTTCGAAGTAACAAATCAAAACAAGTATATCAACTCTCTACTGGTGAAACGATATAATATTTTACATCATTTGTTTTATGGATCTTATTTTCCATAAGAAACAAAATCCATATCAACAAAGCGGGATAGTATTGAATAGGTCGACTATGATTACGGACTAAGGGCTGAATGCAGAGTCGAGTGTTATGATTTATAATTGCTATGGAGATTGTTCTTCTTATGGAAAATAACATGTAATAAACAATTCCATAGCAACAAAACCTGTACTTAGCTTGACTGGTTTCTGTGCATATCGCCCTAAGACGGCCGAATGCACAGCCAAGTATCAAGTTAAGTACATGATTTGTTGCTATGGAATTGTTTTATTACATGCTATTTTCCGTAAGAAGTACATAATAAGAAGAACTTCATAGCAACCAAAAACAAATCACATACTTGACTAGACTGTGCATTCCACCCTGATACATACGCAATACTAACAAAATGTTTGTACTGCGAAATGGTGTCGTTAACTGTTAATATTAAGAACGTAGTTGAAATTAAAGGTTATATTTACATCGATATTGTTACTTTTGGATTTTATCATCACTCTTTTTCTAATCAACTCCATTTTTCGTTGGATTGCCATTTTGCTTGTAAGTAAAGTTATTTGGAGTAGAACGCGATCATATGTGGCCGTGAACATTTTGCTTGTAAGTAAAGTTATTTGGAGTAGAACGCGATCATATGTGGCCGTGAACATTTTGCTTGTAAGTAAAGTTATTTGGAGTAGAACGCGATCATATGTGGCCGTGAACATTTTGCTTGTAAGTAAAGTTATTTGGAGTAGAACGCGATCATATGTGGCCGTGAACATTTTGCTTGTAAGTAAAGTTATTTGGAGTAGAACGCGATCATATGTGGCCGTGAACATTTTGCTTGTAAGTAAAGTTATTTGGAGTAGAACGCGATCATATGTGGCCGTGAACATTTTGCTTGTAAGTAAAGTTATTTGGAGTAGAACGCGATCATATGTGGCCGTGAACATTTTGCTTGTAAGTAAAGTTATTTGGAGTAGAACGTGATCATATGTGGCCGTGAACATTTTGCTTGTAAGTAAAGTTATTTGGAGTAGAACGCGATCATATGTGGCCGTGAACATTTTGCTTGTAAGAAAAGTTATTTGGAGTAGAACGCGATCATATGTGGCCGTGAACATTTTGCTTGTAAGTAAAGTTATTTGGAGTAGAACGCGATCATATATGGCCGTGAACATTTTTTAAAAGAAGTTGGCTCCATTATTCATAAATTAAATGGCGTGATCCAATTATTGTTTGTATATATAACTAAGCTACGCAGACTTCCTTCCTTACTGCGCAAAATATCGATACACCCTGTCCAAAAAGCTTTGTTTGTGTTATTTTTTTCATATTCTACTCTGCTAGACACATTTATCACAGTTATTAGGCACAAAATATCCATTAAAAAAAACGTAATGTTGTGTACTCCCAGTAAACACACGGATATCTTTGTGATGTCATTTTTGTGTCATCATCAACTCCGCGTACTGCGATCTGTCCCAACTGCAGCGAACACTAGACAAAGATGGGTGAGCACAACCTCCTTCGCTAACTCATTAACGGGAATAAATAATCAAAGCAATTTAATTGAGTTTTCTCTGAAACCCCGGTTGTTTAAGTGCAGACAAGAATACCGGTACGTACAGAGACATTACCAGTTAGGTCAGTTATTTACACCACTTTTTATCTCAAAGCATCACACATACAAGATATACATATAAAACATTAACATTTACAAACAACTAAATTGTACTTTACATTATCAGCTGTTAAGTTACCATGTTCGTGTGAGTGTCAGTTTATAGGGACAATCAGCTTTCCGTCACATGCTAACAACAATAACACTTTTCTTGCCAATAAGTTTAAATCAATCAAATATGCAAAAGTGTAGTAGTGTACTTTTAATACATAATATGTGTTAGCCATACTGGACATGAAAGTGTACGGCCCTCAGCACCCAGGCATGGAGCTTTCAGTAGCCAATAACAATACATAAAACGTATTAAATACATAAATAAATTTGTAATCGTGTCTCCTCACTCATGGTGACGAGAACTGATTTTCTGGGGGAGGGACGGGGGACAATATACAAATTTTTGAACCCAAAAATAATGGGCATGGGTTGCATTTTGCAATGTCACACAGTTCCAGTCAACACTTAGACTAACGTGGAGTATCTATCTGCTTGAGTAGCGAGGCAATGCATGAGCGAGAAGTTGATATGGTACGATACGGCTAATACAAGACCTGTTTCAAGTACAGAACATCAACTGCAGCGTGTAGTTCCCTTAGTATCATGCAACTCAATACAAAACAAGAACCAAGGTCCTAACTACTTCTATTCAGTTTGTCTACATAATTGGATGGAAATTTACTCAATCTTCTCAATTTACATAATTATCCTTGTCAGAGAGTTAGTTACATCCCTCACTTACCACGAGAGAGCTCAAGTTACATTCTCTATCAAACCAAGAGGTGCTTTCTTCCCTTCTGCTTTCTCACTGGGTCGTTTAGGCGGCAATCCCGAGCCACACGGGGGTGTTGACGGAGAAGATCTGGGATATTATGTACATTGTACACTAATGAGGAATTACTGGAAAGAGAAAACGAAGATGGAAGGTTAGGAAACGTTTAGTCAACACCTTCAGACACGTAGGGTATTACTGAAGGCTATGTGATGGACTGGCAAGGGACCAAATCAATAGAAGAGGACTAGAGCATATACCGAGATTCGAATATTTGTGCGACAGATAAATCCAGGATATTATACCTTGTAATGGATAAGTAGATATGCAACAATTGCCAAAAAAAGAAGAGGAAAGATTGGAGGGCAGTTTCAAAACAACTGGAATGATAATGTGAAAGAAAAACATGAAGCGGCTAATTGCTCGTTAGTCATAATATGGAGATTACTAATTTGCCCAAACTGAAGATCTAGCCCAGATCGAAACGTAAATTAAAACTTTGGTGAGTTGTTGTGCTCACGCCCGCGAAGGTTTCTTAAAGAGTACAACCCCCCCCCCCCCCCCCCCCAACACACTGAGGCACCAACATGTGCAGTAATGCGTTCCTACAACATTCATCCGATTACGATAAAACTTTGGTGAATTGTTGTGCGCACGCCCGCGAAGGTTTCTGAATGAGTACAACACCTTCCTCACCCCCACCCCCAATGAGACACTAACATGCAATAATACGTTCCTATGACTTTCATCCGATTACGATAAAACTTTGGTGAACTGAATATAAACTCAAACAATTTCTTTCAGTGACACTGCAACGCATGCCGGGTACTCGCTAGTTATCTATAAAGCTGGATTAAGCTTAAAACCCGCATAATCATACACATGTATAATATCATATAATTATTGTGAAACCAGAGATTATAAAACTAACCCCGACAGGAAAACTAATCCACCCACAAGAGTGTTTCTGCAAGCAATATCCATTATGAACTAATATAATTATATTAATTACTGATAGTATAATTATTATTATTTTCCCCATGTAGTACTTGGCGATATTTCTTTAACAAATGCTATCGACATTAAATGTTACAGTGGTGTCGTCTACGATGCAAAAGTTCAAATAAGCCTAAAGTGTACAAACATATTGTCAGGCGTACAAAATAACGGTGGTATAACCCATCGTACAAACTGCACTCGATAAAACGCCCAGTGCTGGCGCCATTGAAGTGTTAGATCGCGTGACAAATGCCAACCTAATTAACTGCTAGTTGCAGCTAGTTCCCTCTCATCTGTTTAAAACCGATATCGTGTTGTCAGTTTCAGCGCGTGTGTTAGCATTGCAAATAGTTACCACACACTGAGCTTGGCCAATCAGCGTAGTCAACAACAAGCAGTGGGTCGGGTACTGGGGACATTTACCGACCAACTTGAGTGGGACTACCGCAAATGTCAGAAACTTTTCAGATACGCTGTCTCCAGCGGACTTCTATCGCTATGTGCGGAGGGTGAAAAGTGACGGGGGGAGGGGGTTTACCCACGTCTGTTTATTTCATCCCTGGCTCGCTGCATTGCTTGTGACGTTCCCGCCAAGAAGAGTTACATCCCAACCTCTTTAAAAGAGCAAAATAATTTATACTACGATAGCTTTTATAAACACTACACACCCTTTAAAAAGCGGTTTTACGGGCACATTTTTAACAACACGTGTGTGTGCGTGTATACGGAGATGGGACATGAAGCAAGCCACAGTGACCCATGTAGTTGATATCGAGTCCACTTACCGTACACTAGTTTCTAATCAATGGTGACTGTGATTATTTTAATGTTGATTTACTGATGAGGAAATCACGTTAATGGTAACGGATTTCAGACAAACCCCTTTATTTGGGGGACGTACATCAGATTATAATTTGTATCACATTATGATTGTTATTGGAGGGAGATAATATATTCACTCTGGCTCTTAATCCGATGATTGGTTTCGGTCCGAATGTACCAAATTCGTTCGCTCCATTTAAGTAATTTATAGGTTGAACAAACAATAGGTTCAAAATGCATGGCAATCGCCATTTTTGTTCGTAGAAAACTCCGATTACCGACTAATAGAGATTAAAAGTTTGGTTAAACCGGCCCTAACAGGGGATGATTTCGTGAATGTTTATATAGGGTACGCACAACACCAAAACACAACAATGAAACAAATGAATTGAACCGATGGTCAAAAAAAACATATGAAGTTCTGAAGTTGGAAAAAACAAAATATGTTCAGAACGTTTACAAACTTTCAGATAATTGCTGTTCATTACTGAACATAAATATTAACTGACGAGCAGTTACTATCGTTACAACTAATTGTTTCTTCTCATTATTTGCAAATATATTACTTTGACAGCTTGTTGTTTGTCCATCAGTTCAATTCATTTATTCCATTGTTGTAGTCCGGATGTAACGACAGTTGCGGGTTCCCTATTGTTGATCTAGCTAGATCAATACTGTGTCAATCAATAAAAATATTGTAATTAGAGTTCCTAGCTACTACCAGACTGGCTTCACATAACTATCATTTGTTGTATAGTATTTGTTGTATAGTATACGGTACCAATATAGTAATAGTAGTAGTAGTAAAATAGATAAAATATATCGGTTTTCTTAAAGAGGAAGCAGTTATGCCATAACTTCAAACGATGAAATTTCACCGTTTAACCGTACAACCAACTGAAACAGAGTCATGTTCTCGACAGATGGCTCAGTATCAGCAACAACTACTGCTTTATTTGGTTATCTAGATCAATAGCAACAACTCGCGCTTCTGCTATGTTCAACTTCAATAGGAAATATCTGTTGAAACAAAAACTAGAGCAGTATTCTATTGAAGATATGTTCCACTATCACAGATGAATTTCGAAGTTAAATATTGATATTGATATCAGGAAACGTCGAGAACTATTCTAGGAGCATCGAGTTTGTAACTATCTTCGGCATAGCTTCAACGTCAAGGGTGAATTATGCATTGTTAGCCAGCGTTATGGTACAATTTCGTGTCGACAGGTAGCGTTGAACACAACACTAAATCACTTGTCCCCATAATTACATGCAAATACCAGCTGCGCAGCTGGGCCTGGATTCACAAAAATGCCTTACTCTAAGTTGTCCTAAGTTAGGCAAATCCTAGCTATATAAATCAAGATAAATGATCTATGGGTATTACTACACATTCACAAATAAAATATTATTAGTTAAATTGTTGATATTTTACTATATTTTATCTTTATGACATTGTAGAACAACATATGCGTGATTTATATCACTAAGATTTGCCCAAACTAGGACGTCTTAGCACTTAGGCACCTTTGTGAATCTGGGCCCTGGTTAGTAAGGTATTTGTTACATGGAAACATTATAGGTAAGATGATCCAATTGTCCGTTTTGATGCTAGGATAGAATTAGCTCATGCAGCCAATCATGTTTCACAGGAACTGCAGATAGAACGGGTATACATACTAGCTAAAGTACTCCCAATCTAGCTTTTTGTATGCTAACGCTAGAACCGTATCCAAGATAACTAGTTAATTCACTACGTTTCTTAGTTACTGGCTTCTGCTTGAAGAATAATAATTTTTCGTCCGCATATTGGAATTTTTAAAACCCAAACAAAGTAGGCGTAACTAATGTATGTATGCATAATGATTAATGTAATACTATATCGTATAACACAATTATGTAAAATATAATAATATATAATATAATAATTGAATAATAATGTTTAATATGGGCATTGTATACTCGTTCACAATGTGGGAATGCATTTGTGATTTACAAGTGTATTTTCACATAAAATAAAATACAATAATACATTTGTATTTATAGTCTACCCACTCTGTTACAGGGACTGATATTCAGAGGGGGACATTTATCGGGTGCTTCGTTGGTATGACAGCTCCAAAGTTAATTCCATCTGTTCTTTCACACAATCATGTTATTGCACAACGAGGCGTAAACCAATATGTAATTACGTGACATCAAATGGCGAATAAAGCATGAAATCTACTGCTTCCATTATAACTAGACATTTTGTCCTCCGTTGTTCAAAGTTAGGATTTTATTTTTCTTAACACGTGTGATCTAAATACGAAAATACAAAACTTTGAGTATGTTTAAATATACTGTTTAAATTCGAGTATTTAAAAATGCGTATGCATAGACCACAATGCATGTATTTTGTGAATGAAATGCTGTCTGACAACGGTTTGTAATTATTCAGCAAAGCTGTACGTTCGAGAAAAATACTTCCACATGCGTGGATAAGCAATCACACCCTACGTGACTGGGTGCGACCGTACGAGTATATAGAGCTTATCCACATCACCGTAGGTGCTATTCGCGATCGCAAAACTTCGATACGCCCCTAGCGGACAAAATGGTCCCCGAGCTAACGGGTCTAGCGCTCTAACTGTCTGCGGATTCTCGCACAAACTACACGGAACTAAACTTGTTCTAGCTGTTATCAAATAGCGAAGCTATTCCTATTAAGGTATTTGCTGTTATGCTATTCATTTTGAAGGAAAACCTTATAGGAAAGCATATTTAGCCTACATGCCAATAGTCATCACAAAGGTTATTTCAAAATTTTAGACCCACTAGTTTACTTGTTATAACAATTCACGCAAAAAAAATCGGAAAATGAGAAAAAAATTTCAGAAATTGGCTCATTTTCCGAAACTTTGCGTGAATTTTTATAGCAAGTATAAACTACTGGGTCTATAATTTTGAAATATCCTTTGTGATTACTATGGGCATTTAAGCTAAATATGCTTTCTTATAAGTTTTTCCTACAAAATGTACAGTATAACAGAACGAGATTAGTGATCAATTATCCAGCGATGCCGCCAATGTCACGCTGAGAAGTTAACCCAGCACGGTCACCACATTGGAAAGTGACGTCAATCTCAGACGTCCTGAGTGAACGCGATTATGCTACTCTCTATCCTGGGTGATGGATTGGGGAAGGGGGGGGGGGGGAAGGTTGGTTAAGTTCACAACAATTAAGAGCATGTACGTATAGCTGTCCTACAAAACTTCGACGATGGTTACTTGCTTTGCTACAAATACAAATTTGTATATTTAATAATTAGATTGCCCTAATGCTCCTTGGATGGTTTCACCAAACCTTTAGTCCTTAGGTTAATCGTTAATCAGAGCTTCGCTCCTAACAAACATGGCGACTTGTAGCAGGAACCATGCATTCTACATGTAATACTTGTTGAAAGATGGACCCAACCGGACCTGTGACCTTTGAAACAAAAATCAAACAAATCTTCGTTTTTTGTACATGCTCATAAAAGCTCGGTGTGGCCTGCTAGATAAGAGGGAACGTCTTACAACTTTTATTGCCTCTCATCTGGGATTTAAATGTAATCAATAACAGTCAGTCCTTATACCGTGAACAGGAGTGCGTGGGGAAACGGAAATCTATCCATCGAATTTGTTAAGTGGGATTTAAAAAAAAAAAGTGTGGGAATTACGATCCTCAAGACTTTAAATGGAAGTCGTTAACGTTCCGGACAGTCGTAGAGGGGGTGGGGGGGGGGGGGGGGGAGATAGAGGGGGAGGTTAGAAGAGTTCGGTACGGGAGACCCGAGCCAATGTGACGTGTCTTGCTTAGAAAAGAACCTATTAAAATAATTATTCGAGATCACTCGAGAACAGTTTTTGCCTGGGCAAAACGAATTTCTCTGAATAATGGTTTTTAGCCTGGCCAATTTGAATACAATAGTAATTGCAATGCAGCCGAACGTTTCTATTGCATTTAAATCACGAAACGATGACCCTGTTATGTGACAATTTTGGAAATAAATTAAAAAATAGCGACCACCCATGGTAACTACCTATAAGAATAGTTTCATATGATCGGCACGTTTCTTGTACGCAAACCATTCCAAAACGTTGGAGGCCAATTCTCAAATAGAAACACATTTCGGTTTTGTTTGAAAGCAGATCTTTAGTTATGGAAGTTAGTAGAACATGTCACATGTCTTTGTGGAGGGTAAAACAGGAAAAGTTAAACATTTGGATCATCAACTGACCAATCCTGTATACCAGCAACAAAAAACAATCGTTTGCAGATATTAAATGCTTAAAGCATTATATTCATAACATTATACTCGTAAATTGTTTGATAAAAAAGCCAAGACTGTAGTCCACTTACTTTGAAGAACCCCCAATCTCTGTTAAAAGCTTTAAGCTCGTTTTCATTTACAAAATACTTAAACATTTTCACGAAGTAAAACAAATATAAGCTCATTTTGTAGAGAACTTTGTAAATGTTTCTTTATTCCAATCATTATTTCCAATTAAAAACATTTGAAACACTAAAATATTTATTGGAACAAAGCAACATTCATAAGACAGAGCAATACATTCTTTAGGAGATGCCATATTTTGTTTAAGGTGAATTCCCCCCCCCCCCCCCCCCCCTGAAAAAAACACTTTTGCTAGGAATTACTTGCAAATGTGTATGTGTGACGTATGAAGTGTACCCCTCCTCCCTCTCACTACCACAACTCCGACCGACCTCCGCGCGCTTGGTTCTGATTTCAGTCGGGCGGAGACTCTTGTTAGAGCAAGGTCACGACCGGCGATGCTGCCGCTCTGCCCACTTGGTGTCATGTTTCCCTTCAATACTTGGATTGGATCTGTTTATTTGAGTTCTCAACTACTGTTGAGTGGCGCTAGGACACAAAGAGACACTTTCTTTGCGCAATTTACCTGTCTAGACCCATAAAGTAGTTACGGCTGGACTGCGACGCGAGAAAACTGATGCGCTCTACATCCGTGTACGTATTTCACCAAAACTCGAAACGTTTTTGACGTAGGCTTAAGACTGCAAACATTTTTGGAAGATAATGGTCGAGCGCATGATAAGCACTTTATTTCTTGTGACTCTTTTCATAAATAAGTTATGAAATAGTAAAAACAGCATATACTCAAGTGCCTTTTCACTGGGACACGACAAAATTCATTACCAAAAATTGGGCACATAATTGTGTTTTAAAATTGTACATCATCATTTCTTAGATAACAATCTATAGTATACTTCATTTTCGTGTACTTGACAAATATGGTCTAGAGGTGTTAGTACTGAACGTAAAGACTTTTGAAGCTATCGGTTCACGTAAAAAATAAAAGTGTAATTTTTTAAAACCACTTTTTGCAGACACGATATCAATATTTATCAACCTTCATCAAAAAGTTACGATCTAGATACCTTCACCTTAACGTTGCAACAAATTTAAATCTGTAATGGAGGGTTACGCATGGTAGGTGGAATTGAATAGTGAGGTAATTCTTACTTCAACGGTTGTTCCACAATACATGGGTTGAAAAAGAAAAATGTCAAAACTAGTGTGTAAAGAAATTATCTTTTTCAAATAACAAAGCATGTTGGTGGCATTTGTGTTTATGTACATTAGATACTGCTGAAATAATAAGGAATGTTCCTTGTTGCGGCAATTTTAGCAACCATTTGAAAACAAGCATGCACTGTACATTTTCTTATCGGCAACGTGCTCAAACATGCTTCAAGTTATCAAGTATTTAGCAATGAAAAACGGCTATTTAAAAGGTTCGCCAGTGGGCGTTGCCATAAATAGGCAACGTGTGTATTACTTAATATTTAATTATGTTTACTTTCGAATAACAAATCAAAACAAGTATATCAACTCTCTACTGGTGATATGATATAATATTTTACATCATTTGTTTTATGGATCTTATTTTCCATAAGAAACAAAATCGCTATCAACAATGCGGGATAGTATTGAATAGGTCGACTATGATTACAGACTAAGGGCTGAATGCAGAGTCGAGTGTTATGATTTATCGTTGCTATGGAGATTGTTCTTCTTATGGAAAATAACATGTAATAAACAATTCCATGGCAACAAATCCTGTACTTAACTTGACTGATTTCTGTGCATATCGCCCTAAGACGGTCGTATGCACAGCCAAGTATCAAGTTAAGTACATGATTTGTTGCTATGGAATTGTTTTATTACATGCTATTTTCCATAAAAGGAACATACTAAGAAGAACTTCATAGCAACCATAAACAAATCACATGCTTGACTCGACTGTGCATTCCACCCTTATACATACGCAATACTAACAAAACGTTTGTACTGCGAAATGGTATCGTTAACTGTTAATATTAAGAACGTAGTTGAAATTACAGGTTATATTTACATCGATCTTGTTACTTTTGGATTTTATCATCACTCTATTTCTAATCAGCTCCATTTTTCGTTGGATTGACATTTTGCTTGTAAGTTGTAAGTAAAGTTATTTGGAGTAGAACGCGATCATATGTGGCCGTGAACATTTTGCTTGTAAGTAAAGTTATTTGGAGTAGAACGCGATCATATGTGGCCGTGAACATTTTGCTTGTAAGTAAAGTTATTTGGAGTAGAACGCGATCATATGTGGCCGTGAACATTTTGCTTGTATGTAAAGTAATTTGGAGTAGAACGCGATCATATGTGGCCGTGAACATTTTGCTTGTAAGTAAAGTTATTTGGAGTAGAACGCGATCATATGTGGCCGTGAACATTTTGCTTGTAAGTAAAGTTATTTGGAGTAGAACGCGATTATATGTGGCCGTGAACATTTTGCTTGTAAGTAAACTTATTTGGAGTAGAACACGACCATATGTGGCCGTGAGCATTTTATAAAAGAAGTTGGCTCCATTATTCATAAATTAAATGGCGTGATCCAATTATTGTGTATATATATAACTAAGCTACCCAGACTTCCTTCCTTACTGCGCAAAATATCGATACACCCTATCCAAAAAGCTTTGTTTGTGTTCTTTTTTTTATATTCTACTTTGCTAGACACATTTATCACAGTTATTAGGCATAAAATATCCATTAAAAATACGTAATGTTGTGTATTCCCTTTAAAATTTTCAAAAGAAAATGTCTATAATATTTTACTGCTTTACGGGTAAGCGTAGTGGCCATGCACTATAAAAGCGCTGGCCTGGTAAACTATTGATTCCAGGCTCCAAGGTCAACGTAGCTTAGGTATGGGTGGAATATGATGTGTTTTCATCTTCTCTTACATCACACACTTATATCGTCTCGAATGTCATCTTATGCATAATATGAGACGTGAAGTCCAACTATAACCATGATCATTTACTGTTTCCTAATCACTACTCATCAATACTTATGATTTTTTTTCTACAAATTACAACTATTCAACTAAATGTAGGCTGCAAGTATTTTTCTATTGTGTTAAAATGTCGAAAGTTGAATACAAATATACAAAGTATGAGAATTGCCGACATTACACGACTCAATACTTTCGTCAAACTTATTGAATTCAAGAACAAAAGCGAATCAAAAACAGTTTGTTAAAGAACTGCAACAATGTAGCTTCTATTAATTGATGCTTTTTTGTCCTTGAATTCAATAAGTTTGACGAAAGTATTGAACCGTGTAATGTGGTAAACCATCTATATATACAACAACCGTCTTCATTATTACAGTCGGTAGCGAAAAGGAAGAGTTAAATATGTTTTATTATTTTACTAGATTATAGGATTAGCTTCCTGAACACACAAGTATTTCATTTCAATGACTCGGAATAATTTTCATTTCGAGTTCAAACAAATGTGTGGCGGGAAAACAGGGCAGACGTCACACGCCATGTTTCACCAATCAACCAATACAATGGTAAATTAAATAACTCTCTAAATATTATCTTACCCCGAAGCATATGTAAAATCATATTTATGCTACGCCTTTTAATTAATTTTGGAGCCTAAGTACTAGTACAAAGTAATATAAGGTAGGCTAACACATTTTCGTCGAATCTCAGTAAATTTTGGGGGTATAGGGTACGCACATATGACGTAACAGCCAAACTACAACAATGGAATAAATGAATTGAACTGGTGGACAAACAACAAGCCATCAAAGTAATATCTTTGCAAATAATGAGGAGAAACAATTAGTTGTAACGATAGTAACTGCTCGCCAGTTAAAATTTATGTTAAGTAATGGACAGCAACTATCTGAAAGTGTATAAACGTTCTGAACGTTTGTTTTTTCCAACTTCAGAACTTCATTTTTTTTTTGACAGCTTGCTTGTCCATCGGTTCAATTCATTTGTTTCATTGTTGTGTTTCGGTGTTGTGCGTACCCTATTCATTTTCTGAAGATTTGACCATAATGCAAAATTGACCACGGCTGGAGTTAAAACTAAAAGTGTGATTGTTTCAATGGTTTCATCTAGGAGGCCGTGGCAATCATTCATAAATAGTGATTTTTATTGCATGTGACCAATGACTATCTGTGACATCACATGCCGTTTGAACGGGAAACAGTAAATCGAAAACTTTGAACCTTTATACAAAATATGACTAGTACATTTCTCAACTATTAAATAACGCTTCTGGTGTCTTTAAAATGTCTATATATTCTATACTTTTCCAGAGCTGTAGAAAATTTATGCACATACCCTATTTCCTCTGTTTGAGCCGGGGTGCTCACTCCGAGGAGTTTTTTAGTGGACTGTATATATTTTTGTGTAGACTTACCCCAATGAAGTTTGAAAGGTAACGAAACGTATATGACAGCGACGGGCGGAAAGTGGCCGTCGTGAGAAAGAGATAGAAGAAGGAAACTCGAGTTTAGAAGAGCAAAAGAAGGAAAGATGAAAATGCCTGGAAGGCGATCGAACCCAGGACAGCGGCGTAGAAGTTGTCGTTGTAGTCCGGGAACGCACGAGAGAGAAAAACTGAGAGCGGGAAACTGAACGTGACCGACGAGGTCGGAGACTGGGACACTACAGACGAGATAAGAGATAAGCAAACGGGCTCTAAACGGGAAGACTGTAAGAGATTACGTGATTGGCCCAAAATCGAAACATATGAATATAACATACAGGTGAACCAACACCGAAAAAATACATATCACTAGCGACGAATAAATGGCGCGAACATACCACCCACCTAAAATAGACCAATTTTAGATAGAACAATGAGAAATAACAAACTAAGAACTACAAATCTAAATCTAACAACACTCCGAAACGAACGACTAAAGAGAGGGGAGGGTAACTAACTTGTTCACCGGTCGGGTGAACACTCCTTTAGACGTGCGAACGGACGCGACTCGGACGACGTTGTCGTTACCAGGGCACACCTGAACCACCCTGCCAATAGGCCAAGATAAAGGGGTAGTGGCGGGTTCCAACACGAAGACGACGTCACCGACCTTGAGATTTGGACACGCGCGCACCCACTTCCCACGCTGCAATTGCGTATGCAGGTACTCTCTGGACCAACGAGTCCAGAAGGATTGATGCAGCTGACGGACTTGATGCCAACGTGAAAGGTGAGAAGTAGACTCGGCGACAGCGGTTTCAGGAGGTGCGAGAAGTGAGGTGCCAATCAACAAGTGGGCGGGGGAAAGGCAATCAGGGCCTTCCAGGGGGTCGAACGAAGTGGCACAAAGAGGTCGACTGTTCAACACGGCTTCAATACGTGCAAACAGGGTAGAATACTCCTCGAAATTAAGGGAGGAATCCTTAATTAATCTGTGTAGAAGTAGTTTGGCGGACTTCACTCCAGCTTCCCATAGGCCACCGAAATTAGGGGCGTAAGGGGGGTTGAAATGCCACTGAACATTACGTAGAGCGAGCTTGTCAGCGATAGTAGTTTCAGCTGAGGTGAGAGAATCGTGAATCTCGCGGAGCGTACGGGCAGCACCTACGTAATTACGACCACAGTCGGAATAAATATGAGCGGGGAGGCCACGACGAGCGAGAAACCGATCAAGACAGGCCAAGAAGGCTTCAGTGGATAAGTCCGAGACCAACTCTAGGTGAATAGCCTTAGTGGCCATACAGATGAACAGGCACAAGTAACCCTTGACGATGGGGGCGTTACGGCGGGAACTCGTCTTCACGGAGAAAGGGCCAGCGTAGTCAGTGCCCACGTTGAGGAAAGCGCGTGAAGGCTTAGCGCGAGATTCAGGCAGCTCAGCCATGATTGGCTGAACAGGCTTGGCGCGGAATTTGAAACAGGTTAAGCAACGTCGAATGCGTTGCCGCAATAAACCGCGTAGAGCAACGATCCAATACATCTGCTGAATGAGAGCTTGCACAGTGCGAGGGCCAGAGTGCAATGACGTGAGATGAAAAGCATCACACAAGAGTGCGGACAGATGAGCTTCTTTGGGAAGCAAGAGCGGATGACGTGCGTCTTCGGGAAGTGAAGAGTAGTGAAGTCTGCCGCCCACCCTGAGAAACCCACGGGAGTCAATGAAGGGTTTGAGGGGTGCGATGCGGTGAGAGACGGGCGAGTGTTTCTCCAATTGCTTGAACTCATTGGCGAAATAATGACGTTGAGTGATGCGTACGAACAAACGCATCGCGTCCTCAAGTTCGGACGGGAGCATGGGACCAGTGGGGGGAGCAAGCTGACTTCGGCGAGCAAGCAAAATGCGGGAAAACCGTACCACGTGACCAAACACGCGCTTGGCTTTGACGAGCGAGGAGAAGCTTTGCAGCTTAGCTAGTAGAGGGTCAACAACGGGATCAAGACTGATCAGAACTGTGGGAGACGCTTTCAGCTCAGGCACCTCGTGGCTAGGTTCACGCGAGGGGACCGAGCGAGGCCACGTAAAGGGGGCGAACGCAGGAACGGGGGACCAAAGAACCATATGGGATGGTTCAACAAGTCCTGGGGGAGAAGTCCCCGAGAGGCACAGTCGGCAGGGTTCTCTTCGGAACGAACGTGAGACCAATTCAGAGGAGAAGTGGTCTCGAGAATTTCAACCACTCGATTGGCGACGAAAGTCTTAAGCTGGTGCGGGGGGGTAGAGAGCCAGGCAAGTACGATCGTGGAATCGGTATAGAGCAACACTGTTTCTATGTGCAAGGACTCGAGAGCGGGCAGGGCATCTTTCAACACCCGAGACAATAACAATGCGCCACTGAGCTCC
This sequence comes from Isoperla grammatica, assembly GCA_945910005.1. Lineage (NCBI taxonomy): Eukaryota > Metazoa > Arthropoda > Insecta > Plecoptera > Perlodidae > Isoperla > Isoperla grammatica. The sequence goes on from OX246737.1 coordinate 61,146,405, forward strand.
AGTTTAGGGACAGTGAGAAGCTTGACGGGCGCGACCTTGCTCCTGCCTCTCAACAGTCTGACATGAGATTGCGAGCACGTCTCAACGTGCAAATAGAGAGTAGAAGCATAGGCCTTCTCGGAGGCGTCACAAAACCCCACAAGCCGGTAGATGGCGTCACTCAAAACAAGGAGGCGCGGAACACTGACATCACTCAACTTGGACACGCTTTCGATGGCAGTGATCCAAGTCTGAGAAAGCGACTCCGGAAGTGATTCGTCCCACTCCACGCGCAAGAGCCAAAGATTCTGCATGAACACCTTCATCCAGGAGAGGAAAGGGGTGAGAAACCCGAGAGGGTCGAATATGCGCGCAATGTAGGAGAGTATGAAACGTTTGGTGACACAACCTTCGAAAGGTAGAGTGTGAAAACTGAAGCAATCAGAGCGAGGGTCCCACAACAATCCGAGAATTTTCAGAGTCTGCTCATCGTTAGAGAATACCAGGGGAGTCTCCAGGTGGTCCTGGGGAAGAGCGCTAAGAGCGTCGGGAGAGTTGCTAGCCCATTTACGAAGTTCGACCCCGGCGCACTGAGTGATTGATTGCAACTCAGCGCGAAGCGCAAGAGCTTCGTCAAGGTCACTGGCACCGGATACTATGTCATCGATGTAGATGTTTGAAGTGAGGGCGCGTGAAGCGAGAGGGAACTGCGCGCCCTCGTCCTTGACAAGTTGCTGCAACACTCTTTGGGCCTGGAAAGCAGAGGGCGTGAGACCGTAAGTAACTGTGTTGAGCTCGTACTCAATAACAGGGGAGGAAGTCTCAGGGCACCAAAATATGTGCTGATAGGCACGGTCGTCCTGGTGTACAAGGATTTGACGGTACATCCGTCTCACGTCCGCGCACAGGGCTACGGGATAGACACGAAAGGTGGTGAGAACCCGGGGAAGGTCACTCTGAAGTTTGGGACCACTGAGCAAGACGTGGTTGAGAGCAACTCCACGTTTATCAGGGGAGGAGGCGTTGAATACCACTCGCAATTTAGTGGTAGAGCTTGTGACCTTGTGTACACAATGGTGCGGGATAATGTACTTTGAAGGTTGAGGAGCAGGCTGCATATGCAGTGAACGAGCGTATTCACTCATGAACTCGTGATAGGTGTCATGAAGTGGAGGATCACGCTTTAGACGACGCTCCATACTGACAAAGTTCTTGAGCGCGACGTCACGATTATAGCCTGGCATGATGCTGTCAGGCTTGAAAGGTAGAGCGACCGAGTAGCGACCGCATGGGTCGCGAGAGTGGGTTTTAATGAAATGCTCTTCAGCGAGCGAATCCATTGGGTCTAGAGAGGGGGGTCGACTAACTTCTTCTGTTTCCCAGAAGAGACGAAGAGTGTGTTCCAAAGGAGTATTGGCCACGGCGAGAAATGAGTAGGATGACTCAGGTGCAGGTTCAGAAGAGTTGACTGGACCCAAAATCACCCAACCGAAAACCGTGTTGAGTGCAGCAGGTTTGCTGCCTACGATTGTGTTTCCAGTTTTACAGAGAATGTCAGAGTAGAGATCGGCACCAATTAGAAAATCAATGGGTCCGGGAACATTGAAGTGATCGTCAGCGAGGTCGAGGTCATGATAGCGCTTTATGACCTCAGTGGACACGGAGGAAGTAGGCAAATTGCCGGCGATAGTTGAGAGAACGTGCGCGTTGACATGCAAAGCGGGTTGCTTAGAACGTCGAGAAGCTATACTGCATTGAACGATACCATGCACACGAGCATGAATTTGACCAACACCTGACAGTTGGGCGGTGGCTGGTTTGACCTTTAAGCCCAAACGTTGCACTAACGAATTAGTGATGGCAGAGATTTGCGACCCGGAGTCAATAACCGCACGAAATGGGTGCAATATCCCGTGGGCATCACTTATGAGTGCGCGAACGGTGCCCAATATGACGGTTTGATGAGTGGGGTTCGAACCCCGGACTTGACACGAAAGAGTCTGTGGCACCTGATGGCCTTGATCGGAGACAGGAGTATCGTCCGCAGAAGACTGAGTGGAGTCTACATGCAACATAGAGTGATGTCTGGTACTATGACACACGGAACAAGACTTTGTCAAACTACATTGGGTTCGTAGATGTGCACCCATACAATTAAAACAGCGTTTTAACTGTCGCAGAGTGTCGTAACGTTGGTCTACGGTTAAACCACGGAAAGCATTACATTGATAGAATGAATGCGAAGCCTTACATAACGGACAAGTGGACACGTTAGTATGAGCGTGATTGCGAGATGAGTCATTGTGAGATGGTTTTGAACTCAAGTTCGAAACATCAGATGACACCATCAACGTATTTACTTTTTTCACAGGGGGAGAACTTTTGACAGAAGAAACTGAGTTTTTACCGACAGCACATAACTCCATTACTTTAGATTGATCTTCGACAAAATCAATAAGCGATTTATATTCGGGAGTCGAATTAGACGATTGTTTGGTTTCAAAAGCTTTGCGAGATGACGTATCGAGGTTAGCTAATGCCAAACACAGTAGAAGGAAATCGCCCAGGTCAGGTATATTCAGAGCTTTCAAAGAGTCGACAGAATTGCGATGTACTTTGAGAAATGCTTGAAGACCGTCATAAGATGACGTTTTCAGAGGAACAAAATCTAAAATCTTGTGAACATACAAGCTCCCTAATAATCGCTTGTTTTGATAACGAGAGACGAGCGTTTGCAAAGCGAGGGGATAATTTTCCTCAATTATTTGAAACTCTGAGATGAGTGCCAACGGTATTTCAGACAACAAAGTTTTTAAATAGTGTAATTTTTGAACATTACATCATCAATAAGAGACTTGAATAGAGCATAGAACTCGGGCCATTTACAAATGTCACCTTTGAACTTGGGAAGATCTATGACAGGCAATGCAATGTATGGTTTGACTGAAGCGGGTAGAGACCCAGGTTGAGTCACAGCAGGACGCTGATTTAATTTATCAGCCGTGAGAAACCGAGATTTGGCAGCGTAAAACAACGTTTCAAAACTCTCCTGAACTTTGTCTATTTCGATCGGCTTGGCAGGAAGAACAACTAGAGTGTTGAGATCGGCAATGGACAATTGAATTTCTTGAAAATCCGATTTCAAAACAGATAATTCATCGAACCGAGGCCTATATGACTCAACTTGTTCAGGTTTTATTTTTTCGAACGCAGTGTACGTTCGTTGGGCGGACGCGAATATGAACTCGCGTCGAGCAACTAACTTGTTTAGTTCTGCCGTCATATCGACCATTATGATCGAAAATGCAAAAGACAATGTTAGAAATACAAGGAATGAACGTAAGAGACAGTAACACTGAACAGCACAATCAATAGAATACGAGAGCGGAAACACACAACACTCAATGACGTGTATATTGTGTGACCAACTGAGGACTGACCTTGATTGAGAAAATCTTCGAGAAAAATGCGGAAAATTACCGGACAATTCGGCTCCGCGAGGACCATATGTTTGAGCCGGGGTGCTCACTCCGAGGAGTTTTTTAGTGGACTGTATATATTTTTGTGTAGACTTACCCCAATGATGTTTGAAAGGTGACGAAACGTATATGACAGCGACGGGCGGAAAGTGGCCGTCGTGAGAAAGAGATAGAAGAAGGAAACTCGAGTTTAGAAGAGAAAAGAAGGAAAGATGAAAATGCCTGGAAGGCGATCGAACCCAGGACAGCGGCGTTGAAGTTGTCGTTGTAGTCCGGGAACGCACGAGAGAGAAAAACTGAGAGCGGGAAACTGAACGTGACCGACGAGGTCGGAGACTGGGACACTACAGACGAGATAAGAGATAAGCAAACGGGCTCTAAACGGGAAGACTGTAAGAGATTACGTGATTGGCCCAAAATCGAAACATATGAATATAACATACAGGTGAACCAACACCGAAAAAATACATATCACTAGCGATGAATAAATGGCGCGAACATCCTCTAAAATGCAATCCTATGACTTTATCGCAACCGAACAAACCAAGCATGCATAATCACATTATGTCACGGAAATGCTTTTCTTATTCGGCGTATGCTATTTTCTAGTGTGTAAGAGCAAACCACAAGCAATTTATAGAGACCGAACGAGGTCAATCGTATTGGCTGGGTATCGTCTATGCGATCGAGCTGGCTCCACTAGTGCACAAGGAGATGAAGCGATGGGTGAAATATCAGCGGTCGGCGATATAGTGCACTAGTGCACTTTGGCCAAGAGTTGATGCTGAGAGAGATGCCGTTGCAATATTAACCACGCTCGTTGCACTTCTTACGATGCTCAAAGTGCTTGGTCGTTGATCTAACACTATTACGAATTGGTTGGTTTAAAAGAGGATCTATAAAAGTAATGAGGTGAATAGTAAAGGGATGTTAGATGGCTGGAGAAGCTATCCGCCACTCTGGTGTTTATGAGCTGTTTTCTTGGCAGATAACAACATAGGGTAAATGTTATCAGGCATGCAATATTTCACTGACCGGCAATAAGATATTCATTACTCATTAGAGCTATAACGTTTATTTGAAATCACGTTTCATTATTATTCAAATTTACTTTTAAGTTCAGGCTTAAAACACAAAATGATAAAACACAATAATATTTTACTAGCGACAACGAGAACGATAACGGTAACGACAACGACAACGGTAACGCTAACGGTGACGACAATGGCAACAACAAGAACGCAGTTCATTATTTGGTTGATCATTTTTATGTATTGTTTGAATATTATTATTGCTGTATATATTGTTTGAGAAATAATGTTTGTCAAAAGTTTAATGAAGCGCAGATGGGCGGTTCAACTGGATACATTTTTTAGCAAAAATTACATGTTCAAGGAGGTAAGTAAAAGGTAAGTGGACCTGGCAGTAATGGCAGAGGTAGACAATTAAATGTGCTCTGCATGCAACATGTAATTCATGATATGCTTGTACTTACTTACTTACTTTATTGTAATTAAGGCCAGTGTAGGGCACACTGCTCTCTTTAGCCATGACAAGCCGAGCTAACAGTATATTTAAAACCAATCCACTGATCGATTACTTGAAAACATTGATCTACGTGAAACGCCTCTCATCTCAGTTACGTGCATTGCTGTTTCAGATCTTATCTCAATAACATCTGTGAAGCCAAGCTATCTTGGAGGCGCTTATTATTCAGAATATTGTATTTTACCAGTGCTTCTTAAATGGATCTTCAAAGTGATTATATTTTGGAAAATAAAATAATATAAGATATTATTTCAAGGTGGAAACAACCATTTCAACTTATTTATTTGACAATCACATGGTTACAACAACACAAGAAAACATCTGATATTGAAACAAATAAACACACCGCCTACACGTACATACAGAGTTGATTAATATTAAAATATATAAAAATACAACATTCCCACTTAATCAACACTGTAATAATCCCATTGATTTACAATGTGTTCTATGTTGTTTTACCGTCAGACCCTTTGTCATTATGTCTGCTGGCATATCACTAGTAGACATATAATTCAAACAGAGTTCACCTTCTTCAACTCTCTTGCGCGTATAGTGATACCTAACTTCTATATGTTTGGTACGAGAGTGGAAGATGGGGTTCTGGCATAGTTTGATTGCACTTTGGTTATCACAATGTATAACAATAGGCTTCACCTCCCCTGTTAACTCTGAATATAACCGTTTCAGATAAACTGCTTCCCTAGCACATTCGGATAGAGCAACATACTCTGACTCTGTACTGGAAATAGACATGCATGACTGCTTCCTTGTAAACCAAGAAATAGCTCCACCAGCAAGTGTGAAAACACTCCCTGAATAAGAGTGTCTATCTTTCTTACAACCAGCCCAATCAGCATCTGAGTAACCAGTAATACCCCCCTCTGTTGGCTTGTAAGAAAGACACAAATCACTTGTCTGTTTAAGATATCTCAGCACTCGCTTTGCATGTTGCCAGTGTTCATTAGTATAACACGTGTTGTATTGACTTAGTGCACTGACAGCAAACATAATATCTGGTCTAGTGCTAACTGCAATATACATAAGACATCCGATAAGATTTTGATATGGTAAATTTGCTTTCATAGTGTCACTTGACTTTACAAATGTTAGATTTGTCTCCACTGGAGTATTTATTGGCTTTGCATCTACCATACCAAATCTTTCCAACAGCTCATTAATGTAAGCAGTTTGATCTATGGTAACTACACCACTATCTTTGTTTCGAGTTATTCGCATACCAAGGCAACACTTAACATCACCTAAATCATGCATTTTAAATTTAGACATCAATGCTTTCTTGAGCTTACATTTCTCCTCCACATTGTTGGATAAAACTAAAAAATCATCCACATACAATGCTATGATGACAATGTACTGACTACTGATCTTATAGTACACACATGGCTCATAATCAGATTGCTTGAATCCCAATTCAACAAGAGTTACATGGATTTTTCTATTCCACATTCTAGACGCCTGCTTCAACCCATACAATGCCTTTTTTAACAAACATACTTTATGTTCATCACCGTCTTTACAGAAACCCTGTGGTTGACACATGTAAACTGTTTCATGGAGATCCCCATTAAGAAAAGCAGTTTTTACATCAAGATGATCCATATTAAGATTAAGCTGTACAGCTAGACCAAATAACAATCTAAGAGTCTCTCTCCTCACTACAGGAGAAAATGTTTCATCATAGTCTACCCCTTGTTGTTGAGTGAAACCCTTGGCTACTAGTCTTGCTTTATACCGCTCGGGTTGACCATCAGCACCATGTTTAATTTTAAACACCCATTTGCACTTAACTATACTCTGATTGATTGGTTTATTCACCAACACCCAGGCATTATTTTCCTGAAGCGACTGAAACTCTTCTGCCATAGCAATTTCCCACTTATCCTTATCAGGTCTAGACAATGCATCATTCACTGTTAAAGGATCACCAATGCACTTTTCTATCTCAGCTTGATAACTAATATACCCTGGAAATGGAGTTTGCCTACGCTGCCTTTGTGGATACCTACGCTCAGTTTGAATCTCATGAACATTAGACACATCACTTTCATGACTTTTGTCACTTTCATGACTCCCATCAGTTTCATGACTATCATCAGTTTCATGACTACCAACATTGTCACTAGCTAAGGAATGAGAACCAAAAAGCTCGATTACTGGAACACTATCTTTGACAACTTCTTCACTGTCTTTGGCATAAATAGGCCTATTACATGAAAAGTTTTCATCAAAGATCACAATATCTTTAGCTTTGATTACATTACAAGTTTTAACATCGTACAAACGATACCCTGTAGAAAAATCACAATACCCTACCATAATCAACTCTTGACTCTTAGGGTCCCACTTTTTTCTACACTCTTTCTTAACATGAACTAGTGCTTTGCAACCAAACACACGCAAATGCTCTAAGTCAGGTTTCTCACCACACCATGCCTCCTCTGGAGTTAGGCCTACATCTATAACACCAGCATGTGGAGAACGATTTTTGAGATAAATCGCTGTGTTGCAAGCTTCTGCCCACAGTTTCTTGGATAAATTGGTTTCCGACATCATGGCCCTAGCTTTCTCAACTATGGACCTATTTGCACGCTCTGCGACACCATTCTGCTCTGGAGTTCTGGGAATCGTGGTTTCATGCTTAATACCTCGTTCTAAAAAATACTTCTTAAGAACATCATTAACATATTCACCCCCATTGTCAGACCTCAATTTTTTTAATCTCCGTCCAGTTTGGTTTTCTGCAGTAGCTACAAACTCCTTCAGCTTAGAAGAAACTTCATCTTTTGTTCTAAGAAAATAAGGAAAACTTTTCCTAGAAAAATCGTCTACAAAGATTAGCATATATCTACACCCACTAAGCGAATGCTCCTCCATGGGGCCACATACATCCGTATGCACTAGATCCAACACTGATTTGGCTCGCTTTCCTTGTCTCCTAGACGGGTTTCTACATTGTTTTCCCTTAGCACATGGTACACACACATCAGAAAAAAAACCTGTGAATTTAGCACCCGTTACCATATTTTGTATGGTATCCAGACCCTTTTTACCAATGTGACCTAAACGCCTGTGCCACAACTTTGGATTATTCACAACAGTTGCTACAGACTTACTTGCTAATAACTCATCTATACTGTTGACACTGCATGGCTTATTATCATTCACACATTCATTGACAACATTCAGATTAGCTGCAGTTGACTGCTCGTCCAGCTTATAAAGCCCATCAATTTGTGTTGCAGTAATTCTAACTTCACCTCTAACCTCAAAATCATCCCTGTGATACACTTTACAACCTTGATCATCAAAAACACTCACTAGTCCCTTCTTGGACATTTGAGAGATTGACAAAAGGTTCACTGACAATTCAGGAATGTGCATAACATCGTGAATTATTTTCTCACCATCCAGCACATTGACCTTAACATTTCCAATACCCTGGACACTCATGTTACTATCATCAGCTATAGTAACAGGCAAGTTACTTGTTGTACGATAGTTGTCTATTACTGCTCTGTTCTTACCCATATGATGAGTACAGCCAGAATCCAAAATCCACCCTGTTTTAGGAAGTCTCGCACCGAATGCATTTAACAGTCCAGTAAATTTAGGTTTCTGTTCAACTGTAGATATGTTGACTTCGGAACCAGATTGAATTCTATTCGGAGTACCATTCTTGAGCTCAGGACAGTCGACTTTCTTGTGCCCGATCTTGTGACATTTGTGACACTTTATCAACAAAATCTTGTTTTGTTGACCTTGACATTGTTGATTTTTCTGTTGACCTTGACCTTGACCTCGACCTTGCTTGCTCCATTGGTTTCGCCTTCGAACAGCAAGAGCAGAATCACCAGCAGCACCAGCATCCCTTCGATATTCTTCCATCAGAAGTTTAGACTTACTGTACTCACTCGTAATTTTGCGATCACTTGTTTCCAATGTCATGACCATGGGTTCATATGATTGAGGTAGCCCATGCAACATAATGACTCCAATGAACTCATCCTAATTTGGAACACCACTCTCTTGGATTTTTTGTGACAAAGTCACAATCTGACCAACATAGTCAGCCATGGAACTGCAATTTTCAAGCCTCACTGAAACCAGTTGACCGAGAAGATAGACACGTCCAGTCAGTCCTCTATCACCGAAGGTTTTATCAAGAGATTTCCAAGCATCTCTGGCAGTAACACACGAATTAACATGCACATAAAGATCTGGCTTAATCATTAAAGAAATCTTCGCCAAGGCTTTTTCATCCTTCTTAACAAAGACAAACTGTTCTCCTGTCGTAGGTGCCGGCTCACGAACGTAGTCCCACAGGTATTCATGACGCAGATACATGGTCATGGCAAACTTCCACGATTTGAAGTCTTCAATGCCACTCAACCTGTCCACTCAGATTGATCCGTTGGTTAACGCCATCTTAGTAATCTTACTTTCCACAGATATGTATTACGTGACAAGAATCTGGGCCCATAACCTTTTGGAAAATAAAATAATATAAGATATTATTTCAAGGTGGAAACAACCATTTCAACTTATTTATTTGACAATCACTTGGTTACAACAACACAAGAAAACATCTGATATAGAAAGAAATAAACACACCGCCTACACGTACATACAGAGTTGATTAATATTAAAATATATCAAAATACAACAAAGACCAGGTATAAGGTACAAGTGAAGACCAGGGCCCAGATTCACAAAGGTGCCTAAGTGCTAAGACGTCCTAGTTTAGGCAAATCTTAGTGATATAAATCACCAATATGTCGTTCTGCAATGCTATAAAGATAAAATATAGTAAAATATGAACAATTTAACTAATAATATTTGATTTGTGATCTTGTATTAATACCTAGACATGACTTATCTTGATTTATCTAGCTAGAATTTGCCTAACTTAGGACAACTTAGAGTTACGCATCTTTGTGAATCCAGGCCCAGGTGTTTATGATTTAACAACACAACAATAATGAATAATAATAATTATTGTTTTTCTTATTATTTTTAACTATTGTTTTTTAATTATTGTCAATAGATTCGATGCCGGTTTAAAACGTAAATAACAGCTGCGGGAAGTCAGCTGATTGACAGCCAGCTGTAGTTACTTAAACTGCCGCCAGAGCAAGTCAAAGAAGTCTTCACAAAAATGAAAGTCTTTGGCGTCCTAAGCTTATACATAACTTATACCACTTTCTTATACCCTATTCTTATTGCTATTGCAATACCTTATAACTTTGTGTGAATCGGACTCTATGGACATTTTTTTCGCGTGAGGCCACGTTTGACTTAGTCATTTTGGAATTTTAAAGATGCAATGAAACTTAAAAATGAAATGAAACTGGAAACACCTCTGCCTGCCTACCAGTAAGTTACAAACACAAACCTAATCTCAAAGAAAAGCAATATTGGCGGGACATACATTATTTTGCGCGGACAAACCAGGAGAAGGTGATCTAAGACACGGCCTTGTCTAAGACCACTGCCAACTAAGTCACTCGCGACGTCGTCTTCACGTGATCTAAGTCTCTTCAAATCTAAGATCTGCGACTTAAGTATCAAGTGAAGACCAGGTAAAACACAAGATAATGATATGGGCGTCCTAGGCGCGACTTTCTGCCGCTCACAGCGCTAGCAGTAATGAAAAGTCCAACTCAATCTTTTTATCTCGTTTTCTCAATTCAACTTTTCAATGGTTTATATTTAAAAATTTATTAATTTAAGTCTTCCATTGTAGTAATGTTTTACAAGGTTTGTGATTGACGATTGTTTTGCCATTAGATACAAAACAAACACATTGTAATTTGACAGTAGACAGTTGACTTACAACAAGGAGTACCATGGAATGAATTACAAAGTTGGACCTTTTAGGACAGGTGCTGCAACCTACTTCAGCTTTGACCTGAGACGCCCTTCATGTTCTGTGGTTTCATATCTCTGTCTTATATTTTGACAACGATGCTAACCGAGATAATGAGTGAAGATAGTATTACTACATATCAATTAGTATTCCGAAGGCAGACAACTGAAAGACCTTGCTTTACTAGACTCACAGTTTTGGAAGACATTTATTTATTTGTTTGTATGTTTGTTTGTTAGTTTGTTTGTTTGTCTCCATATTTAGGCTACTAGCAACACCAAAAGACAACAATGAAACAAATGAATTGAATCGATGGACAAACAACAAGCTGTCAAAAAATAATTTCTTCTGATTTTGGAAAACACTACAAAAAACAAACAAATACACATACAAAACTTTCAATTAGTCGTTGTCCATCATTGAAAGTTAAAAATGGTGAGCAGTTACTATTGCTACTTTTGTTTGTATTTGTATGGTTGCAATTTTATTTTTTTGACAGCTGATTGTTTGTCCATCAGTTCAATTCATTTGTTCCACTGTTGTAGTCCGGATGTGACGTCAGTTGCGGGTTCCCTGTGCAGATATTTCTCATAGTTTGAAACTCCAACCCCTAGTTATGTAACCACCGCCCAGTGTATTAAATAATATGACTGATAATAAATAATTTAATATGTAAGGAATAAATATGATATGATTGTAGGGTTGTCACGGGGGTAAGGGGGGTCATATAGCGATTCAGCGAAGTAGCAAGGGGGCGTCAAACTAAGGGAATCTCAAGTCCACCAACAAATCCTGTACTTAACTAGACACTTGACTGTGCATACGGACCTAGATGAGACGCGGTACTTTCAAGGTCAGCTTGATCTCCACCTAGCGGAGGCTCGTCGAACTTGAGAGTTAGAAAAGCCTCCGCTAGGCGGAGATCAAGTTGACATCGGCGTACTTTTCGTAAGGTTTTATGAAGGCTGTGCACTGGTCGATGCACATTCTTCGGCAACGGTAGTTTTCGGAACTTTTGGACAGATTTGTAGGGGAGGCGTACAACAAACGACTACACTGCAGCGCTGCGAGCGTTCCGGCCACTGAGCACTGGCTGCTAGAAGTCACCGAAAACCCCTCTAGAAGCCAGTGCAATAATTATTATTGGAAAAATATACATAGATTCCAAAGAAGTCAAATAATTTTACAATGATTTGGAAATTCTTCTTGTTGTTGTGTATATCCAATATTCAGTGAGTGTTGGCCGGATTGCTCGTAACGCTCTCTGTGCACTTGCTACGCCTCCCCATAGATGCGCTCGCTCGCTTATCAACGCGTCACACAGAGCGTTTTCCTTGTATATTATCGTTGAGTGAGTGATATAGGGTAGAGTCAGTAGAAGTTCGCCAAGCGACGCGATGACGGAGTTTTCGGCTGTCCTCGTATATCTTCGGCGCGAAGTAGCCGACCAATCAGGCTCCGTCGTCGCTTTGCTTGGCGAACTTCTACTACCCGACCAAAGTATTTTGGGCAGCATTAGGCGGGGTAGACAAACTGCCGATTGCGTTGCAACTCTACCCTATTTAACTCACTCAACAGTTAGAGATCAGATAGGGGTTTCGGACGGCACGGCATATCGTTTTCAACACGTTACGGGCCAGTCCAAGCAAGCCAAAAGTGTTTTCAGTTACTTTTGGACCAACCGTACCCGCGGGTGGTGGGTTTTGAAACGTTTGGACAGAGATGACATGGATGTAAGAGGCACTCCAAATAAGTAAATACATTCACATATAGAGTCTACCCACTCAGTAACAAGACTGATTTTTAGTGGGGAACTTAATTTAAAGTGACTAAACCAACCCTGTAGGCTCCAAACACCATCGACGAATGAGCGATAACCAATCAAAGATCGATATTTCATCAAATATGAAACATATGAATCAGTGATTGGACAGTGCGAACGAACACCGGCGGACAAATGCCAGAATCAATAAGGCCGATTCAGAACAACTTAAAATTTATTGAGTGCTTCGTTGCTAGAACAGCTCCTAACTCATCGTTTACTTATTCCTAAGACAAGAAGTGATGGAATTGAATCCGTATTAGAAGTTAAAAAACTTCTACCTACAGCGGGATTTGAACCCGGGAATTTCTGCATTAAAAGCAGGGATGCTAACCACTGGACAAACGAGCCACCCTGGTTCTCTCGCATGCTTATCAACGTTTACGCACACGGAGCGTTTTCCTAGTAAACTAGCTCTAGTGGAACCTTGGTCCTTTTACAGATACAGGACACCAAATAACATCCGGCGTATGACGCTAATGCGCGAAAACTCCTCTACATTGCGTGATAGTTCGAATACATAACGCTGATAATAATATTGTTTTAACAATAGAGACTGGATTGGAATCTATTATTATCATTATAAAATAACAATTAATTTCTATGCATTTCAATCTAACTTTTATGCCCTCTTTTCTATCCGTGAATAGGGTATTTCAATTCACACTTTGATCAGTGCTTTTATTACATTTTACCTCGGAAACATTCCAACAGATTTTGTTAGCTCGTCGCTTATTGGTCAGAATTTTCGTGCGTCACGACCTGCACTGGGTGGTTCCCATAGAAAAGGTGTGAAACCTTCAAGAAAATATTAGTTGTTCCGCACTTGTTCTGTACATAGCTGCAACATGGATTCAGGTGTTCTGTTCTTCTACATGGGCACTATGCTGGTAAGTTACTTTGTGTTAAGCGTTCAGGGTAAACATCTACGTCAAAAACCGTACAAAAGTTTCTTTTTTTAATTATATCGCAAGATTGAAACACAAAATCGAAAATCTGAGAAATAAAGCTCTGTGGTTTGATAAGTCCTATAGACTGAATAATACGTACATGTATTTAAAATTATAATCATTATGGCTGTGATAACTATTTCTTAATATCACGAACACATTTTTTTTTTCAAACAACGCTTAAATTTAAATGCACAAAAGAGTAAAAAATAAATTTTCGCCAAACAAATTTTTGCCTCACTCGGAAAATAAAAGCGTTGGGCGCTTTCCCTGCATTAACAGCAGAATACTGCAATCTATGTCATTACCGAAAGCGCCCAACGCTTTTATTTTCCGAGTAAGGCAAAAATTTGTTGGGCAAAAATTTATTTTTTACTTTTAAGTGCATTTAAATATAAGCATTGTTTTAAAAAAAAAAATATTTTTTCATGTAAAATTATTTTATACTTTTTAAGAATCGAATATATATATCGAATATCTATTCATTAATTATGATGGTTTAATTGGTTATTTAGTAAATATGACAATTGATTCATGTACGGTATTGTCATAAAGAATACGTCTGTGTGAAAACTTTCAGCTCAATTCGACGTTCGGAAGTGGGTTAAACATCGATTCCCATATAAAACATTAATTAATTATGATGAATTAATTGAATATTTAGTAAACATGACAATTGGTTTGTGTATTGTCATAAAGAATACGTTTGTGTGAAAACGTTTAGCTCAATTTGACGTTCGGAAGTGGGTGAAATATCGATTCCCATATAAAACATCAATTAATTAATAATTATGATAGATCAATTAATTATTTAGTAAATATGACAATTGATTCGTGTATTGTTATTAGAAATACGTCTGTGTGAAAACTTTCGACTCGATTTGACGTTGGGAAGTGGGTTAAACATCGATTTCCATATAAAACATTAATTAATTAATTATGATGAATTAATTGACAATTTAGTAAATATGACAGTTGATTCATGTATTGTCATCAGGAATACGTCTGTGTAAAACATTTCAGCTTGATCGGACATCTAGAAGTAGGTGGAATATCAATTCAAAGATTCCGTCCAGACAAACAAGGCAAGCTAATATAAGCGTTGTAAAAAAAAATTAATAAGGAAATAAGTACCTAACACAGTCATACTGATTATGGTCAATCCATTTATCAGTCAGTGTGTAGGGTTTACCAAACCACAGCGCTGTGATTTCTCAGATTTTCGATTTTGTGTTTCAATCTTGAGATATAATTAACAGGGAAGGATACCTCTACGTCAAAAACCGCAGAAAAGTTTCATTTTAAAATCATATCTCAAGAATGGAATTCGAAATCGAAAATCTGAATCAAAAGCGCACTGTGGTTTAGTAAGCTCTACAAACTGAATCCTCTAAGTTGTGTCTTACATTAAAATCGGTTTGCGGTTTTTCTATCTAATTAATTTTATTACTAATGATCGATTTAATTATCAAAATAACTACACTAATGGTTCTTAGGGCTTACCAAAACACAGTGCGCTGTTGATAAAGATTTCGATTTTGTGTTGCAATCTTGAGATACATGATTATTAAATGAAAATTTTCTGTGGTTTTTGACGAAAAGGTACCCTTCGCTCTTAAGGGAATGGGTATTAAAACCGCGCAAAATATTTTTACTTATTTTTACTCATCAATTGCAATAAATTCTGTGATTTTTCAAATAAAATTTATAGATTTTTCAAAATAAATAAATCATATTTTTTTTATTATGGAAATTTTGGATTGTAGACCAAAACTAAAAATTGAGACCGTAATATATTTTTCCCAAAAGTGTGTTTTTTTGTGTGTGCAAATTTCACACATCTTAACATATTTTTGTCACTCGAATGCAAGAGAAACTAGAAATTAATCAAATATCCGGGACTCATAAAACCTCCCTTGCTTTTGACGTCGTTGACAAGTATGAATTTCGAAACTTCTCTAAACAAAGCTACCATTATTCTTCACATTGAGATAAAAAAAATCGAAATTGTTTTCATTAAATTAAATTTGTATTATTTTTAAAACAGCTATCAATGAGAACAAAGTCCCCATTTGACTATATTAAGATAAAACTATTAGTGTCCTCAAACTTAGACATTGGCATCTGAGAGGGCTAAGTTAGTGCTATAGCTACTGAAACTATTTTAAACTATGGGCGAGTGGGAACATTCGAACTGCCAATAATTATAGATGAAGAAACTCAAAGATCAATAATTAATTACAGCTACCCGAGAATTGCACGCAGGAGCACAACTGCCAGCAATCTGTCAATAAATAAAATGTGTGTTAAAGTATCACTCTAACGTTTTATCAGGATTTTCGCGGCTTGATAAAAATCCTCTTAGCCCTCTCAGACCCCTCGTTCATATCCTTGTCCACGTCCCACGTACCACGTCCCCCGTCCCACGTCCACGTCCTTGTCCACGTCCACGTCCACGTCCACGTCCACGTCCAAGTCCACGTCCAAGTCCACGTCCACGTCCACGTCCACGTCCACGTCCACGTCCAAGTCCACGTCCACGTCCACGTCCACGTCCACGTCCACGTCCACGTCCACGTCCACATTAAAATCGGTTTGCGGTTTTTCTATCTAATTAATTTTATTACTAATGATCGATTTAATTATCAAAATAACTACACTAATGGTTCTTAGGGCTTACCAAAACACAGTGCGCTGTTGATAAAGATTTCGATTTTGTGTTGCAATCTCGAGATACATGATTATTAAATAAAAATTTTCTGTGGTTTTTGACGAAGGGGTACCCTTCGCTCTTAAGGGAATGGGTATTAAAACCGCGCAAAATATTTTTACTTATTTTTACTCATCAATTGCAATAAATTCTGTGATTTTTCAAATAAAATTTATAGATTTTTCAAAATAAATAAATCATATTTTTTTTATTATGAAAATTTTGGATTGTAGACCAAAACTAAAAATTGAGACCGTAATATATTTTTCCCAAAAGTGTGTTTTTTTGTGTGTGTAAATTTCACACATCTTTTCATATTTTTGTCTCTCGAATGCAAGAGAAACTAGAAATTAATCAAATATCCGGGACTCATAAAACCTCCCTTGCTTTTAACGTCGTTGACAAGTATGAATTTTGAAACTTCTCTAAACAAAGCTACCATTATTTTTCACATTGAGATAAAAAAAATCGAAATTGTTTTCAATAAATTAAATTTGTATTATTTTTAAAACAGCTATCAATGAGAATAAAGTCCCCAATTTGACTATATTAAGATAAAACTATTAGTGTCCTCATACTTAGACATTGGCATCTGAAAGGGCTAAGATATTACTATAGGTAGGGCTTGAATTTGAAACTATTTTAAACTATGGGCGAGTGGGAACATGCGAATTGCCAATTATTATAGATGAAGAAACTCAAAGATCAATAATTAATTACAGCTACCCGAGAATTGCACGCAGGAGCACAACTGCCAGCAATCTGTCAATAAATAAAATGTGTGTTAAAGTATCACTCACTCTAACGTTTTATTAGGACTTTCGCGGCTTGATAAAAATCCTCTTAGACCTCTCAGACCCCACGTCCCACGTCCACGTTCCACGTCCTACGTCCCACGTCCACGTCCCACGTCCCACGTCCACGCGTCCACGTCCCACGTCCCACGTTCCACGTCCACGTCCACGTCCACGTCCACGTCCACGTCCACGTCCACGTCCACGTCCACGTCCACGTCCACGTCCACGTCCAAGTCCCACGTGCCACGTCCACGTCCACGTCCCACGTCCCAAGTGCCACGTCCACGTCCACGTCCCACGTCCCACGTCCAACGTCCCACGTCCCACGTCCCACGTTCCACGTCCACGTCCACGTCCAAGTCTCACGTCCAAGTCCCACGTCCCAAGTCCCACGTCCCACGTTCCACGTCCACGTCCACGTCCAAGTCCCACGTCCAAGTCCACGTCCCACGTCCAAGTCCCACGTCCCACGTCCCACGTCCACGTTCCACGTCCCACGTCCCACGTTCCACGTCCACGTCCCACGTCCAAGTCCCACGTCCCACGTCCCACGTCCACGTCCCACGTTCTACGTCCACGTCCCACGTCCCATGACCCACGTCCACGTCCTAGGTCCCACGTCCCACGTTCCACGTCCAAGTCCCACGTCCCATGTCCCACGTCCCGCGTACCACGTCCACGTCCTAGGTCCCACGTCCCACGTTCCACGTCCAAGTCCCACGTCCCAAGTCCCACGTCCCACGTCCACATCCACGTCCCACGTTCTACGTCCACGTCCCACGTCTCACGTCCCACGTTCCACGTCCACGTCCCACGTCCCACGTCCACGTCCCACGTCCACGTCCCACGTCCCACGTCCACGTCCGCGTTTGACGAGACCAAGTTTTGTATTTCAATATAGTCAAATAGGGACCTTGGTTCTCATTGAACGCTGTTTTAAAAAAAAACTTTATATAAGAAAAACCACTGCGTTTTTTTTTTTCCTCTATGTGACGAATAATCATACATTTGTTAAAGACGTTTCAAAATTCATACTTGCAAACGACGTTGAAAACTAGAGAGGTTTTATATATCACGGAAATTTCTAATTTCTCTTGACGCATTTGCGACAAGACTATGCAAAAATGCGTAACATTTTGGGGAAAAAAAAAACTTTTGGGAAATATATTGTGGTCTCAATTTTCGGTTGAGTAGCCTATACAATCTAACGTTCTAATAAATCCCCCCCCCCCCCCCCAAAAAAAAAAACATAAAAATAAAATAAAACATATTCACATTTTTTCTTTATCCGAGAACGCATTTTTATTGCGGATTTGCATTGTTAATTAATTTCTATTTTTGATTTCATGTTTGAATGATCACGTGATGGAATAAAATGCACCATTGGCCAATTGCTAACAACAAAGAATTCGCATGGCGGCTATATCGGGTGCCACAATGCATTCCATATTTAATTCAATTTCAATACCAAATAATTGTATTCATTTCTCCTATAGAGCAAGGTACATAATACTATATTAAGCCCGATTCACAATTGAAATAAGAGTCGCAATAGTGAAATAGCAATAAGGTTTAAGCGAATTGGAACATGCAATAACAATGCTGTGGTTCACAACTGTCACAGTGGATTGAAATCATGATAAGAATTGAATCAATTCCATTTCTAATTTCAACTTCCCATGATGCACCTTATGACGAACCAATCAGAACGCAGAAGAGCCATACTAGAAGGTCAACTACGGAAATCAAAACAAAAACAGTGGCACCGGATATTTTGCTGTTATAGTCAATGATAGTAAGTACACAATTAAGGCGCTGCTTTGACTACTGAAATAAGCAACTAGTCGTCGGTTGTGAACCAGTTGCTTGTTATTTCATTTCACTATTTCACTGTTTGTTAATGCAACTCATATTTCAATTGTGAACCGGCCTTACTATAATATTCATAAACACGTAAGAAAAAAACATAGAAGTACCAAATGTAGAGTTCAATTCCATTAAGAAATAAAGGGTGAAATACTATGTGATAGCATGTATTTGATATTTGTATGGGGTGGTATACAACAAACGACTACACTGCAGCGCTGCGAGCGTTCCGGCCACTGGGCTCCGCCTGCTAGAAGTCACCGAAAACCTTTCTAGAAGCCAGTGCACTAATTACTATACAGGGTACGCACAACTAACGGAACAGCCGAACTACAACAATGGAATAAATGAATTGAACTGGTGGACAAACAAGCTGTCAAAGTAATATCTTTGCAAATAATGAGGACAAGCAATTAGTTGTAACGATAGTAACTGCTCGCCAGTTAAAATGTATGTTCAGTAATGGACAGCAACTATCTGAAAGTTTGTAAACGTTCTGAGCGTTTGTTTTTTCCAACTTCAGAACTTCATATTTTTTTTGACAGCTTGTTTGTCCATCGGTTCAATTCATTTGTTTCATTGTTGTGTTTTGGTGTTGTACGTACCCTATACATAGATTCCAAAGAAGTCAAATAATTTTTCGAAGACTTGGATATTCGTATTGTTGAAAGTCAAGGTCAGTAAATCCCCTGGCAGGGGCTCGTCGAACTCCCAAGTCAGGTCGTCCCATCCATTTCCAAAAATGTTAAAAATCACATGTTATTCAAATGGGAGAATCATTCAGAAAAACAAATTAATTGATCTGTCAAAACCAATTCTGGCTCAAAACTGCATTACATCGAATTGAAATAATTTAATTATACTCTTAGTAGTAGTCTTATCTTTATTAAATATTTACTTACTTACATTTACTTACTTAGTGTAGTCTTAGCTCCATTTTTAAATGAAATATTCTGAAATCAAATTTTACATGATAAATTAGTAGATTTAAGTAATAAATCAGTTTTTGTAGTGGGCACCAGAATGGCGATTTTCGTGCCCATGAGAAGATCTTACTTTGAGGTTTACCGAACCTCCGCTAGGGGATCAACAGACCTTGGTTGAAAGTTGCGTGTATCCAATATTCAGTGAGTGTTGGCCGGATCGCTCGCAACGCTCTCTGTGCACTTGTTACGCCTCCCATAGTTCATTGTTACATTGTTACAATGTTTCAGATGGCATTTGGTGTTCAAATTCAACTGTTCTCTAACTTTGGTTTTCTGTTATTACTTGAAAACAACATAAACTTATTTTCTCGATTACTCTTTTAAGCGTTTACAATGACATATTATATAATAATCATATTCGTAAAATTTTCGGTGGATATACGTGTTCAAACTCTCATATTTTCCCGTAAACATTCATTAAAATGTCAACGTACATTCCCAAATATGTTGAAACTTGAAATAATATTATAGGCTATTTAACGCGCCGTTTAATGGGCGCTGACATCTTGGGCGTCCGCCATTACGACCATACAACTTCCTCAATGCACAGCCTTCGCGACGGGTCAACCCGAGATAGAACCATGGCAACACCAAATGACATCAATGAAACAAATGAATTGAATCGATGGACAAACAACAAGCTGTCAAAAAATAATTTCTTCTGATCTTGGAAAACAAAACAAAAACAAACAATTACACATACAAAACTTCTACTTAATCGTTGTCTATCATTAAAAGTTTTAAATAGCGAGCAGTTACTATTGCTACACTTGTTTTTATTTCTATGGTTGCAATGTTATTATTTTGACACCTGATTGTTTGTCCATCAGTTCAATTCATTTGTTCCATTGTTGTAGTCCGGATGTGACGTCAGCTGCGGGTTCCCTATAGGGTCAACCCGCGATAGAACCATGGTTTTATAACAATCCAACGCCATAATAGAACCTCGGATTGAACCGACGTTCAAGAAAACTGTGCCTGAATGTTAAACGATTGAAATTACTAATTATATTCGAGAGACGGCTGTATATTCAAGAACGGTTGCAATGGCGGCCGGAAGTTCCAAGATGGCGACAATATAAAACCCTATAGGTGTCCTTCAAAATTGCCGCTCTGAGTCACGTGAATATTCCCTATTGTAGCCACGTGTCCTCAATGATAACATAGAGGTCATAGAGGTCATTGCATCCTGTCCTATATGCGCAGTGGAATGCAATTTGATATGCATTTAATCTCTCTCGGCTCAACCCTATCTTCTCACACATTGTTCCGACATCTTTCTTTTATGAACTCAATAACGCAATAGGTAAAAAAAAATTGTGTTTCTAAAAAAATATTCGTCACTTCCTATATTTTTTCCACTAAAAAATATTTTTTTTTTTTGTTATTAATAAATTATTAATATATATTTTCTGAAATAGTAAGGACTACAGAAAATATTAAACCTCTGGGAAATTAACGTATTTTTGTTATTTCTCAATAACGCCAGAATATATCGAAAAAGTGACAAATTTGCTTATTTGGATTTGTGAGAGCTCAATAGCCGTACATATAAAAAGATTTGTTAGTTTGCAATAATTGTAATGGTTATCGATAACTAACTTAAATCTTTGAACTTTGAACTTTATTTTCAATAGAAAAGACAGTTTACATTTTGTATATCTAACAGGTAGGCCTATAGATATTATTTCGCATAGATGAGACATCACATGAGTCGTAGGACTCGTACGCGTAGGACTCGTACGTGGCTGCCTCATTTACATTGTCATTTTCACTTGATACAACTAGTTTAGAAAACATTTACAATTTAAAGTAAGTACAGATATTAATCATACGTAGTCAAAAGTTGAACTAATGTTGACGACGATGATGATGATGATGATGATGATGATGATGATGATGATGATGATGATGATGATGATGATGATGATGATGATGATGATGATGATGATGATGATGATGATGATGATGATGATGATGATGATGATGATGATGATGATGATGATGATGATGATGATGATGATGATGATGATGATGATGATGATGATGATGATGATGATGATGATGATGATGATGATGATGATGATGATGATTATGATGATGATGATGATGGTTATGATGGTGAAATCTGACGGGTGATGTATAGCAAGATGAATACTA
Organism: Isoperla grammatica; assembly: GCA_945910005.1. Taxonomy (NCBI): domain Eukaryota; kingdom Metazoa; phylum Arthropoda; class Insecta; order Plecoptera; family Perlodidae; genus Isoperla; species Isoperla grammatica. The sequence continues at coordinate 61,168,592 of OX246737.1, forward strand.
AAAACTAACTACTAACTAAAAAAACTACAATCTAAAAACTACAAACTAAAAACTAACATCTAAAAACTAAAAACTATAAATGACACATTTTGGTTTCAAACATATGTTACATTTGTCTGAGACAGGATGATGTAGAATATCGATATATCATATTTAGTCATTATTTAGTACATGCATTATTTCAATTACTGATTATTTCTTATTGATTTTCAAATAAATAATATTATTTATTTCCTCGTTGGAGTATTTTAGGAGCCATTTGTCTAGTTGTGTGGTGAATTTACTCGCTGATTTGGAGTTATGAATGTGTGAGGGAAGCATATTGTAAATTTTAGGTCCTAAAGATAGTGCGTGTCGTTGGATTAGCTGTAGTCTTACTCTTGGGACTTCCAGTCTTCCTGTTTCATTAGTTCTCGTTTTATGAGAGTGGAGAATTTTGGCTCTTTCCTTATATGTTTCCCGTGTGTGTTTTAATAATATTTTGATGTATAATTTTCTCGGGTTATAGATTTTAGTCTCCGTGTATATTAATTTTGTTGGATATGTAAATGGTTTCTTTAGTATTGTTTTAAGTATGTGTTTCTGTATCATGTTCAGTGGATGTATATGCATGTCATGGGTACCCCCCCAGCTAATTATTCCGTATTGTATGTAAGATTGAACTAAAGCATAGTAGACGGTGTTAAGTGTTTTCTACTCTAAGATGTTTCTAAGGATATATAATTTTGGGAGGATTGATCGAAGTTTTTTTGTAAGTAGATTTATATGCGTATTCCATCGTAGATGTTGGTCAATTGATATACCTAGATATTTTGTTTCTTGTACCTTTGTTAGGTAATGGCAGTTACAATTAGTGTTTGGAAATATGCATTTACTATCCTCATGTATTTTAATATTTAATGCAGGTGGTTGACATGTTCTGTCAGGAGAAAATGTTATGTATTGCGATTTGCCTTTGTTTAATGTAAGAAGGTTAGAGTTTAGCCAGTTAAGTATTTTATTTTATTCAGTTTCTGCTATAATGAAGGTGTTTTCCCATGAGTTGCTTGAGAATATAACAACTGTGTCGTCTGCAAATGTTACTATTTTTCCTTGGATCGCCAAATTGCATAAGTCATTTATGAATATAATAAATAAAAGAGGACCGAGGACTGTTCCTTGGGGAACTCCATACTCTATAATCCTGGGTTTACTCAATGTACTGTTTATTCTGACGAATTATTCTCTATTTGTGAGGTAACGTTTTATTAGCTTAAGGGCATTACCTCGAATACCATAATTATCTAGTTTTTTTGCCAACAGTTTGTGAGAGACAGTGTCAAAAGCTATAGTTAAATCCAGGAAGATAGCCAGAGGTTTCCTGTTGTTGTCTATTTCAGTAAGGATTTCAGTTGTCAATTTGTGTATAGCGTCTTGGGTACTTTTTTGGTTTCGAAATTGGTTTTGAGAGAGAATCTTGTGTTGTTCCAAAAAATGATAGATTCTATGTTTTATACATTTTTCATGAATTTTTGATATGTGGGATAAGATTGATATAGGACGATAGTTATTTATTTCAGATTTGGACCCTTTTTTTTATATCGGGGTTATAATTGTCTTTTTAAAATAATTTGGGTAAATTCCTGTTGTAAAGCTTAGATTAATTACATGTGCTATAGGTTTGGCAATATGTTGTTTTATATTTTTTAAAGTAACAGTGTGGATTTTGTCTATACCTGGAGATGAGCTATTTTTCAGTTCACTTATATAGTTGCATATTTCGCTTTCAAGTGCTGGGTGTAGAAATATTGAATGTTGCTGATAGTGCACTGGTACAGTACCGTGGTTTCGGGAAGGTTTACGTAGAATATTGTCTGCCATTTCATTGCCACAAGTTAATTTACAATTACAACTATAATTACTACAAACTACCTAATCTTTTTTATATGGCATTAAGCTCTCACAAATTGAAAGTAAGCGTATTTGTCATTTTTCGATATAGTGTGGCGTTATTGAGATGCGAACAAAATAAATTAATTTCGGTCTAGTCCTCGTCATTCAGTCACAATACTGATTTACGAAGTGGGCCAATAAATAGAACTATGTATACAAAATATGATAGTGAAAATTCCTCTGACGATAATAAAGAGACATGAATACTAAACTACATTAAAAACTCACTAATTGGACAAATTCAGTGTTCATTGTCAAGATTAAAAATTACTGGTAATAATTAGTAATGTTTGATCTTGACAATGACAGTGAACAGTCCTGAATCAAATGCCGAGAGCTATGCTGCCCGGTAGGGCCACCGGTCAGGTTGGAGAAGCCAGACGAATTGCAGTCCACGTCCTACTTGTCCCTTTCCTCCAAACACCCCTGATCTCATTAAATCATAATCATATATTATAACAACAACAAATAATCATAAATAAAAATAAAGAAAAAAATTCACATTTAGAGTCTACCCACTCAGTTACTTAACTGATTTGCAGTGGGGGACTTTAATTTGAAGTGACTAAACCAACCCTGTAGGCTTCGAACACCATCGACGAGTGAGCAATAACAAATCAAAGATCGATATTTCAAATACGAAACATATGAATCAGTGATTTGACAGTGCGAACACCTGCGGACAAATGCCAGAATTAACAAGGACGATTCAGAACAACTTTGAATTTATTGAGTGCTTCGTTGCTAGGACGGCTCCAAAGTCACCGTTTACTTATTCCTAAGCCAAGAAGTAATGGAATTGAATCCACATTAGAAGTTACAAAACTTCTGCCTGAAGCGGGATTAGAACCCGGGACCTTCTGCATTGGAAGCAGGGATGCTGACCACTAATCAATGGTATCTCAACTCAACAATGTTACAGCTTTCAGCCAATGGGATTGGAGTATTTTCAGCCAGGACTGACCTCGGGAGACAATTTGACCCTCATCAAACAGTGGCCTTTCGTCCCCTACTGCAGGTAAATTAAACTGACTGATCTGTATCACGGTTAGTTTAGGTCAAGCTGTGCGCTAGGGCAGCATGTCCGATTTACACCAACCTAACCTCAGACTACTTTCTGTTAAAAATGCTTTAAGGTTGTTCAAGCGAGAAACGATCACAACCCAAAAATGCCAAATGTTTGTATACTTATAAGGGAACCCGCAACTGTCGTCACATCCGGATTACAACAATTGAACAAATAAATTGAACTGATGGACAAACAATCAGCTGTCAAAATAATAAAATTGCAATCATACCAATAATTCAAGTGTAGCAATAGTAACTGCACACCATTATAAACTTTTAATGATGGAAAACGACTGAGTGAAAGTGTAGTATGTTTATTTGCTTGTTTTTGTATTTTGTTTTTCCAAAATCAGATGAAACTATTTTTTGACAGGATTTTGTTTGTCCATCGATTCAATAAATTTTGTTTCATTGTTGTCTTTTGGTGTTGCTAGTAGCCTATAAGTAAGCTTCACTAGAACATTTTAAAAAAACGTAGCCTTCCTAAAATGGATTCTGGAGAAATCCCCTTGAAATTCTCGATTCTCGTGATTTTCAACATTGGCCCACGCATTGGACCTGTACACACTCACACACTTTGCAACCTGCGCCGCTGTATGTATCTTAAAATACATTTCCCACAACACAAGATCACAAAACACTAGTATTATATTAATAATATTCACAGGACACTAGAAATAAATGTAAAACATACAATGCCAGAACGACTTTAAAGTTATGGTTAAAAAAACTATACGAGAAGTAAGGTTGGAATTCATAGTCGGCCCCTACACCTAGGGGCGCCCATTGTTACCAAGGTAACAGTTGTTTCCATGTTATTTCCCATAAACAAAACAAATCCATAGCAACAATGGGTGCCCCTAGGTGTATAGGGGCCGACTATGAATTCCAACCTAAGAGTTTTCCGCTTCTATGAATGAATCGTTTGTTTCCAATTTACATTAGGTCTGTTCGTTCTGTATAGCAGTCGCACTGCAGAAGGCGAGTTGGAGCAAAGACATATGACGTCATTAGGTCTGTTCGTTCTGTATAGCAGTCGCACTGCAGGAGGCGAGTTGGAGCAAAGACATATGACGTCATTAGGTATGTTCGTTCTGTATAGCAGTCGCACTGCAGGAGGCGAGTTGGAGCATAGACATATGACGTCATTAGGTCTGTTCGTTCTGTATAGCAGTCGCACTGCAGGAGGCGAGTTGGAGCAAAGACATATGACGTCATTAGGTCTGTTCGTTCTGTAGTAGCAGTCGCACTGCAGGAGGCGAGTTGGAGCAAAGACATATGACGTCATTAGGTCTGTTCGTTCTGTATAGCAGTCGCACTGCAGGAGGCGAGTTGGAGCAAAGACATATGACGTCATTAGGTCTGTTCGTTCTGTATAGCAGTCGCACTGCAGGAGGCGAGTTGGAGCAAAGACATATGACGTCATTAGGTATGTTCGTTCTGTAGTAGCAGTCGCACTGCAGGAGGCGAGTTGGAGCAAAGACATATGACGTCATTAGGTCTGTTCGTTCTGTAGTAGCAGTCGCACTGCAGGAGGCGAGTTGGAGCAAAGACATATGACGTCATAAGGTCTGTTCGTTCTGTATAGCAGTCGCACTGCAGGAGGCGAGTTGGAGCAAAGACATATGACGTCATAAGGTATGTTCGTTCTGTAGTAGCAGTCGCACTGCAGGAGGCGAGTTGGAGCAAAGACATATGACGTCATTAGGTCTGTTCGTTCTGTATAGCAGTCGCACTGCAGGAGGCGAGTTGGAGCAAAGACATATGACGTCATTAGGTATGTTCGTTCTGTATAGCAGTCGCACTGCAGGAGGCGAGTTGGAGCAAAGACATATGACGTCATTAGGTATGTTCGTTCTGTAGTAGCAGTCGCACTGCAGGAGGCGAGTTGGAGCAAAGACATATGACGTCATAAGGTCTGTTCGTTCTGTATAGCAGTCGCACTGCAGGAGGCGAGTTGGAGCAAAGACATATGACGTCATTAGGTCTGTTCGTTCTGTATAGCAGTCGCACTGCAGGAGGCGAGTTGGAGCAAAGACATATGACGTCATTAGGTCTGTTCGTTCTGTAGTAGCAGTCGCACTGCAGGAGGCGAGTTGGAGCAAAGACATATGACGTCATTAGGTATGTTCGTTCTGTATAGCAGTCGCACTGCAGGAGGCGAGTTGGAGCAAAGACATATGACGTCATTAGGTATGTTCGTTCTGTATAGCAGTCGCACTGCAGGAGGCGAGTTGGAGCAAAGACATATGACGTCATTAGGTATGTTCGTTCTGTATAGCAGTCGCACTGCAGGAGGCGAGTTGGAGCAAAGACATATGACGACATAAGGTATGTTCGTTCTGTAGTAGCAGTCGCACTGCAGGAGGCGAGTTGGAGCAAAGACATATGACGTCATTAGGTATGTTCGTTCTGTAGTAGCAGTCGCACTGCAGGAGGCGAGTTGGAGCAAAGACATATGACGTCATAAGGTCTGTTCGTTCTGTATAGCAGTCGCACTGCAGGAGGCGAGTTGGAGCAGAGACATATGACGTCATTAGGTATGTTCGTTCTGTATAGCAGTCGCACTGCAGGAGGCGAGTTGGAGCAAAGACATATGACGTCATTAGGTCTGTTCGTTCTGTATAGCAGTCGCACTGCAGGAGGCGAGTTGGAGCAAAGGCATATGACGTCATAGGAGTTGGTAGCTCATGGGAGTAACCCCCCTAAAAAAATTAGTTTATAAAAACGAGCGGTCTTGTAGCTAATTTTGTTGCGCGGCAAATTAATTCTCAATTACCTTGAGATACCACCATCAACCTCGAGCAACTGAATAGTATATTTCATAGAATAATAGTATTAAAATGTCCCTGCAGGCCAAGTATCACACTTTTGAACTCAAAAAGGCGAGAGTAATTGTTATTTACAGTAGGGCCTAGGCCTAGACCTAGGCCAACTCATTGGTGAGAGATTTGGGACAATCCACTAGGCTCAGAGTGTAGAAAACACTATTTATATCAATTTTAAATGTATACTAAGCATTAAACTCATTTGGACTATCAAATATGTAATGGCCATCCACTATTTCTGGGCCATTCTCTCCACAAGCAATCTTGCACACTTCTCCAGCCATAATTACACGCCTTTTTGCAACCTGCTACAACTTTACTGAAAGCGCTCCACCTAGAGAGTAGGAGCACTTTTAGTAAAGTTGTAGCAGCTACCATTTCGTAATCGAACACTTTTGTAGTAGCGCCTACTTACTACCAAAGCGCCTGCTCCCACAGAACGAACGCTTTTGTAGTACTGTCGCACATTGTTGTAGACAGAACGAACAGACCTCATACAATAGACCTTTCCAGAATTGATCTAGGACCCTTAGACAGGACCCCTATTCTGTAACTTTTTTTCGTAGGTCGATATGGTTTCTGCCTGAATTCGACGTTGATCGGATAATTGCGATTTTGTAACTTTTTTGGTGCCCGTTTCCGCCTGAATCCATTTCCGTGGTCCTGATATGGTTTCAGTAGCTTTTTTACTGGTGAAACGGAATCAGCCGTAATATTAAGCATGGATAATAACTGTTGACGCGTGATATTGAACTGCAAACTGCATTCAATAATTATGTTCCATTATAATGAGTGAAAAACACCAATAAACAACGTATTTACTTTTCATTTGAGGCAGTCTTTATTATTCGAAAATCTCAGCCGGCGCCGCGGTCTAGTGACGCCCGCCATTAGAGAAATATTACGTAAACAACTCTAGCCTAGGCCTATTGTATCACTAGGACTGCCGTATTACTAGGCCGATACATATAAATTCAGTGCTAAGACATAATTAGATATTGGCGTAGGCCTAGGCATTACCTTGTAGGCTTCCTAGAACATAGAGAAATTCCTAGAATAGAGAAATATGGCATTCTAGGTTGCTTCTTGTGCTGTAAAAGACGCGTTCATGTAACTGTGTAGGGTTATGTTTGTTTTAATTTGAGCCGTGTTGCAGTTTGGTTGCAGTGATCACGGCCCTCTAAATAATGATATTGTCTGTTTCTGATTGGCTTAAAGCCTCGGTGGCTCAGTCGCCTTGTGATGTCCTCCCAAAGCGTACATACACATTTCAGGCGCTGTTATAGAATCGCTATTTTGTTCATCTTTGGCGACGGCTGAAACGGGCAAATAATTTCTGCCTGCATTCGTTTCGGCTGCTTTCATTTCAGGCAGAAATGGGAAAGTTACCGAATAGGGGTCCTGAGCTTATCACGGCCCTCTACATCTTCAATGACATCAATCAAATCTTCAATCAATCAAACAGTGAAAAATGCACCTTAACAATTAACATAACTTTCAAGGACCCTTAGATAGAGCTAATCACGGACTCTTTAGATCAATTCTGAAAATCATATTCCTTTCCAATCCTCTCCCAGTCCGGGCCCCGAGTTGATAACCCAAACTTGAAATACCGCGCCATATCTATGTCTCTCTTCATCCGGTTCCTCCAGGCTTTGGTCTCAATGGGCTCCGGATGTCAACCACTCAAGTCGAAGGTGGCCAAGATGACCTGCTCGCACAAGACGGAGAAACTCACTGGGGGTACCGACTGTACCAAGAAGGTCCCCGCGGGTACCGTGGCCACCTTCACCTGCCCCAACAACACTGTGATCCTGGAGAAGTACAGCACCATCACCTGCGGAACTCCGAACAAGAAGCGGTGGAGCGGGAAGGTGGTCAGATGCCGGGCTGCACGTGAGTACACGCGGGTGTTGCTAGCACAGCATCACGACTATGTTGGGACTTGGTTTTCTTTTATACACTCTTTCATTTACTTTCCTATTTATTTACTTATACTAACTTCCTTTTGGGTGTTTGCTTTTTATCTACCTATCTACCTACCTACCTACCTATCTACCTACCTACCTACCAACCTACCTACCTACCTACCTACCTACCAAACCACCTACCTACCTACCTACCTACCTACCTTCCTACCTACCTACCTACCTACCCACCCACCTACCTACCTACCTACCTACCTACCTACCTACCAACCAACCAACCTACCTACTTACCTACTAACCCACCTACCTACCTACCTACCTACCTACCTACCTACCTACCTACCTACCTACCTACCTACCTACCTACCTACCAACCCACCTACCTGCCTACCTACCTACCTACCTACCTACCTACCTACCTACCTACCTACCTACCTACCTACCTACCAACCTACCTACCTACCTACCTACCTACCTACCTACCTACCTACCTACATACCTACCTACCAACCCACCTACCTACCTACCTACCTACCTACCTACCTACCTATCTACCTACCTACCTACCTACCTACCTACCTACCTACCTACCTACCTACCTACCAACCCACCTACCTACCTACCTACCTACCTACCTACCTACCTACCTACCTACCTACCTACCAACCTACCTATCTATGTATATTTATTTTTTCTTACCCTAACATTATAATACCGTTAAGTGTGGGATGCTAACGTGTTCTTGTCCTGTCAGCAACAACCACCGCTTCTACTGTGGCCGACACGACCACCTCTGAGGACACAACAACAGCGAGCGAGGACACGACTGCACTTACCGACTCATATTCAGACGATACTACTTTACCGGCGGTGACAAACACCTCACCTACTGCAAACGATGTGACCACGGCGCTTACAACAAATAGTAATACTTCGACAACTGCTGCTGGTAATGTTACTACAGCTGCCGCCACCAATACAACTGCTGCTTATACATCTGCTGCTCAAACAGCTTTTTATACTACAACTGCTGCTACTACTATAACTACTTCTACTACAAATGCTGTTCTTACAACTGCTGCTCCTACTACAACTGCTGCTACTACAACTGCTTCTATTACAACTGCCCCTACCACTACAACTTCTGCTGCTACTACTACTACAACTGCTGCTACTACTATAACTACTTCTACTACAAATGCTGTTCTTACAACTGCTGCTCCTACTACAACTGCTGCTACTACATCTGCTGCTACTACAACTGCTGCTATTACAACTGCCTCTACCACTACAACTGCTTCTACTACTACAACTGTTGTTCCTACAACTGCTTCTACTACAACTGCTGCTACTACAACTGCTTCTATTACAACTGCCTCTACCACTACAACTGCTTCTACTACTACAACTGTTGTTCCTACAACTGCTTCTACTACAACTGCTGCTACTACAACTGCTACTACTACAACTGCTGCTACTACTACAACTGCTCCTACTACTACAACTGCTCCTACTACAACTGCTGCTCCTACTACAACTGCTGCTACTACTACTACAACTGTTGCTCCTACTACTACAACTGCTCCTACTACAACTGCTGCTCCTACTACAACTGCTGCTACTACTACTACAACTGTTGCTCCTACTACTACAACTGCTCCCACTACTACAACTGCTGCTCCTACTACTACAACTGCTGCTCCTACTACTACAACTGCTCCTACTACTACAACTGCTGCTACTACAACAACCGCAGGTAAGACTGATGACTAGTAAACCAAACTATAGCTGTACCTAGGGCTCGAATTCTAAATTGTAAAGGACTCGCCAATCGGGTGAGCGGGTTTTCTAATTTACTAGTCCGAAAAGAAAAAAACACTAGTCCTACCATTTCCATGTCTTACAGTTTGTATTAACGTGATACTCCATATCGCCACCAAGGGTTTAGTCAAGTTGAAGAACAGTGTTTAGACCAAATTGCTGAAACTATCAGCAATAACAACATTGGTATCAAGACCAAAGTCTGTATTTTGTAGCTTGTGGTGATGATGAGGCATCGCATTTTTCAAGGATTTGTTTGTTTAACAGGGAAGGATACCTCTACGTAAAAAAAACACACAATTTTCATTTTTAAATTAGATCACAAGAATCGGCTTCGAAATCGAAAATCTGAGTTAACAGCGCACTGTGGTTCTGTAAGCTCTACATACTGAATGCTCTAAGTCACGACTTATATCATAATCAGTATGTTTTTTTTATAAATAATTAATTTTATACTAATTATCGAATTATAATCAAAATACTACGCTTATGGTTATAATATTTTATTCAGTCTGAAGGGCTTAACAAAGCACAGTGCATTGTTGATTCAGGAGATAAGTACTTGGGTTAACGTCTCATATTTTTGCAACTTGGCTTATCGATACGATGAGTAAGTGAAATATGAAAATGAAATAATGGGAATGTTTGGAGTAAAGGGGCAAGTGGGAGGGCAGGGGTGCAAAAGGGAAGGGTAAGGGGGAGGAAAAGGAAGTGGGGATGATGTTTACTGCCTTTCGTCTTACTTCTCCTCCTCGACCTGTCCGGCTAGGGTGGCCCTGCCAGAAGCATACGCTTCCGCCGTCATAGCTCTCGGGATCATCAAAGCACGCAAACTTGCTCACCACGATAAGGTAGCAGTCCCTGGGCAGGGCTATTGATAGATTTTCGATTTTGTGTTACAATCTTGAGATATAATTAAAAAAGGAAAATGTTCTGCGGTTTTTGACGTAGAAGTATCCTTCGCGCTCGGCAGTAAGAGTTTTACAGATGTATTGGACGTCAACTTGTTACTCTTAAACTAATAGTAGAATTATTATAAATATTTACCCACTTGTAGAGGGGTGTCGTATGTACGGATGGTATTAAATACATTTCTCACCAACCTATTAAAAAATAATGTACCCATATTTAAACAGATTCACCGGAATATTTTGCCGAACATTTTCGACGAAAGTAATTTATTTGTATAATTCAAACATGAGTTTATTATTTTTGAGCAGGATCGTTACAAATGTACTTAAAAACCATGCGTAGATATGACATCCCTCTGCAAGAAGGTAAATTTTCATAATAATCCTATTATTTGTTTAAGAGAAATTAGTTGACTAAAAACATCAAAACTACTTCCAAACGCTCTTAATGATCGAGCGAACGGTTGTTTCTGTTGAAGGTCCGGCCCCCATATGGTTCAGCATGGGTTATAACAACGGCAATGTTTCTGTTGAAGGTCCGGCCCCCATATGGTTCAGCATGGGTTATAACAACGGCAATGTTTCTGTTGAAGGTCCGGCCCCCATATGGTTCAGCATGGGTTATAACAACGGCAATGTTTCTGTTGAAGGTCCGGCCCCCATATGGTACAGCATGGGCTATAACAACGGCAATGTTTCTGTTGAAGGTCCGGCCCCCATATGGTACAGCATGGGTTATAACAACGGCAATGTTTCTGTTGAAGGTCCGGCCCCCATATGGTACAGCATGGGTTATAACAACGGCAATGTTTCTGTTGAAGGTCCGGCCCCCATATGGTTCAGCATGGGTTATAACAACGGCAATGTTTCTGTTGAAGGTCCGGCCCCCATATGGTTCAGCATGGGTTATAACAACGGCAATGTTTCTGTTGAAGGTCCGGCCCCCATATGGTTCAGCATGGGTTATAACAACGGCAATGTTTCTGTTGAGGGTCCGGCCCCCATATGGTACAGCATGGGTTATAACAACGGCAATGTTTCTGTTGAGGGTCCGGCCCCCATATGGTACAGCATGGGTTATAACAACGGCAATGTTTCTGTTGAAGGTCCGGCCCCCATATGGTCCACGGCAATGTTTCTGTTGAAGGTCCGGCCCCCGTATGGTTTAACATGGGTTATAACAACGGCAATGTTTCTGTTGAAGGTCCGGCCCCCATATGGTTCAGCATGGGTTATAACAACGGCAATGTTTCTGTTGAAGGTCCGGCCCCCATATGGTTCAGCATGGGTTATAACAACGGCAATGTTTCTGTTGAAGGTCCGGCCCCCATATGGTTCAGCATGGGTTATAACAACGGCAATGTTTCTGTTGAGGGTCCGGCCCCCATATGGTTCAGCATGGTTTATAACAACGGCAATGTTTCTGTTGAAGGTCCGGCCCCCATATGGTTCAGCATGGGTTATAACAACGGCAATGTTTCTGTTGAAGGTCCGGCCCCCGTATGGTTCAGCATGGGTTATAACAACGGCAATGTTTCTGTTGAAGGTCCGGCCCCCATATGGTTCAGCATGGGTTATAACAACGGCAATGTTTCTGTTAAAGGTCCGGCCCCCATATGGTTTAACATGGGTTATAACAACGGCAATGTTTCTGTTGAAGGTCCGGCCCCCATATGGTTCAGCATCGGTTATAACAACGGCAATGTTTCTGTTGAAGGTCCGGCCCCCATATGGTACAGCATGGGTTATAACAACGGCAATGTTTCTGTTGAAGGTCCGGCCCCCATATGGTCCAGCATGGGCTATAACAACGGCAATGTTTCTGTTGAAGGTCCGGCCCCCATATGGTCCAGCATGGGTTATAACAACGGCAATGTTTCTGTTGAAGGTCCGGCCCCCATATGGTACAGCATGGGTTATAACAACGGCAATGTTTCTGTTGAAGGTCCGGCCCCCGTATGGTTCAGCATGGGTTATAACAACGGCAATGTTTCTGTTGAAGGTCCGGCCCCCATATGGTCCAGCATGGGTTATAACAACGGCAATGTTTCTGTTGAAGGTCCGGCCCCCGTATGGTTCAGCATGGGTTATAACAACGGCAATGTTTCTGTTGAAGGTCCGGCCCCCATTTGGTTCAGCATGGGTTATAACAACGGCAATGTTTCTGTTGAAGGTCCGGCCCCCATATGGTACAGCATGGGTTATAACAACGGCAATGTTTCTGTTGAAGGACCGGCCCCCATATGGTTCAGCATGGGTTATAACAACGGCAATGTTTCTGTTGAAGGTCCGGCCCCCATATGGAACAGCATGGGTTATAACAACGGCAATGTTTCTATTGAAGGTCCGGCCCCCATATGGCTCAGCATGGGTTATAACAACGGCAATGTTCCTGTTGAAGGTCCGGCCCCCATATGGTTTAGCATGGGTTATAACAACGTCAATGTTTCTGTTGAAGGTCCGGCCCCCGTATGGTTCAGCATGGGTTATAACAACGGCAATGTTTCTGTTGAAGGTCCGGCCCCCATATGGTACAGCATGGGTTATAACAACGGCAATGTTTCTATTGAAGGTCCGGCCCCATATGGTTCAGCATGGGTTATAACAACGGCAATGTTTCTGTTGAAGGTCCGGCCCCCGTATGGTTCAGCGTGGGTTATAACAACGGCAATGTTTCTGTTGAAGGTCCGGCCCCCATATGGTTCAGCATGGGTTATAACAACGGCAATGTTTCTGTTGAAGGTCCGGCCCCCATATGGTTCAGCATGGGTTATAACAACGGCAATGTTTCTGTTGAAGGTCCGGCCCCCATATGGTTCAGCATGGGTTATAACAACGGCAATGTTTCTGTTGAAGGTCCGGCCCCCATATGGTTCAGCATGGGTTATAACAACGGCAATGTTTCTGTTGAAGGTCCGGCCCCCATATGGTTCAGCATGGGTTTTAACAATGGGTATCTGAGGCAGTCAATAATGACCATGACTTATTCGGCCGCCCTCGCCGACTGCATCAAACAAGGCGGTGCACTTATGGCTCCCAGTGGTCCAGCATACGTGAGCCCCATCTATGACTTCATTAAGAACGTGAGCGGTATTGGCGACGTGTACAACCAGGCATACATCAACGCCCAGCCCGTAGGTGGCACCTGGCAAAACTCAGCCGGTACGTTGGTGGCGGTTATCTTGGTTGTGTATTTGTTTATTTTAGTGTATTTATTTATTTATTTATTTATATGAATGTATTTGTTTATTTTAATTTATTTATTTATATGAATTTATTTATTTATTATTTACTTATTTACCTTTTTACTTATGAACTTATTAACTTAATTACTTATTTACTTATTTACTTAATTACTCACTTATTAACTTATTTACTTATTTACTTATTTACTTATTTACTTATTTACATATTTACTTATTTACTAATGAACTTATTTACTTATTTACTTTTCTATTTAATTACTAACTTATTTACTTGTTTACTTACTTACTTATTTACTTACTTACTTATTTAATTACTTACTTCTTTACTTATGTACTTACTTACTTCTTTACTTGCTTACTTCCTTACTTACTTACTTACTTACTTACATACTTACTTATTTACTTACATACTTACTTATTTACTTACTTACTCTTACTTACTTACTTACCTACTTACTTACTTACTTACTTACTTACTTACTTACTAACTTACTTACTTACTTACTTACCTACTTACTTAGTTAGTCTGTTAGTTAGTTATTTATTTATTTATTTATACTTGATTTCTGAGGTGTAGAGATGTTTTTAAGTAACTAAAAAAAAAAAAAATGTAGTTCAAAAACAAAATTATTTAATTTTAAGGTGGTTTCGTCTTTCGAATAATTTTTCAGATAGACGAGTTTTTAATGGCTCAACAGAAGGGCTAAGGTTGCATGTTCACCCAGTCTGCAGCCTGTTAAACTTGCTTTAAATGTTTAGCGTTACCTGGCGTTCTTTCACACATTCGTAAATGCACGGTTCGGCCTAGTCGAGTGCACTGGCAGTTTGGCCACGCCCACCGTTACAGGTAACCAACGGAAGGTCTTAAGTAATCCCCAATAGAGCTGTTTAGATTAGATGGTAGGAATTAGTGAAGTGGAACATTAAGTTGTCACCTTGGACTCGGCTGCGTCGTAAACATCAGAATACTTTCGTTGGGGCAACTATATCAACTGGGATGAGATAGATTCTATGATAGATAATAAATATATAGTATACGAAAACATTTAAACGGTAAACCCAATTCAAAGTTTATTTTCATAAAATCAATTTCAACAATGGAGGGACCCATTGCTAGACAGCTTGCTAGACAGCTTGCTAGACAGCTTGCTAGACAGCTTGCTAGACAGCTTGCTAGACAGCTTGCTAGACAGCTTGCTAGACAGCTTGCTAGACAGCTTGCTAGACAGCTTGCTAGACAGCTTGCTAGACGACAGCTTGCTAGACAGCTTGCTAGGCAGCTTGCTAGACAGCTTGCTAGACAGCTTGCTAGACAGCTTGCTAGACAGCTTGCTAGACAGCTTGCTAGACAGCTTGCTAGACAGCTTGCTAGACAGCTTGCTAGACAGCTTGCTAGACAGCTTGCTAGACAGCTTGCTAGACAGCTTGCTAGACAGCTTGCTAGACAGCTTGCTAGACAGCTTGCTAGACAGCTTGCTAGACAGCTTGCTAGACAGCTTGCTAAACAGCTTGCTAGAGCTCCCAGTGATGTTTCGCTGTAGCAGTGATTTTGATTTTGTATGTGTAAGTGTTTTTGGTTGTTGTGGTTTTGTATTTGTTTTTGTATGTCTTGAAAAGGACGACTCTACACGTCGTCGAAACGTTGACATTTATGTTATGAAAAAACACGTTGGATTGGCTTTACCGTTAAAATATTTTCGTACTATACATTTTGCCACCAACAACATCCAAGAAATCTATATATGTTTGTAAAATTAAAAATATGTCGGGTTATTACGCCACGTCGGTCACACTCACCTAAAACCATGTTGACGCGTTTCGAGACCGCTCTGGGTCCCGTCGTCAGAACGACTGGAGACGAGGAGACCCAATGCGGTCTCGAAACGCGTCAACATGGTTTTAGGTGAGTGTGACCGACGTGGCTTAATAACCCGACATGTTTTTAATTTTACAAACATTAACCCGGGCCACGAAAGCCGCCGTATATATAGTTTGAAAACATTGTTACGGTGAAACCAATCCAACGATTATTTATATAAAATAATAGTCAACGTTTCGACGACTGTAGAGTCGTCCTTTTCAAGACATACAAAAACAAAAACAACAAAACCAACAAAATCTAAAAAATCATAGATATGTTTATATATATACATATCTAAATAAATAAAAATAAATACATAAATTCACATTTAGGGTCTACCCACTCAGTAATTAAACTGATTTGCAGTGGGGGACTTTAATTTAAAGCGACTAAACCAACCCTGTAGGCACCGAACACCATCGACGAGTGAGCGATAACCAATCAAAGATCGATATGACAAATATGAAACATATGAATCAGTGATTGGACAGTGCGAACACCTGTGGACAAATGTCAGAATCAACAAGGCTGATTCAGAACAACTTTGAATTTATTGAGTGCTTCGCTGCTAGGACGGCTCCAAAGTCACCGTTTACTTATTCCTAAGACAAAAAGTAATGGAACTGAATCCTTAATAGAAGTTAAAAAACTTCTGCCTGAACCGGGATTCTTATGTTTGCAGGTTGGTGGACGTCTGGCTATTCCAACACTGTTACTTGGATAGCGGGGCGGCCGCTCTCTACTGGTGCATGTGCGATGCTGTCGTTTGACAAGCGCGCGCTTATCGACTACCCGAAAGCCGAGTGTGACACCTTCAAACAACCATACGTGTGCTGGCGTCAGTAGACCCGACACGACAAAAGCACAAGACTCTATTCTAAGACCACGGGGGAGGCGTAACAAGTGCACAGAGAGCGTTGCGAGCGATCCGGCCAACACTCACTGAATATTGGATACACACAACTTTCAACAATAAGAATTTCCAAATCATTGAAAAATTATTTGACTTCTTTAAAATCTATGGAAATTTTTCCAATAATAAGTAGAGCACTGGCTTCTAGGGAGGTTTACGGTGACTTCTAGCAGACAGTGCTCAGTGGCCGGAACGCTCGCAGCGCTGCAGTGTAGTCGTTTGTTGTACGCCTACCCACATTTTAAGAATAAATCAAGGACCCTTAGATAGAGCTTATCACGGCACCGCACAAATGTTTTCAGAGTTTGAGCACCAGAACCTTCTAATCACGAGCAAGATGGCGCAGGTCCGTTTTTGAGCGTGTTTTGACAGCTCTGTCTTTGACTTGCTGCTAAAGCTTTATACTATTAATGCACCTTTTGAGCCGAAACCATTTGTTTCCGTTTATTTTAATTTGACTTATAACCAGTATATCAAATCAAGTAATGTGTGAGTCATCTCTATTTGAAGGCTGTTACGACCTTGAAACTGTGTGCGTGGCGGCCTTCTTGGTGACCTTATAATAATAATAATAATAATAATAATAATAATAATAATAATAATAAAAATAATAATAATAATAAAAAAAAAATAATAAACAAAATAAAAATAATAATAATAAAATAATAATAATAATAATAATAATAATAATTATTATAATAATAAAAATAATTTATAATAATAAAAAAATAATAATAATAATAATAATAATAATAATAAAAATAATAATAATAAAATAATAATAATAATAATAATAATAATAATACTAATAAAAATAATAATAATAATAATAATAATAATAATAATAATAATAATAATAATAATAATAATAATAATAATAATAATAATAATAATAATAATAATAATAATAATAATAGTAATAGTAATAATAATAATAATAATAAAAATAATAATAAAATAATAATAATAATAATAAAAATAAAAATAATAATAATAATAATTAGAATAATAATAATAATAATAATAAAAATAATAATAATAATCATCATAATAAATATAATAACAAAAAATTAATAATCATAAAAATAATAATAATAAAATAATAATAAAAATTAAAATAAAAATAATAATTATAATAATAATAATAATAATAACAATAATAATAATAAAATAATCAAAAAAAAAAATAATAATAATAATAATAATAATAATTAAAATAATAAAATTATAATAAAATAAAAATAATAATAATAATAATAATAATAATTTTTTTTTTTTTTTTTTTTCATAATCATTTATTTATTTATTTGCGCATTCAATAAGAATTCCCACTAAGCTAAAACCTTAGCTTAACAGTTGCATAAACACAAACATTGTAGAGCGAACTGGTACAATTTTAACAAAACACTAATAAACAAAATACACCAACAACAAAATTCTTAAAATAAAGTCCAAAAACACTTTCATGTGAACAATGATAAATATAACATGCATAAATAATAGACACAATACATGATACTGGATGAGTGGATGGCTTCAAACTCAATTTAAACTCATACTAAATAGACACTAGACAGGATACTGGATGGCTTCAAACTCAATTTAAACTCATAATAAATAGACACTAGACAGGATACTGGATGGCTTCAAACTCAATTTAAACTCATAATAAAAAGACACTAGACAGGATACTGGATGGCTTCAAACTCAATTTAAATTCATAATGATAGGATACTTTATAAAAATTAAATAGTTAAAAGGTAGCTTTTAAAATATTGCTTGACTTCCCATAAATGTGTGATGGTGGACAAATCAATTGGTAACTCATTAAATAACTTAGGAACTAGATATTCTAAACGCCTTTGGCCATGTTTGTTATTAAAAGAGGGTACTTTATACAGAATTTTGGAATAACTACGTGTAATTTTATGCTTTTGAACTGGCTCTTTATAGGAATCTTTAAAATAAAAATTTAGAATAAGTCTGTAAGTAAAAAGTTTCTCAATCGGAAGCACGTTAGACATTATATAAGAATCACGTATTGGAAGAACGTTGCAATGGTCTGGTCTCATAATGCGGATAATGTTATTTTGTAGTTTTTGAATATGATGCAAATGACAGCGTAAAGCGTTGCCCCAAGCAAGCAAACCATAAGAAATACAAGATTCGGCTAGAGCCAAATACACGCTACGCAACATAGAGAATGATAAACAATATTTTAAAGAGTAAATTTGACCTACACAAGACCTTAGTTTCTTACAAATCGAATAAATGTGAGGTTCCCATGTAAAATTTTTGTCAATAGTTAATCCCAAGTATACGTGACTAGTTACATTTTCTATAAGCTCTACACATTTACAAACAGACAAATCAATTTTGTGATGTAAACATTCGTAATTATGACATCTAATTTTGACTTCTTCTTTGCCGTTTTTAGCATAGGGTGTACATATATGAATAAGCTTAGTTTTAGTTAAATTAATTATAAGGTCATAGTCATGGATCCACCTCAACAAGTTATTCAAATATGTTTGCATGTATAGTTCAGCCACCTTTAAATTTTTGTGCACTGAAACTAGCGCTACATCGTCCGCATATAAAAATACATAGCAATGCTTCAGACAACTAACCATATCATTCACGTAGACCAAATATAAAATGGGACCTAAAATAGAACCTTGTGGTACTCCCGTTAAAACTTCCCTCTCGTGACTTAAGGTATTTCCGATTTTAACTTTCATCTTACGAGACTTAAAGTAATTCCTGAACCATTTCAACATAGGCCCTCTAATCCCAATCCTTTCAAGACAAAGTAATAATTTATTGTGGTTAAGCGTATCGAAAGCCTTACTGAAATCAATAAAAGTAGCAACAACGTGTTTATTATCATTTAATTTTGAATTAACAAGATCAGAAAATTTTACAAGAAGATCCGAAGTGCTTTTACCCTTCTGAAACCCAAATTGTTGCCAGTTAATAATTTTGAATTTTTCTAAATAACTATTCAACGCATCAGCAACGACACGCTCCATAATTTTTTCAATCGTTGGTAGCAACGCGATTGGTCTGTAATTTTCGCAAAGTGTATGGGCACCCTTCTTAAAAATTGGTCGCACCACAGAACTTTTTAAAGAGTCTGGTATTATACCCTTGGTGAAAGAAAGGTTAATAATTTTGGCAATAATAGGGCTTATCTTATCCCTTGCATATTGTAAATCAAGTACACGTATACCATCCCCACCAGCTTGTTTTGAACTGTCAAGACCTTGTATTATTTTATGTATTTGTGGTGCCGTGACGCTAGCCATGAAAAAGGATTGTGATTGAGTGGTAGTTGCCGTATGACACATAGTTAGGTAATAATAGGTAGGTAATAATAATAATAATAATGATAATAATAATAATAATAATAATAATAATAATAATAATAATAATAATAATAATAATAATAATAATAATAATAATAATAATAATAATAATAATCATCATCATCATAATAATAATAATTATAATAATAATAATAATAATAATTATTATTATTATTATAATAAAAATAAAAATAATAATAATAATAGAATAATAATAATAATAATAATAATAATAATAATAATAATAATAATAATAATAAAAATAAAAAAATAATAATAAATAATCATAACAATAACAATAATAATAAAATTTTTGAACTAAGAAGAATGAAGACTTCAAGAAGTTCTTCATCCCGATGGTGGTTTTCGTGGTTTCCACCGTACAAAGAGCGAATGCTGGGATGAGTACAAATCGGCCACGACCGTACATAGCATCCACAGTTCGGTTTGAAAAAAAAAATGTGGACAATGATATATTAAGTAGTATAGCCAAATGTGGGCATTTGAGAAGCAGAAGAAGAAGAAGAAGAAGAAGAAGATATATTAAGTAGTTCTAAGTAGATTTTAATAAGGTAAACACATGGAAATACTTGACATTTGTGTCCGTACAACATGTTTATGCCGGTTTTGACCGAGTTTGTATGTATTGCAACAATAAAATAATAATAATAATAATAATAATAATAATAATAATAATAATAATAATAATAATAATAATAATAATAATAATAATAATAATAATAATAATAATATTGATAATTACATTTATTTTATTTTTTTTTTCTATTATAACAGTTATCATTTAAACAAAAGCACACAACATTTTTACATCTTTATTAAATCCACAAAGCCCTTGAAAGGGCTTATCTGTGGCATAAACAAGAAAAGTACACACAAATGAATAAACCGTAATGGCAGATAACCAAAAAGTCAAATAATATACAAAAAAACAACTGAACGACAAAAACTGAAAAACAAACATATATAAAGAGAAAAAATATGAGATGGGTACAATATAAATAAAAACACAGAATAAATAAGTTGGAACACGCAATACAAATACCCAATTACTCTCAGGTTAAATTTAACAAAATCCACTCTTTTAATGCAAACTTAACTAAACTAAGGCTATTTAAATCACTTAAATTTGATGGCAACTTAATTGTTGAATTCATAAGGGATTATAAATTTTAAAGTTCTCATTTCGTACTTGTTTATATAGGAGGGCACTAAATATCTATTTCTATGACGGAGATTCACACTACTGATATAATTTATAACTTTATATTTATCATTGAAATAATAGCAATGTAATAATAATAACAATAACAATAATAACAATAATAAATATAATAATAATAACAATAATAATAATAATAATAATAATAATAATAAAAATAATAATAATAATAATAATAATAATTATAATAATTATAACAAAAACAACTGCACGGGGCATTTTGACATGGCTTCTTCTACCCCCACATAGATTCAACAAAGTCCAAATTCGAGTTCATTGATATTTTATATTTTTATGTTTGTGTGCAATATTATAACAAACAAACAGATCATTATGTCAAAATAAAGATGTTGAAGTAATCACTGTCTTATTATCTTATTGTACTGAAAGCCAGCGGCACATGGTAAATATGTTTTGAAAATAAGCTTTTAAAACACACATGTTTTTTCTGCCACACGGATAAAATGTTTTCAGTATTGGCAACTCGAATCTCAGCCGAGAAATGTTTTCAAAACATATTTTTTGAAAACATGTTTTTTGCGCCGACAGACGGAGACTTACACGGTTGTTTAGAGTGGTTTTGGAAACATGTCTTTTTTAACGTGTCATCAACATGGAAAGTTGAATAACACAAAATGAGAAAGTGGCGCAACGAAATAACATTTAAACTTGCTTTCAAGACATGTTTTCCGTGTGTCTTCCTTTACTTATAGGATAGGTTCTATTCTCAGTTAAACCCTGTACTACAGTGAAAATGCAAGAAAATTCAGTTTCCGATAGAAAAAAATGTTATTTAATTTTTAATTTTAATTTTAATTTTAATTTTAATTTTAATTTTTTATTAATCTCAGTTAGTTTTCAACGCTTTAAAGAGTTAAAAGCTATTCAAGAAACTCGTTGGGCAAGAGCGGCTTGAGAATCTTGCAAAACTTTGCTGTCCGTGCAATGAGTGTCAGAGACTTAACTTTAAACTTGTAGCTTTAATAATCAAATTGACAGCTTTGCCAATGTAAAGTTTAGGAAAAGGTGACTGTGAGCTAACGCAGTAAAAATATGTTTGTTGAATTGATTTCGAATAGCAGGGAACCCAAATTTCTCAGCGCCTAGGGCCCAAAATAATCTGAACGCGTCTCTGGTCCCAGCGGCCATTGGTGACTGTCTACCCATAAATCGCCCGTGTACGCTAGTAGTACTGGGGGGAGCCGCTAGATGCCGCCACATCAGCACGGCCTAATCAGTGGGTACGTGTGGCGGCACCTAGCGGCTCCCCCCAGTACTACTAGCGACCTCGGGTGATCTATGGGTAGACAGTCGCTAATGGCCGCTGGTTCTCTACCCTACACTAATAAACTCAATACTTTAAGTGAGTAGGTCACAAAGTTCCACATTTCACTTTCAGGAATAGGAGCCCTGGTTTCGATTCCCATTTTTTTTTTTTTTTTTTTTTGGGACACCAAAACAAATTCTCACACGAGAGTTTTCGTGGAATATAAATGTACATTGTTCCGATTGTGACACCTAAATTTTTTTCTGTACTTGCATGACGTGCGTAATTCGTAAAAAATTTGACCTCATAAGTATGACTCCATTTTGTTTTTCTCTCTATTCTTTTCATCTATTGTGTAGAACATCCTTCCCCGTTGTCACTGAATAATCTGTGAACATCCATCTCATTGCTATTCACTCTCAATCACAATCTGATATATTCAAATACTGTGATATACAATACCTATCGGTATTAATACAGGACACTGGCCTATATTTCCAGCGCAAGCAAAGACTATAATATACAATAACTATCGATTGTAATACTGGACACTGGCCTATATTTGCAGCGCAAGCAAAGCCTGTAATTTACAATACCTATGGGTTGTATTACTGGACAGTGGCCTAAACCTGCAGCGACACCTATAAAGCACTCATCATATCGCAAGCAAATACTGTGTTACACTATACCTTGCGGAACACACGATTGCGGTACATTAAAATTGCTATAAAATGGTTTTAAATTGTCCCGAAAGAAATTAAGAAATGTCTTCCTAGGAAGAATTAAATGTCCTTTCTTAGAAATTGACTATATTCTAGTAAATATTACTGTTTTGTGGATGTCCATAGGTTTCCAGCCACATCGCATTACAAAAGGTAATTGAGAATATCTGAAAAACGGAACTATTGATTGTTAAATAAAAACATTCATAAGAAATAGCTTTTAATTATCTACGGAATAAAATATTTTGATTTACATTCGGGACTCGTTAAACATATTTGAAACCAATTTTAACAGATCAAAATCGGGAGTTTCGCCAACAGCCTTAATAAATAACATGACCATCATTTCAGATAGATATTGGCTACATTACTACAGTTTATTATGAAATTGTTTCAATTCAATACATAGATGGATAAGCATTGTACAAACCAGCTATATTCACCGTATCACCGCTTGCCGCTAGAGCGCACTAGTGTTGCGTGTCGCCGCTGTCTAGTGTGTTTGTCCTGTATTATTTATTCTACTACGGTATTTGGTATCACCATGAGACGGTACAGGCTTGTCCCATACGGCTTGGGTGTTCTAAAAAGCCATATGTGCACCAAGTCAAGGGAGACCTCTCAGAAGGGTATCAGTTTTCTGAATTATTTGACATTTTTAACGACGATCTGGTATTTGTCTTGGAGTGGAGGTCATAGGTTGTTACCACGCCGAGGGTGAGAGCTTCCACTTCAAGGCTAAGTACCAGGCTAGTCCATTTTTAGGCCACTACACCCCCTAGTTAGGGTAAACCAAATTTAAAATCTTCTATGGCGAAACAATAAATGAGCCTTCTGATTGGTCGCCCTAAGAACACAGGGACAAGTTTGGAGCCGGAGTCCTGAGGGACGGGTTTAGAACGAAGACGGCCTTGGGCCGAGTAGGTCGGTTTTTCTGACGTCAGACGGCCGCGGGCCGCAAGGAGGTGTAAAGAGAGACAATGGCCGAATAGGTCGGTTTTTAGGCGTACGACGGCCGCGGGCCAAGGAGTACAGAGACAATGGCCGGGTTGTCCTAGTGAGTAAAGTATTGTTTTTGAAGTAATCATCTTTAAATATACCTAAAATTAATTAATAAGTAAAAATGATACGAATCAACGAACAAGAAATCACGCAATTATAGAACTATCGGTAACAATAGACGACCACAACAACACCAAAGACTATAAACCACCCTCGCTCTCCGGCTGCATCTACCAACCCATCGCCAACATCGATCATCATCATCACCATCGCCATCCGTACATCAAGCCATGTCCAGCCAGCGCTACAACAGGTATCGTTACTACTTTTTTTACCAATACTATGGCCATAGGGAGGTAGAATAGTAATAACGATATTTATTCCAGATTTTGTTCTTCATTCATTCATTTTTGTTTATGTATTGCATTTTCATTTTTGTGTATGTATCTCATTTGTGTCATTAATATTATTAAACATTAAGATTTATATTTTATTAAATTATATTTTATTTTCTATTATCCTACAACCATAATCTCATATTTTTATTTAAGCAACAACAACTTTTTAATATATATTTTTTGTGCTCTACAACCCAAAGTTTGAGCTAGCTGAGGGTGTGTTTTCATTTTATTTTCATTTTAATTTATCCGTACTGTCTCAACCACTTGCCGCTAGAGCGCACTAGTGTTGCGTGTCGCCGCTGTCTAGTGTGTTGAACACGGCCAGTGTCATGTATTATTATACCTCAGTATCAGATAGATTCCATGTGAACCATGCCCTCGATCTGTACTTCAAACAAAATGCCGCGATTGGTGCCAGATAAGGAAGTGGGCGTGGTCTATACAACATCCGGCCCCCTGGATACAGATGACATTGAAGACTTGTCATTGAAGATCTAGAGGGCCGTGATTAGCTCTATCCAAGGATCCTTGAAAGTTATGTCAAGCTGTATTTTTCACTGTTGTGCATTGTTGTCATTGAAGATCTAGAGGGCCGTGATTAGCTCTATGTAAGGGTCCTTGATAGTTATGTTAAGGTGCATTTTTCACTGTTGTGCTTTGTTGTCATTGAAGATCTAGAGGGCCGTGATTAGCTCTATCTAAGGGTCCTTGATCAATTCTAAAAAAGGTCTATTGAAGCCTCCGTGGAACACCACTGAAATCCTTAGTTCTTTAAAATTCAGTGTGTTTTTTTTAACTAGAAATAGAATGTGTGGTAATTTGTGATATTTTAATACTCTTGTACTTCCTTCAATTCTAAATGATGCTTAGGCCTATGTTATAAATAAATGTGAATAATAGTCGACACTAAAGCTGGCTGCCCGACCTTGCGTTGTTTTGCGTGAAAGACACGTATGGCTCAGATCGACCAATCCTGAGAGACCTGCGTGATTGACAGCGCAGCGCCGCCAAAAGTTGACCAACCTTCAACTTTTCACGCAACCGGAAGTGCGTGCTCATGCGCACAACCACAAAACGGCAGGCTAGATGGAAAAGTAATAGTTGTGAGGTTATAGCACGGTATAAGGAGCATAGAGTAGCGAAACTTGGGCGATATTCCATCGGCAAACTCCTGCGCGCGCAGCTACGGTCGCCCTGGCGGCGAGTTATCCGAGTTAGCTCATATTGTTGGCGAGGAGAGCGGCGAGGAGGTATCCCTCTCCCCCACCCACAGGTCTCGTCCATGTTCTCGTTGAGTTTGGTCTAACCCACCGCTACGAACGCCACCCGCTTCCGTGCCGCAAGTCGTCTGCTGTGCCAGGCATAGCACTTCCGTTACTGTATGCTCTTTATACTGTGGTTATAGGTTCTAGTTCTGGGTTTGTTAACTTTAAAGTATATGTATATATATTTATATATGAAATCCAGAAATTAAAAAACCAACCCCGACTGGGAATCGAAGAGTGTTCTTGAAAAATATTCATATAGATATATTTATATATTTATGTGTATCGTAGTGATGTATCGCTGTGGCAGTGTTTTCGATTTTATATGCAAGTGTTTTTTGGTTGTTGTGGTTTTTTATTTATTAGTTTTTGTATGTTTGTGTGTCTTGAAAAAGTCGACGCTAAAGTCGTTGAAGCGTTGAATTATCATTATAAATAAAATTTGGATTGGTTTAACCGAAAAATGTATCCTTAGTTTATATATATATATATAACTACGCCACGACGTACAGAAACAAAGGAAATGTAAAATAAGTAAATAGGCGTATACCACAGTACGGATAGGAAGGTTGTGTAGCGGTGGGTTAGAGGTTATTAAATTTATCACAGGGTTAGCATCTGTTAATCAAGTTTAAATAAATAAAGATAAATATCAACAAAATTGGTATTTTGACATACGCTTGATCCACAAACTAGTACTGTTTATATTCAAAATGTTTTGGTTGGGTGGGCGTTCTGAAGAGTAGGGGGGTGGGGAGGGGGGGGGGGTGGAAATGACCGTCGAACATCACAGCTCTGAAGTATCAACAAGACTTCAAGTGTTTTCAAGTGTCTTCTTTGCTGCTGTGTAGGGAGTACAGGGGACCATCTAAGAAATATTGGGGCTACTAAATCGGAATTAAAAACACATTTTTTCGAGGGGGGTGGGGGAGTGGTTAACGGATTAATTTGTGAGTTTAAACGTTTAGGAAAATAACCGGTTTTTCCCACGGCCCTCCGTTTTGAGTTTCGCTAATGAAAATATTTGTGTTAGTTATGATACTAGTCTCGTCACGCCCGCTGCACGCAAACGCAATATCAGTTAGTAAATGAACGCTGCTCAACATTAATTAACAACAATATGTTAAATAATTGCATTATTTTAAGCACGTTTTGGTAAATACTGTATCAAAATGTATTTTTAGATGAGCGTAGCGAAGCGGAGTGAATCTTTCCATACAACTCGTTCGGCACTTTGTCTGTGTGTACGTATGTATGTCTGTATGTATGTATGTGCGCTAAATTTTGTTCGTCGCGCACAGGTAAAACGGCTTGACGTATTTGGCTGAAATTTTCGGGCAACGTTTGTGACCACTAAACTTGATGCTGTTAACATAAACAGCAACATTCGTCAAGATGCCAACCTACAAAAAAATATTTACTGAAAAATAAAATATGTTTATTTATTTAATTAAATGAAAACTTATTAACGGATTTTAATGATGTTTCATTTGTAGATTTACTATTAATTCACGTTGCATCACTGTTTTTACGCCCGCACTGCGCTTCCAGCGTTGGTGTTGTCCACCTACTCTTGACGTGCTATCGTTTAGTACACATTCCAAAAACATCATCCAGCAGAACATGAAGAATAATAAATATCAGACAAATTGTACCCAGTATGTTAGTGTACAATAGGGATAAAGTTCAAAGTACAATGTTTTAGCTTTGAGTATAATTGTACCCAATATATTGTTCAATAGGGATAATGTACAAAGTACAATGTACAATAGCTGATAGTTTAGCTTTGAGTATATGCACTACTCAAATGTACTAGCACACAAGCCTCTCATTCACCAGGTTGTCGGTTCGATACCCGCTATTGGCAGTCGGCATCCCTAAATGGAAAGTTATTTTGATTTTTTTTTTGTCATGATGTTGTTGCTGCAATTTAGTCCTACTACCAGCCCTCAGACAACCCCCCTCCCCCACCTGTAAGCCACTTATCCTAATACCAAAATAACTCGTTAGTCACGTGAAGAATGTTGGCCCTGGGCAGGTTACATACAGACTTTTCTATTAGTAAATACAAATTATATAGTAAATACAAAATATCAGAACTCTCTATAAGCTGAACATTATAGTTATGATCTGCAGCAGTAAACCGACATTGAAACGAATGGAATCTTAAGTTTTATTGAGTGTTATATTATTGTTGCATTCGCTCTGAGTGATTGAAAGTGAAATATTTAAAAAATCGAACCAACTGCTGCTACCAAGAAAACTAGACCTGATGTTTTTGGAAATGCTTTGCGGACCGACCACCTCCTAGCCGCCGCTCACAACCTTCTCCAGCCAGGCTAGTTGCCCAATTAAATGTCAAATACCAACACTTATTCATTAAATCACTGCTTGCGGGTTATCTTTAATATCGACATACCGTATTTTTTTCATCATTCTTCATGCATGTCGTATTATGTCAAGCCTTCTAAAATGGCAAAAATGTCGTTGCAAAATATACTAACCAGACTTTGAAATATGCGAGTTAATACGGAAAACTTGGCTTTTTTAAAATCATTTTTTCCCATTACGTAAGTAAGATATTCTTCTCGTTTAAGCATTGAGTAGGACGAGAAAACATTGCAGATTAACGTGTTATTGAGCTCAGTGAGCTACCGCTAATAGTTCGTTTGCTATGACAGGGTAAATAGACGCGCGTACGACATATCGCGTCTCCCGCTGATGCTAGCGGCACGGGACTAGTAAAAGCTACGTCACGACCATAAAAAACGGCCGCGCTCAAGGGAATATTATCAACTCGAAAATAATTTATAGCTAATTCCTGGAGTGGGTATGAGGGTTCTAGTTTTCGCTATAATTTTTAAAATAAATCAATAGATGTTATGGATATTAAATAGAGCTAGGGTTTCGATGTCCTTTAAAGAAAACTTCATAACGGATTTAAATAATATTTCGTGCCTTTATTAGCAACATATCAAGAAATAATATACTTAAGTTATAAGGTTGTAACTTGATCCGCCATCTTGTAAAAAAATCATATGGTTATTATAACGGTATCTTTTTTTGTAAAGAGTATTATGATATGCAAATGATTTATTTGATTTGATACATTGAAAAAAATGGCTCATCTGTCAACGCGGAGCGTTTTCCTAGTATGAAGAAAACAGTGGTATAAAAGGCATTGTTGTAAAGTCACTGGGCCTGGATTCACAAAGATGCCTAACTCTAAGTTGTCCTAAGTTAGGCAAATCCTAGCTAGATAACTCAAGATAAACTATCGGTGGATATTACTACACATTCACATATAAAATATTATTAGTTAAATTGTAGATATTTTACTATATTTTATCTTTATGACATTGCAGAACGACTTATGCGTGATTTATATCACTAAGATTTGCCTAAACTAGGACGTCTTAGCACTTAAAGTCGTTCCATTGATCAAACTACCAGTTTCAAGCAATGATTTTAATATTTGTTTAAAATCACAAATAATTATTTCTTTGACAATTATTATGTTAAATTACTATAAAATGTAAAATATATTCAGTAATCAAGTAAGAATATTATTTTAAAATCCAGTATTTACACGAAAATGCAGTTATTTATAATGGCATGATTCTAGACACTAGTTTGACTGCAGAATAGCCAATCCCTAAAAACGAAATTAGTTCATCAAAACTCCAAATAGTAGTCAACTTCTTATCTCGCTTTTGGCTTTAATTACACCACAACACATTCACAAATTATAGACTTTATAATGGATACAAATCTAAATTGATTTACAAAGCCAAGGAAACAAAAAACTCGTTTTTAATATTCATCGACAAAGTATTGCCAACCTCCAATATACTTGGCAACGCTTCAAAGACATTGTTATTGTCAGATGGTGAAAATGGCGTCGAAAAAATACGGAATACGAAGCGGAGGACGTTTTATTACGATAAAAGAAAATGATAGGATTGTATATTTTGTATCGTATCATGTTGTTTGTGCAATTGTTTACCTGACGAAGTGATCTCAAGTAACTTAAGTCCATCTAGGACATGTGAAGGCATGCAATGGATGTAAATTATTTCAAATGCGCGTAGGGGGGCTACATAAATGGTAGGCCTAGGCCTTGCACATGTCAAATGATCACAAAACGTCCTTGAGTGGCCTTAGGGCTTGGCATATTTTCTTTCATATTATACAGATGCCTCCTGGCATTCTATACTTAGCATATCTACATTGGGGAAAATGTTTGCGTTTACGGACGTACAATACATGAATTTCATTTCGGATCAGGCAAAATAGGCCTAGGCCTAAGTCTAAATAAAGGTGGCCTAGGCTAGGCCTCACTTACCGTATTCAGATATATTCCCGTTTCTAACTGTGCCTTCAATTTGAATTGAGTGCATTATTTGTATGACGCAAAATTTTAATTGGAAATAAGCGACAATAAATGTAAATAAGAACAAGTCCAGTCACGTTGCATCGTGGAAAGGTGACAGCCAGCTCATGTTTTGACGCGAGGCGGACGCGGGCTCAAAGAGAAATGACGTCATCGCACGCAGTGTTGCCATACTTTCACGGCTCGCCCGATTTACCATCAAATGTTCTTGTAGTGAAGCCAATATTGACCGAAAACGAGTCGAGAGATTGTATTCATACATACATATTTAGAATTGTCGTTCAATTATCTTCAAATTGAGTATAAAATAAAGAAAATGACAAATGTTTAGTATCTACCTAGTCGATGCTTTATATTCGAAAGTGTATGATTTTTGACAGTTTCAATGGTAGAGGATAGGGAAATCGACGGATTTCAAATATTTATATTAAAAAAAGTAGTCGATGAAACAACTTTATTTTTCGCTAATATTTAACATGATATTTAAGTGTATATCAACATGATTTGTAGCACAATGACAAATAGTTGGGTAAACAGTGGATCGACTTTAAGCACCTTTGTGAATCTGGACCCTGCCTCCTAGATATTATAAAATGTCCAACTTAATATCGTTGATATTATTAAGAATACTTCAAGGAGGCAGTTGTTTACATGAGATATGACGTCAAGAGCCGTTTTTAAATTACAAAACGGGAAGTTCCAAATTACAAACTTAAAATGCTAATAGAATTGGAAATATACTCTTCTCAGATATAAAAATTATACCGCCCGTATTTTTAGATAATGATCTTCCATTTTTAGGTGCTTTGAGAAATATTTATTTTTGATAAGACTTCCCTATTAATTGTGTTGCAATCATCGTCGCTGTGACGTCACGTGGGAACTATGAATGCTGGACACTGGCCGTGATTAATCTATCTAATAAACGGCTTTTAAATGTCGGTGTGGGAATGTTAGGCCTCTAGGTTGTTTTAGAGAAAATGTGTGGGCGCTGACATCTTAAAATTTGACGCCATTGAAGTGCTGCTGCAATTGCAAATTATATAAAAGGCATCTACCATTGTCACCAGTATTGTTTAATTTTGTTTGTTAAAATCACACGGCCAACTATAAGACACAAAAATTCATAACAATTTCAAATCGATTGCTTATAGCAGCACTTTAATGGCGGCAACTAAAACAACCGTTAAGGCGAAAAGAAAAACCAGGGGAAATTACTCTCTTCAACCATTCCCCGGAAATGACTTCAGATTAAATAAATATACATTCATGCGTGTACTTTGTGAAGTTATTATTGAAAACAGTTATAAATGTGAAAACTGAATACGGCAGAACAGGTCATATCATATTTTAGTACTCAGTTAAAGAGTGCATTCTAGATTACGCTCTGAATTCTGGTGTATTCATTCTCATTTAAAAGAAATATTCCATAATATTCCATAATAATGTGTTTAAGTTTATACAGACTGCCATTAATTAATAAACTTAGTTTTTGTTGTGATTGTTTTTTTTATTGTTGTTTTCCTGTCTTATAAAGGACAGGATAGCCAGTGTAGAGTTATGGGCATGCCCATACCCTCTTTAGCCTGTTGCCTTAGTGGTAGATGAGGTCTTTGTATCTCCGTCACCATCACCATCGCCATCTGCAGCTTTAGTACTTGCAGCTGCAGTTGTAGTAGCTGACGCTGCAGTTGTAGCAGCTGCCACAGTAGTGGTCAGGTTTGCAGTAGGAGTGACAGCAGTTGTAGTATTGTTAATACTTCCAGTTGTGCTCATACCACCGCCAGTAGTTGTACCGTTAACGGTAGATGGAGAGATGGTCGTAGTGTTAATCGCCGTCAAGTTTGTGTTCTCGCTCGACAGATCGGCCGATAAAGTAGTATCCACAGAGGATGAGTCGGTAACTGCGGTAGTATCACTACTGTCCGCACTCGGCGTGGTTGTGTCGTCGGCTATTGATGAGTCAGCCACGGTTGATGCTGTGGTTGTGGCTGTAACATAGTAAATATAATACAGGACACTGGCCGTGTTCAACACACTAGACAGCGGCGACACGCATCACTAGTGCGCTCTAGCGGCAAGTGTTGATACTAAACACCGTAGTAGAATAATACAAGACACTGGCCGTGTTCAACACACTAGACAGCGGCGACACACATCACTAGTGCGCTCTAACGGCAAGTGTTGATACTAAACACCGTAGTAGAATAATACAGGACACTGGCCATGTTCAACACACTAGACAGCGGTGACACGCATCACTAGTGCGCTCTAACGGCAAGTGGTGATACCAAGCACCGTAGTAGAATAATACATGACACAGGCACACTAGACAGCGGCGACGCATCACTAGTGCGCTCTAACGGCAAGTGGTGATACCAAACACCGTAGTAGAATAATACATGACACAGGCACACTAGACAGCGGCGACACGCAACACTAGTGCGCTCTAGCGGCAAGTGTTGATACTAAACACCGTAGTAGAATAATACAAGACACTGGCCGTGTTCAACACACTAGACAGCGGCGACACGCATCACTAGTGCGCTCTAGCGGCAAGTGGTGATACCAAACACCGTAGTAGAATAATACAGGACACTGGCCGTGTTCAACACACTAGACAGCGGCGACACGCAACGCTAGTGCGCTCTAGCGGCAAGTGGTGATACCAAACACCGTAGTAGAATAATACAGGACACTGGCCGTGTTCAACACACTAGACAGCGGCGACACGCATCACTAGTGCGCTCTAGCGGCAAGTGGTGATACCAAACATCGTAGTGGAATAATACAGGACACTGGCCGTGTTCAACACACTAGACAGCGGCGACACGCATCACTAGTGCGCTCTAGCGGCAAGTGGTGATACCAAACACCGTAGTAGAATAATACAGGACACTGGCCGTGTTCAACACACTAGACAGCGGCGACACGCAACGCTAGTGCGCTCTAGCGGCAAGTGGTGATACCAAATACCGTAGTACAATAATACAGGACACTGGCCGTGTTCAACACACTAGACAGCGGCGACACGCAACGCTAGTGCACTCTAGCGGCAAGTGGTGATACCAAATACCGTAGTAGAATTATACAGGACACTGGCCGTGTTCAACACACTAGACAGCGGCGACACGCAACACTAGTGCGCTCTAGCGGCAAGTGGTGATACCAAATAACGTGTCGTTGTAGAATAATACAGGACACTGGCCGTGTTCAACACACTAGACAGCGGCGACACGCAACACTAGTGCGCTCTAGCGGCAAGTGGTGATAACAAATAACGTGTCGTTGTAGAATAATACAGGACACTGGCCGTGTTCAACACACTAGACAGCGGCGACACGCATCACTAGTGCGCTCTAGCGGCAAGTGGTGATACCAAACACCGTAGTAGAATAATACAGGACACTGGCCGTGTTCGACACACTAGACAGCGGCGACACGCATCACTAGTGCGCTCTAGCGGCAAGTGGTGATACCAAATACCGTAGTAGAATAATACAGGACACTGGCCGTGTTCAACACACTAGACAGCGGCGACACGCAACACTAGTGCGCTCTAGCGGCAAGTGGTGATACCAAATAACGTGTCGTTGTAGAATAATACAGGACACTGGCCGTGTTCAACACACTAGACAGCGGCGACACGCATCACTAGTGCGCTCTAGCGGCAAGTGGTGATACCAAACACCGTAGTAGAATAATACAGGACACTGGCCGTGTTCGACACACTAGACAGCGGCGACACGCAACACTAGTGCGCTCTAGCGGCAAGTGGTGATACCAAATACCGTAGTAGAATAATACAGGACACTGGCCGTGTTCAACACACTAGACAGCGGCGACACGCAACACTAGTGCGCTCTAGCGGCAAGTGGTGATACCAAACACCGTAGTAGAATAATACAGGACACTGGCCGTGTTCAACACACTAGACAGCGGCGACACGCAACACTAGTGCGCTCTAGCGGCAAGTGGTGATACCAAATAACGTGTCGTTGTAGAATAATACAGGACACTAGCCGTGTTCAACACACTAGACAGCGGCGACACGCATCACTAGTGCGCTCTAGCGGCAAGTGGTGATACCAAATACCGTGGTAGTATAATACATGACACAGGCACACTAGACAGCGGCGACACGCAACACTAGTGCGCTCTAGCGGCAAGTGGTGATACCAAATAACGTGTCGTTGTAGAATAATACAGGACACTGGCCGTGTTCAACACACTAGACAGCGGCGACACGCATCACTAGTGCGCTCTAGCGGCAAGTGGTGATACCAAATACCGTGGTAGAATAATACATGACACAGGCACACTAGACAGCGGCGACACGCAACACTAGTGCGCTCTAGCGGCGAGTGGTGATACCAAATAACGTGTCGTTGTAGAATAATACAGGACACTGGCCGTGTTCAACACACTAGACAGCGGCGACACGCAACACTAGTGCGCTCTAGCGGCAAGTGGTGATACCAAATAACGTTTCGTTGTAGAATAATACAAGACACTGGCCGTGTTCAACACACTAGACAGCGGCGACACGCATCACTAGTGCGCTCTAGCGGCAAGTGGTGATACCAAATAACGTTTCGTTGTAGAATAATACAGGACACTGGCCGTGTTCAACACACTAGACAGCGGCGACACGCATCACTAGTGTGCTCTAGCGGCAAGTGGTGATACCAAACACCGTAGTAGAATAATACAGGACACTGGCCGTGTTCAACACACTAGACAGCGGCGACACGCATCACAAGTGCGCTCTAACGGCAAGTGGTGATACCAAATACCGTAGTAGAATAATACATGACACAGGCCGTGTTTAACACACTAGACAGCGGCGACACGCATCACTAGTGCGCTCTAACGGCAAGTGGTGATACCAAATACCGTGGTAGAATAATACATGACACAGGCACACTAGACAGCGGCGACACGCAACACTAGTGCGCTCTAGCGGCAAGTGGTGATACCAAACACCGTAGTGGAATAATACAGGACACTGGCCGTGTTCAACACACTAGACAGCGGCGACACGCATCACTAGTGCGCTCTAGCGGCAAGTGGTGATACCAAATACCGTAGTAGAATAATACAGGACACTGGCCGTGTTCAACACACTAGACAGCGGCGACACGCATCACTAGTGCGCTCTAGCGGCAAGTGGTGATACCAAACACCGTAGTAGAATAATACAGGACACTGGCCGTGTTCAACACACTAGACAGCGGCGACACGCAACACTAGTGCGCTCTAGCGGCAAGTGGTGATACCAAACACCGTAGTAGAATAATACAGGACACTGGCCGTGTTCTACACACTAGACAGCGGCGACACGCAACACTAGTGCGCTCTAACGGCAAGTGGTGATACCAAACACCGTAGTAGAATAATACAAGACACTGGCCGTGTTCAACACACTAGACAGCGGCGACACGCATCACTAGTGCGCTCTAGCGGCAAGTGGTGATACCAAATAACGTGTCGTTGTAGAATAATACAGGACACTGGCCGTGTTCAACACACTAGACAGCGGCGACACGCAACACTAGTGCGCTCTAGTGGCAAGTGGTGATACCAAACACCGTAGTAGAATAATACAGGACACTGGCCGTGTTCAACACACTAGACAGCGGCGACACGCAACACTAGTGCGCTCTAACGGCTAGTGGTGATACCAAACACCGTAGTAGAATAATACAAGACACTGGCCGTGTTCAACACACTAGACAGCGGCGACACGCATCACTAGTGCGCTCTAGCGGCAAGTGGTGATACCAAACACCGTAGTAGAATAATACAAGACACTGGCCGTGTTCAACACACTAGACAGCGGCGACACGCATCACTAGTGCGCTCTAGCGGCAAGTGGTGATACTAAACACCGTAGTAGAATAATACAAGACACTGGCCGTGTTCAACACACTAGACAGCGGCGACACGCATCACTAGTGCGCTCTAGCGGCAAGTGGTGATACTAAACACCGTAGTAGAATAATACAGGACACTGGCCGTGTTCAACACACTAGACAGCGGCGACACGCATCACTAGTGCGCTCTAGCGGCAAGTGATGATACCAAACACCGTAGTGGAATAATACAGGACACTGGCCGTGTTCAACACACTAGACAGCGGCGACACGCATCACTAGTGCGCTTAAATGGCAAGTGTTGATACCAAATACCGTAGTAGAATAATACATGACACTGGCCGTGTTTAAAACACTAGACAGCGGCGACACGCAACGCTAGTGCGCTCTAACGGCAAGTGTTGATACCAAATACCGTAGTAGAATAATACAAGACACTGGCCGTGTTCAACACACTAGACAGCGGCGACACGCAACACTAGTGCGCTCTAGCGGCAAGTGTTGATACCAAATATCGTGTCGTTGTAGAATAATACAAGACACTGGCCGTGTTTAACACACTAGACAGCGGCGACACGCAACACTAGTGCGCTCTAACGGCAAGTGGTGATACCAAATACCGTAGTAGAATAATACAGGACACTGGCCGTGTTCAACACACTAGACAGCGGCGACACGCAACGCTAGTGCGCTCTAGCGGCAAGTGGTGATACGACGAAGATGGCTGCTATGCGCAATGCTTTTTTCGTAATTAAGTACCTGTTACAAGAAGCTAGCAATTACGCAACAAAGATTGAAAAAAAACTTAATTACTTATATCCATCTATGTTTGTTACCAAATCGATCTGAAATAACTCATATTATTTAAGCTTGAGAGCAGCACTACCTACGTGTCTCTGTAACTTTAGGCTACTGTCCTGCATTACAACCGATAAGTTGTATATTAGCATATTATATACGGATGAAAGAAGGATAAATGGATATAACAGAATACACTCATATATACTTAAGTTCTACATCTTATATTATAGAATTGGTTGTCTTTATAATTGATTTTGGTCCAGTCTTACAATTCGCCCAATAGGGAACCCACAACTGACGTCACATCCGGACTACAACAATGTAACAAATGAATTGAACTGATGGACAAACAATCAGCTGTCAAAATAATAAAATTGCAATCATACAAATAAAAACAAGTGTAGCAATAGTAACTGTTCGCAATTTAAAACTTTTAATGATGGACAACGACTAAAAAGAAAGTTTTGTATGTGTATTTGTTTGTTTTTTCTTTTGTTCTCCAAAATCAGAACAAATTATTTTTTGACATCTTGTTGTTTGTCCATCGATTAAATTCATTTGTTTTATTGTTGTCATTTGGTGTTGCTAGTGCCCCATAGCTTGTTTTCTCCTTGGCAACTACCATATCAAAACCCTTGAAATCCTCCAAATAACTTAATTGCTACAAATAACTTTGTAAGACCGGCTTTTATTATTTTATAATATAATTATTATTCATTTTTGAACTCATTTGTTAAATTTTGTTTGATTTAACAATTGCTTTTACACATAATGTGTTAACTGAATTATAATTCCTTGAAACATATTTGCAAATGTATTGTACAACTAAATAAATAAATAAATACATAAATAAATTAATTAATTAATTTAAAAATAATAAATTAAAAAAAAAATATATATATAAATAACTAATAGGAAATAGCTATAAACAAGTGTGTTCTTACTTGTAGCCTTGCATCTGACCACCTTGCCGCTCCACTTTTTCTTGGCCGGACTCCCGCAGGTAATGGAACTGTACTTCTCGACAATGTCCATATTATTGGGGCATGTGAAGGTGGCCACGGTACCCGCGGGGACCTTCTTGGTACAGTCGGTACCCCCAGTGAGTTTCTCCGTCTTGTGCGAGCAAGTCATCTTGGCCACCTTCGACTTGAGTGGGGGACATCCGGAACCCATCGATACAATAGCCTGGAGTGAGCAAAACAAAGAACGCCATTCAATTTTTTCCCGCACTTTTTTTTTAATATGATGTGTCTTTATTAGCAATAGACTATTTTCATAATTGATCTAAAGTTCAATCAGCCTTGGGAACCACAGTAGATGAATGTAGTCGGATCCTATTAGGCTATTGTACCCGCTAAAAGCGGCCATAAAAAAAGGAAAGTTTACAGAAATCTCGAAAAAATTCGTCTACGGAAGTCGAAGTGAAGTCAATTAACGAGCAACTGAAATGTAACATTGGTGATGCCGTTTGAGTGGGGTGGAAAGAGAATGAGCCGGGAGGGAACAACAGATCGAGGCTCCATTCATCCACTATGTTTCCCAACGCTGATTACACTGTAGTACATGTAGGGCAAGTTTCAACAAACTTTAATCCGTCGGTTTTCTGTATTAATCGGAGATCAAAAATGGCTCCCGGTAGAAGCCACCATGCATTTTGTTTGTAAGTTTGTTGAAATCATGTTACAACCAATCCGAGATTAGTAAATCGGTCGATATACTTACAGTCGATAATAATAATCTATTAAATAATCATAAAAACTACGCTAATGGTTATAATATTTCAATCAGTCTGTATTTAGGGCTTACAAAACACAGTTGACTCAAGATTTTCAATTTCGAGTACCATTTTTGAGATATAATACAAATTTGAAAATTTCTGTGGTTTAAGACCTAGAGGTACTATTCGCTCTTAAAGTGGAAAAGTCCAGTTTTGAAACTAGACGACTCTAACAAAAAAATGTGTGAGCCTTCCCTATTGTATAGATGAATTATAGAATTGATCTAGAGGGCCGTTATTAGATGTATCTAAGGGTCCTTGATAGTTATGTTAAGGTGCATTTTTCACTGTTGTACATTGTTGTCATTGAAGATCTAGAGGGCCGTTATTAGCTCTATCTAAGGGTCCTTGATAGTTATGTTAAGGTGCATTTTTCACTGTTGTACATTGTTGTCATTGAAGACCTAGAGGGCCGTTATTAGCTCTATCTAAGGGTCCTTGATAGTTATGTTAAGGTGCATTTTTCACTGTTGTACATTGTTGTCATTGAAGATCTAGAGGGCCGTTATTAGCTCTATCTAAGGGTCCTTGATAGTTATGTTAAGGTGCATTTTTCACTGGTGTACATTGTTGTCATTGAAGATCTAGAGGGCCGTTATTAGCTCTATCTAAGGGTCCTTGATAGTTATGTTAAGGTGCATTTTTCACTGGTGTACATTGGTGTCATTGAAGATCTAGAGGGCCGTTATTAGCTCTATCTAAGGGTCCTTGATAGTTATGTTAAGGTGCATTTTTCACTGTTGTGCATTGTTGTCATTGAACATCTAGAGGGCCGTGATTAGCTCTATCTAAGGGTCCTTGATAGTTATGTTAAGATGCATTTTTCACTGTTGTGCATTGTTGTCATTGAAGATCAAGAGGGCCGTGATTAGCTCTATCTAAGGTTCCTTGATAGTTATGTTAAGATGCATTTTTCACTGTTGTGCATTGTTGTCATTAAAGATCTAGAGGGCCGTGATTAGCTCTATCTAAGGTTCCTTGATAGTGATGTTAAGGTGCATTTTTCACTGTTGTGCATTGTTGTCATTGAAGATCTAGAGGGCCGTGATTAGCTCTATCTAAGGGTCCTAGATCAATTCTGTAAAAGGTCTATTGCAAGACAAGCATGTTATTACAGATATATTGTCACATCGCGTTGGCGGTGGGGGCAACAAGTGATTTCAAATGTTGAAAATATGGAAGGTTTTGTTTGGTTAGTGACGGTTTTGATGTTAGAGCCGAACGTGTGTGTGAGCTATGCGAAGAACATATTGTAATCTGAAGTAAAAACCCGATACTTCACATGGTGGAGGCGCCGGGTACACGCAGATTTCAACGCCAATTAAGATCAGCTGTAAGTAAACTCACAGACGATATTCTACCTGAACCGTGTCTCAGGAACAGTAGACCAGTAGCAACCCCAGACGGAGAGACCGGAGACCAGACAGGAAATCAGACAGGAGATCAGACTGAGATGACAATGGCGGTTCAGTTTACGATTTTTAACTCGCAGGTTGAGCGGGCAGAGGACTGGGTGTTACGGTACGAGCGTGGAGCTGGAGCCAAT
This sequence comes from Isoperla grammatica, assembly GCA_945910005.1. NCBI lineage: Eukaryota > Metazoa > Arthropoda > Insecta > Plecoptera > Perlodidae > Isoperla > Isoperla grammatica. The sequence continues at coordinate 61,208,721 of OX246737.1, forward strand.
GGTTGGACGGACGTGAGGAAAGTGTTGGGTTTTTCTTGCTTTTTGAGGGGTTCTCAGCTTGATTGGTTTAACGCCCTTGAAGGACGACGTTTGGAAACGACGGCTGGTGATCCTCCTGTATCGGAGCCCCTTCTTTGGAATTCCTTACGGGATTTGTTCATCAAAACCTGGGGTTCTCGGTCGCAGTCTCGACATCAGTGGATGCAGAAACTTGCTGATCGTAAACAACGAGTCGGGGAGGCTGTCTCGACCTATGTTTTTGCGAAGGTGGCCCTGTGCGACCGCGTTAATGCCCGCATGTCCAACGCGGATCGAGTGGATTGGGTAAAAGGGGGTCTAAGGGCCGGTATGGCTCGCGGGCTGGTAGGAGTGTCGTTTCCAACTGTCGATGAGTTGTTAGATCGCCTCACAGAGTAAGAGGATATCGAGCTTCAGGAACAGGAGGAATTGGATTCGGCCGTGGAGGATGCTCAGATAACTCAGGCTGTGATTGCTCCCGTATCGGTGGCTTCTGCCGGACCAGGGCAGCATTGTGCATTCCGCCCAAGACAGGCCTGGACAGGTCATGGACGGACGAGGGCTTCGTCGTCGTCGAGTGTCGCGGTGCCTGAGGATGACTTGGTCACTCTGATCAAGGGGATGGCGCAGGAGATAGGAGCGTTAAAGGAGCAGGTGCAGGGGTTACAGTCTGCGGCTCTTGGACTAGAGGGACGAATGGGGGCCCCAGTTTCAGCTACGCGTCCTTACTTACGAGGAGTGAATGGTACCCCAGTCTGTTATTTTTGTCGGCGCCCAGGCCATATGGAGCGCTATTGTGCGGCACGGAAGAAGGCGCAGCAGCAGGTGTGTGCTGAGCTGGAGGCTGCTTGTACAGCCGAGGCCTCGTCAACCGCGTCGGGAAACGCCTAATCCCATCAGAAAGGGTGTCGTTTCTGGTGGGTGATAGTGGTGATCTGGACACAGGTCAGCGCCACTGGTCGCATGTTCCTATATGTTGGATCTGTGGTCGATTAGGACACATTCAGTATCGTTGTCGTGTTCGGCGTGCGCGCATGGTACATCGCCGTCGTTATTTGCGGGAATTTCCGCAGTTGTATACTTCAATAACCAAGGGGTCGTCGGGGAATGAAGTACCTCTGTCGCTGAGCGTGGATGGTCTGGATGCTTCACGAGAAGTGTCTGGGGAGACGGAGAGTGGCGTGTTGACGGGAGTGCAGTGCGTCGAGTCAGGTACTCGTGTCGATGTCGTGGTCATTCCTACATTTGGGGCTTTGCGTGTCCCTGTGGGACTGGATGGAGTTGTCTTAAGTACACTGGTAGATTCCGGGGCAGGTGTGTCATGTATTAATAGCGACTATGTTCGAGATCTACTAATTCAGCCGGTGGAGGGCTTAGTACTGCGGACAGCAGATAACTCGTCGTTACGAGTAGTAGGTCGCGTCGGTGATGTCAACATTACTATGGGGGGTAGGACCCTGTCTATGTCATTTATTGTAGTTGACGGTTTGTCGGTAGATTGTTTGTTGGGCAACGATTTTTGCCACCTGTTTAATGTTATTATTGATTATCAGTCGGAACGTATTTTGTTGCACGTGAGCGGAGAGTGTGTGCAGGTGTCGTTTGGAGGGGATGAGCCCAGTGTTACGAAGCTGTTGGACGAGGAATTGTGTGAATTTATGGCACATGTTGATGTTGTGGAGATCGAACCATTGAAAATGGTTGTGTCTAAGGAGGTCACTATCAGCCCAGGTAAGACAGGCATAGTAGAGTTTGTTGTTACCGACGCTGGTTTGCCAGGGGCTAGCATTTTCGAGCCTGTTACTTCTTTTTTATGTCAGAAAGGTTTGATTGTGCCTGCCGTGTTGTTGTGTAAAGTGGGTGCGGGAGTTTTGCCTGTCACTAATGTGTCCACACAGGCTGTTGTACTCTATGCACGGACCGTGTTGGGTACGTTGGAAGACGTTGAGATCTTGGGCAGCGAGTCAGGGATCGACAAAATCCAGGAGTCGGCGGTTTGTGTTGTTGAGGGTCAGGAGGCTAAGAGGGATGTGTTGACGGACATTGCATCACTCGATGGGAATAAGGATATGCCTGTTGAGGAGCGTAAGTGTTTACTTGATTTACTTACGAGTTATCATGACGTATTTGCATGGTCCTCTGACCTGATAGGGCGGTGTAACTTAGGGGAGTGTGATGTCGAGCTTAAGGATCCCACCCCGGTTCATATGCAACCCTATCGGGTGAGTCCAGGGGAGCGTGATGTCATACGGACGCACATAGAGGATATGTTGAATGCAGGGGTGATAACTCCCTCTACATCTGAGTGGGCAAGTCCAATTGTGTTGGTTAAGAAGAAGAATGGCAAGATCAGAGTGGTTGTTGATTTTCGTCGTCTTAACCTCCAGTTGAAGACTTTTAGTTATCCTTCTGCGAATGCGGAGGACTTGTTGGCGTGTTTGAATGGGTGTACTGTGTTTTCATCCCTTGATCTGGCTTCGGGACTTTGGCAGCTTCCTTTAACGTCTAAGGCGAAGGAAATCTGTAGCTTTGCGTGTTGTATGGTACTGTTCAAATTTGAAGTGTTGCCGTTTGGTATTTCAACTGCTCCGGCCTTGTTTCAAGCTACCATGGATAAAGTGCTAGCAGGGTTAAAGTGGTCAGCTTGTGTGTGCTATCTTGATGATGTGTTGTGCATGGGGAAGGATTTTATCGAACACCTGTTACGGTTGGAGCTCGTGTTACAACGTTTTCGTGCCGCTCGGCTTACTCTTAACCCAGAAAAATGTTCGTTTGGTTATGGCCAAATTAAGATGTAAGGTCACATTGTCAGTGCTGAGGGGGTTTCTCCCAATCCTGAAACGATTCAAGCAGTGCTAAATTTTCCAGTTCCTCGGAAAATTAAGCAAGTTCGATCATTCATTGGGCTCGCTTCTTACTATCGAAAGTTCATTGAAAACTTTAGTAGAATTTGTGCACCCCTAACGGATCTGACAAAGAAACAGGTTAAGTTCACTTGGGGGCCAGAACAGGAATCTGCTTTTCGTACGTTACAAGCTAAACTTCTTTCAACTCCAATTCTGAAACATTTTTCTGATAGTGCACCTACGCAGCTACGTACTGATGCCTCAAGGGAGGGGTTGGGAGCAATAATTTTGCAACAATTTGATTCTGAGTGGCATCCAATTGGTTACGCGTCACGTCGTTTGTCCAAGGCAGAGAAGAATTATGGGATTACCGAGCTGGAATGTCTCGCTATAGTCTGGAGTGTCAAATACTTTCGTCATTTCCTCTGGGGAAGGCCATTTCAAGTGGTTACTGATCACTGTGCCTTGTGTTTCCTTCGAAAGAATAGTGAGAGAGGTGGTCGTCTAGCCCGATGGAGCATTTATCTCTTGGATCATCAGATTGAGATCGTGTATAAGTCAGGGAAGAAACACTTAGATGCTGATTGTTTGAGTCGTATGTTGCCAGAGGGTGGTTTTGAGCCTGATGATGTCGAGAGCGAAATGGAGATTATGACACTCCCGGTAACGGTGGACGACATGGAACGAGAGCAGGCAGCAGACCCTACGTTGGTTAAGTTGGGTGAGGCAATGTCTGAGCCTGACAAGGCTACTTCCCAGATTCGTCGGCAAACTAAGAGCTATGTGTTAGAGAATGGGGTGCTGTATAAAAAGAACTTTGCAGTGAATGGGCCTACTAAATTGTTGGTAATTCCTGAACATCTGAAAGTGCAGATTATGTATAATGCGCATGATTGTCCGGCAGGCGGCTCACATTTAGGCTACATCAAAACCCTAGGCAAGTTACGTCAGCGTTTTTACTGGGACGGTATGGCTCGCCAGGTTGAAGCCTATGTTAAAAGTTGCGGTGATTGCCAGGCGAAGAAGATGCCTCATTTGTTACCTGCCGGTTTGTTACAGCCTATTCCGGTAGGGGAACCATTTGATATGATCGGTATCGATCTATTGGGCCCCCTTAAGCGTAGCATTAATGGTCATCGGTTCATTGTGACAGCTTCTGATTATGCTACTAAATGGGCTATAGCACGGCCTATTCCATCTGGTGGTGCGACTGATGTGGCTACTTTTCTTATAGACCATGTTATCTGTGTGCATGCCTGTCCCCGCTTAATTCTTAGCGACCGGGGGGCTGTGTTTCGCAGCGCGCTAGTATCGGAGATTTTGGTGGGCTTAGGGGTGCGTTCGCTGTATACGACGGCTTACAAACCTAGCACGAATGGGCTTTGTGAGAGGTTTAATGGTACACTCGGTACCATGTTATCGTTTTATGTTAATTCTAAACATGATAACTGGTGTGAGTATGTGTCGTTATGTACGTTTTCTTATAACGTTTCAATACAAGCGACGACCAAGTATACTCCGTTTTATTTGGTTTACGGACGTGAGCCTACTCTTCCCATGGATGCGGGGATGCAGCCTGATTTGCAGTTAGGGGTTGATAGCGCGGCGAGGATTGAAGCATTACGGGAAGCACGGCAACAGGTTTTAGAGGTGATCAAGAACGAACAGGCTAATCAGAAGGCTCGGTATGACCAGAGTCATCGTCACGTGTCATACGACGTTGGCCAGTATGTGAAGGTGTTCTTTCCCTTACGTCAAGTGGGTAAAATTGAGAAGTTCATGCATCGCTGGATGGGCCCATATAAAATTACAGAAACATTATCGGACCTTAACTATAACGTTAAAGTGAAGTTAAATAATAAGTGGATAATTGATACAGTTCATGTTTCTCGGCTCAAACCGTGGTTTGACCCCCAGGCCTGGCTTCTTCCTTGGCAGGATTAGCATTTGGATTATTGGTCGATTTGTTCTCATTCTTCGTCTCGATTTAGTGGTCGTGTGCCGTTGTTTTCGGAGTGTGTAGAGTGTTCGTGTTGACTAAGTCGTCATGGTTAGATATTGCTTTGGGGCAACGTGTTGAGGTTGTGAGGGATTTATGAACTATTGTGAGGCTGAAGAAGCGAAAGAAGAAGAAGCTGATGTAGAAGAAATGAAATCAGAAGTTTCTACGGAAGAACCGACGGACGTGGGGCGCCCCTTGCCCCGTGGGGAGGGGGAAGGATAAGTGGCTGCTTGAGACGAAGGATTGGGAAAACGAGGAGAAGAAAATACTTTTGGTACAAGATATTCCGATATTAACATTGTAGGCACCGTTGTGATTATCTACAACAATTTCAGTCACTAACTGTTTGTAAATGTATTTGTGGCTGAAAATGGCGAATTTTACATCAAATCGAGGACGATTCTTGTCCGGGAGGGGGACATGTCACATCGCGTTGGCGGTGGGGGCAACAAGTGATTTCAAATGTTGAAAATATGGAAGGTTTTGTTTGGTTAGTGACGGTTTTGATGTTAGAGCCGTACGTGTGTGTGAGCTATGCGAAGAACATATTGTAATCTGAAATAAAAACCCGATACTTCACAATATTATTCAGTTGGTTTATGGTCAGCCGAAACCGTGATCAAAGACCGTGAGCCGTGACCGTGAGCCATGACCGTGAGCCATGACCGTGAGACGTGACCTTGCAAGATTATCTAGATAGACTACACACAATCTAGAAGCACCTAAGAAGTTAATAAAAACGCAACCGCCATTTTGGTGATCAATATCGCGGAAACTGGGTTTACCTATTTATCTACTTCCTCTTGATAACAATGGCGTTGAAAAATTTTATGACGTTGATTCCTGGGAACTAGTGGCGCTCTTGTCAGCTATGGCGGATGTTGCTGTGGGAAGCAAGGTTGCACAAGTCGCACGACAGAATTATTTTTATGATTTTTATTATTATTATTATTATTATTATTATTATTATTATTATTATTATTATTATTATTATTATTATTATTATTATTATTATTATTATTATTATTGTTATTATTACTATTATTATTATTATTATTATTATTTTTTTTATTATTATATATATTATAATAATAATAATTATTATTAATATTATTATTATTATTATTATTATTTTTATTATTATTACTTTTAATATTTTTATTATTATTATTATTATCATATTATTATTTTATTGTTGCAATACATACAAACTCGGTCAAAACCGGCATAAACATGTTGTACGGACACAAAATGTCAAGTATTTCCATGTGTTTACCTTATTAAAATCTACTTAGAACTACTTAATATATCATTGTCCACATTATTTTTTCCAATCCGAACTGTGGATGCTATGTACGGTCGTGGCCGATTTGTACTCATCCCAGCATTCGCTCTTTGTACGGTGGAAACCACGAAAACCACCATCGGGATGGAGAACTTCTTACTGTATTAATTCTTCTTAGTTCAAAAATTTTCGCACTATCCTACACGTGTTGAAAATAATTGCTTTTTGCATCTCGATGTATATGTTCGGTTGGAGACCAATTAGTTACTGTCATGGAGCTTACGTGGAACAATGCCATTTGCTGATATAATTAACGGTATAACAGTTACATTATTCTGCTTCCACAACCTTTTTATTTCAATAGATAGTTCCTTGTATCTGTTTATCTTTTTCCGCCAAGTTGTCTCTACATTGTGGCATAAAGGGACGGCAACATCAATTAAAATCGTTTCTTATTTCTTCTTGTCAATAAATATAATATCCGGTCTATTGTGATGTATGGTTTGGTCTGTTATAACTGCCCGGTCGTAATATAATTTGTAGTCTTTACTATCTAATACCTTTTCAGGCTTGTATTTGTAATACGCAGTCGTTGTGTTTATAAGTTTATACTTCATGGCTAATTTTTGATGTACAATGTTTGCAACTTGGTTATGCCTATGAAGATAATCTGTTTGACAAAGCATTTTGCACCCAGATACGATATGTTCAATTGTTTCGCCGTTCATATTACATTTTCTACATTTATCTTCCACTGTGACGTCTTTCAGTATGTATTTTTTGTAATTGTTAGTCTTGATTACTTTATCTTGAATAGCGATCATAAATCCCTCTGTTTCGCTGAAAATGTCCCCGGACGTTAACCATTTGTTCGATGCTACCCTATCGACGTTATCCTTAAGAAGTTCTTTATAATGTCTGCTAAATTATTATTATTATTATTATTATTAGTAGTATTGTTATTATTATTATTATTATTATTATTATTATTATTATTATTATTATTATTATTATTATTATTATTATTATAATTATTATTATTGTTATTATTATTATTATTATTATTATTATTATTATTATTATTATTATTATTATTACTTTTATTATTATTATCATTATTATTATTATTATTATTATTATTACTATTATTACTATTATTATTATCATATTATTATTTTATTGTTGCAATACCGGTACATACAAACTCGGTCAAAACCTGCATAAACATGTTGTACGGACACAAATGTCAAGTATTTCCATGTGTTTACCTTATTACAATCTACTTAGAACTACTATCATTGTCCACATTATTTTTTCCAAACTGAACTGTGGATGCTATGTACGGTCGTGGCCGATTTGTACTCATCCCAGCATTCGCCCTTTGTACGGTGGAAACCACGAAAACCACCATCGGGATGGAGAACTTCTTGAAGTCTTCATTCTTCTTAGTTCAAAAATGTTCGCACTATCCTACACGTGTTCAAAATAATTTCTTTTTGCATCTCGATGTATATGTTCGGTTGGAGACCAATTAGTTTAATATTGTCATGGAGTTTACCTGGAACAATGTCATTTGCTGATATAATTAACGGTATAACAATTACACTATTCTGCTTCCACAACCTTTTTATTTCAATAGATAATAGATTATTATTATAATTATTATTATTATTATTAGTATTAGTATTATTATTATCATTATTATTTTGATTATTATTATTATTTCTAATAACAAATGAATGCAGTGCAGACACTCACAACTCTCCGAAAGACTTCAATCGCAAACCGAACTTCAAGTACGCTTTTGTTTCTAACATCCTAGAGCGACAATTTCCCCGCCCCTCCCTACTTTCTTCACTTTCCTATGCAATAATTTTTCACTTTTAATTTGTCATTGATATGAAAATATACCTATGTATATATCTATAATAAAATACTAATACTGAATTGTTCTGTTTAATGTAAAGCATTGTGCATAGGCTAGGGCCACACATTGCGTTTTTGACGGACCGTTATCAACGGTCCGTTTTCAACGGACAATGTGTCCGAGACTACACATTGCGTTGTTGCGGGTCCGTTGGGTTTGACGAACACTTGTCAGTCTTTATCGAAATGCCGACTAGTGGACATGTTTAATAACCAGTTACGTATTATTTGTGTGGCTGAACAGATGGTGAAAAGAGGGCATTGGGTTCACCCTTTCTACTCTAACCGTAAAAAGAGTGATCGATTTGGAAAATTTTATAATAGTATAAGAAAATATGAAAGTAAGTTTTTTGGATATTATCGGATGTCTATCTCCATCTCCAATATTGACGGGTGCTTTTGTACGCACTGTATAAATGTAGATCGGTATCAAACATCCTACGAAGTGTGTAGTATAGTAGGCCTACGAAGTGTCGCAAACGAGTGATAGCGAGTGAATGAATGTTATCTGTCCGCACCGGACGCGTTGCCAACGGTCGTGTGTGACTCCACTCATTCAACTACGTGTGTTCGCCTTGCCAATCCGTCGATCCGTTGATCCGTTTTGAGCGCAGCAAACTCTGGGAGCTTCCGTTGGCTGCGTTGAAAACCGGAGACAACGGATGAGTGTGGGCGCAAAGATTAAAAACAACGTGTTGCCCTCTTTCCGTCACAACGGACCGTTGATAACGGTCCGTCAAAAACGCAATGTGTGGCCCTAGCCTAAAGAGAAGTTGCCCCAACGAAAGTATTCTGATGCTTACGACACAACCGAGTTCAAGGTGACAACTTATTTTTCTACTTCGCTAATTCCTACCATCTAATCTGAAGAGGTCCATAGGGGATAATTTAAGACCTTCCGTTGTTAACCTGTAAATGTGGGTGTGGCCAAACCACCTGTGCACTCGACTAAGCCGAACCGTGCATTTACGAATGTGTGAAAGAACGCCAGGTAAAGTCTGTCCGCTCATAGTAGAAACGAAATGTTTAGAGCTAATGGGCCATGTTTGTGTATTGAACTATTATGATCGGCTTGTAAACCAAGATATACTAGAAAACACGGCGGCCAATTTTATAATAACGGAAGTGGAAAGAATACCACCCTTTGACAGAAAAATATAATTGCAGGGAAATGACAACAGCGCGCTACCTGTTGGCCCTTTAAACCCTAATTCAAGGATGATCTCAGGTCATTGTCTACTGCCCCTTTCAACCGCGCCAATTAAAAGAAAATCAACAGATATCTGGCGTTCTTTCACACATTTGTAATGCACGGTTTGGTTTAGTCGAGTGCACAGGCGGTTTGGCCACACCTACCGTTACAGTTAACCAACGGAAGGTCTTAAATTATCCCCAATGGAACGTTTTAGATTAGATGATAGGAATAAGCGAAGTTGAACATTTAGTTGTCACCTTGGACTCGGCTGTGTCGTAAGCATCAGAATACTTTCGTTGGGGCAACTATAGCTCTAAACGTTTCGTTTCCAGTATGAGCGGACAGGCTTAACTGGTTAAATTTCTTTGAATTGGCACGATTGAAAGGGGTAGAAGACAATGACCTGAGATTGGTATGCGAATACTTTCGTTTGGACTTATATCGCAGTTTTGGAATCTAGCCTTCCATATCCGTTCTGGGCATGGCAAACCACAAGAAATAAAAACAATTTAGGATAGAATCGGCCTAACCTTGGTTTGTCTGCGTTAATGGATATTATGCGCGTGACGCCATGACAATTGTTCTATTTATAGAATTGAGGCATTATGAAGATTATTGTTGAATGTAGTATTTGAAGTAAATAAACCACACCAACTGAATCTGAAGGCCGATCAGAAATCGTGCTTTTGTTTTCGTTTTTCGAACTAAATCAAACTACAATTTTACGGAAATTTTCCTAATAATTTACCGTATATTTATGAAAGAAATTGAAAACATCAGAAAAAATGAAAAACACAATTTTAGATTATTTTGTAAAAAATAAATATAAAATATACCGTACCTAAAATGTTGGGTCCCAACTTTCTCAAAATTCTCAATAAAATTAATATTGTGGGAAACATTAAAGACATCACATTAATAAAATGGCATTATTTCATAATCTTCGGGTTATAATTGTAAATCAAAAGTAAAAAAAAAAAAAATCTGGAGCGAAATGGTTAATGCCCATGTTCCACCAATGTTAATTTAACCAAAGTTTGTTTTAGACTTACAACCGGAAATATAATTTTTTCAGTCATAAATGCTCCCAAAACATAAAAAATGTGTTCATTGTACATATTGGTCACCTGTTTTGTATACACATGATGCACAGTCGAGTCAAGTATATAGTTAACTTTATGGCTGATATGGAGTATGTTTTTCTTATAGAAAGTAAAGGCGCGTTCAGACAGAATGACTATGGACTAAGACTAACAATAGAGTGATTAAGCCTTGGGAAAACAACGTACTCGGAAACATCCATCCCCAAATGTATTTCAACAATGCCAACAATCGAAAATCAACTTTCTTAATCACTCGTTCTTAAACACTAATCACTATAAAAGTTTGTTAACGCTTAGACATAAATCGTATACTTCAACCCTGTTAAACCTTAAATCGTTAGTCTTAAACACTTATCATTAGTCTTAGTCATTTTGTGTGAACCCGCCTTTAAGGCGCGTTCAGACAGAATGACTATGGACTAAGACTAACAATAGAGTGATTAAGCCTTGGGAAAACAACGTACTCGGAAACATCCATCCCCAAATGTATTTCAACAATGCCAACAATCGAAAATCAACTTTCTTAATCACTCGTTCTTAAACACTAATCACTATAAAAGTTTGTTAACGCTTAGACATAAATCGTATACTTCAACCCTGTTAAACCTTAAATCGTTAGTCTTAAACACTTATCATTAGTCTTAGTCATTTTGTGTGAACCCGCCTTTAAGGCGCGTTCAGACAGAATGACTATGGACTAAGACTAACAATAGAGTGATTAAGCCTTGGGAAAACAACGTACTCGGAAACATCCATCCCCAAATGTATTTCAACAATGCCAACAATCGAAAATCAACTTTCTTAATCACTCGTTCTTAAACACTAATCACTATAAAAGTTTGTTAACGCTTAGACATAAATCGTATACTTCAACCCTGTTAAACCTTAAATCGTTAGTCTTAAACACTAATCGTTAGTCTTAGTCATTTTGTGTGAACCCGCCTTTACATTGAAGCGTTCACATACTTTACTAGTGATTAGTGTTTAAGACCGAGTGATTAAGAAAGTTCATTATTGTTATTCACGATTGTTAAGCGTTAGTAACAACCAATCGCTGCGTGAAACGTCACAGTAGTTCAGCCAATGAAAATCGTACTATCCGAGTCAAATTATGTTTTTATGTTGCTTAGGTTTTCACTTTTACGCAGAGTTTGTTTTGACAGCTTCCGGTCACGGCTTCCGGTACCGATGTAAACAATAGGTTCGTTTGATTTGGCTACACCTTTTGTACTTTTTGCACTCACTCCATGTTATTTCATGGGGTAAATGTCAAAAAGTACAAAGTGACGGTAAATCAAACGAACCTAATTTTAAATCAAAGTTTCATGTCGTCTGCTGCTGGTTATCTGCTGTAGGTTATCAGTCCATATCAGTAACTATTTGAAAATGAACTCCGATAATGAGTGACTATGGCGATATCATTCATATCTTCATCCATTTTCAGCAAATATAATTACAGCTGTCAACTTCGGGACAACATGGAACCGTTTTTGTTTTACACGCCCACGCCATAGTACTAATTTTTACGGGAAGAGTGCGCTACCCACTTGTCAAAGCACTCGAAGACTGCCATATTTCAAAGCCGTCATGTATTTCTTTGCAAGATATGGGGGGCGGAGTTTTGTTTTCCTAAGGCCTAGTCACTGGTTGTTAGTCTTAGGTTGGAATTCATAGTCGGCCCCTACACCTAGGGGCACCCATTGTTGCTATGGATTTGTTTTGTTTATGGGAAATAACATGGAAACAACTGTTACCGTGGTAACAATGGGCGCCCCTAGGTGTAGGGGCCGACTATGAATTCCAACCTTAGTCCATAGTCATTCTGTCTGAACGCGCCTTTGAAAACAGTTCCATAGCAACAATCCTATACTTGACGAGCTACGAAAATTTGCCACTTTCAAATTAAATACTTGCATAATTCATGGAATGATTAAAATTCCTAACTTGCTACCGTACTCTAATTGTTATTTTGATGCCATGTACGTAAAGGTCTATTATTAGACCTTACCTGGAGGATGGGACGAAAACCAACGGACAGACGAGTGTCTATTCCTGTGTTCAATCCAAATACCCCAGTGGCTGAAATCTGAAACAGAGTTGCATTCCTTTACCAAAAAAAAAAAAAAAAAACTAATCATAAAATACAATCTGGCTCGAACATGGGGCCGAATTCTCGAGCGTGAGCAAGTCAACTCGCATACGGAATTACAGTATAAATTACTTATTATATTATTTTATTATATGCCACGCCATGCTATGTGAGGAAGGGCTAGGTGAGGTTGGGTAAGGTTATGTTAAGTTATGTCGTGTCGTGTCGTGTCGTGTCGTGTCGTGTCGTGTCGTGTCGTGTCGTGTCGTGTCGTGTCGTGTCGTGTCGTGTCGTGTCGTGTCGTGTCGTGTCGTGTCGTGTCGTGTCGTGTCGTGTCGTGTCGTGTCGTGTCGTGTCGTGTCGTGTCGTGTCGTGTCGTGTCGTGTCGTGTCGTGTCGTGTCGTGTCGTGTCGTGTCGTGTCGTGTCGTGTCGTGTCGTGTCGTGTCGTGTCGTGTCGTGTCGTGTCGTGTCGTGTCGTGTCGTGTCGTGTCGTGTCGTGTCGTGTCGTGTCGTGTCGTGTCGTGTCGTGTCGTGTCGTGTCGTGTCGTGTCGTGTCGTGTCGTGTCGTGTCGTGTCGTGTCGTGTCGTGTCGTGTCGTGTCGTGTCGTGTCGTGTCGTGTCGTGTCGTGTCGTGTCGTGTCGTGTCGTGTCGTGTCGTGTCGTGTCGTGTCGTGTCGTGTCGTGTCGTGTCGTGTCGTGTCGTGTCGTGTCGTGTCGTGTCGTGTCGTGTCGTGTCGTGTCGTGTCGTGTCGTGTCGTGTCGTGTCGTGTCGTGTCGTGTCGTGTCGTGTCGTGTCGTGTCGTGTCGTGTCGTGTCGTGTCGTGTCGTGTCGTGTCGTGTCGTGTCGTGTCGTGTCGTGTCGTGTCGTGTCGTGTCGTGTCGTGTCGTGTCGTGTCGTGTCGTGTCGTGTCGTGTCGTGTCGTGTCGTGTCGTGTCGTGTCGTGTCGTGTCGTGTCGTGTCGTGTCGTGTCGTGTCGTGTCGTGTCGTGTCGTGTCGTGTCGTGTCGTGTCGTGTCGTGTCGTGTCGTGTCGTGTCGTGTCGTGTCGTGTCGTGTCGTGTCGTGTCGTGTCGTGTCGTGTCGTGTCGTGTCGTGTCGTGTCGTGTCGTGTCGTGTCGTGTCGTGTCGTGTCGTGTCGTGTCGTGTCGTGTCGTGTCGTGTCGTGTCGTGTCGTGTCGTGTCGTGTCGTGTCGTGTCGTGTCGTGTCGTGTCGTGTCGTGTCGTGTCGTGTCGTGTCGTGTCGTGTCGTGTCGTGTCGTGTCGTGTCGTGTCGTGTCGTGTCGTGTCGTGTCGTGTCGTGTCGTGTCGTGTCGTGTCGTGTCGTGTCGTGTCGTGTCGTGTCGTGTCGTGTCGTGTCGTGTCGTGTCGTGTCGTGTCGTGTCGTGTCGTGTCGTGTCGTGTCGTGTCGTGTCGTGTCGTGTCGTGTCGTGTCGTGTCGTGTCGTGTCGTGTCGTGTCGTGTCGTGTCGTGTCGTGTCGTGTCGTGTCGTGTCGTGTCGTGTCGTGTCGTGTCGTGTCGTGTCGTGTCGTGTCGTGTCGTGTCGTGTCGTGTCGTGTCGTGTCGTGTCGTGTCGTGTCGTGTCGTGTCGTGTCGTGTCGTGTCGTGTCGTGTCGTGTCGTGTCGTGTCGTGTCGTGTCGTGTCGTGTCGTGTCGTGTCGTGTCGTGTCGTGTCGTGTCGTGTCGTGTCGTGTCGTGTCGTGTCGTGTCGTGTCGTGTCGTGTCGTGTCGTGTCGTGTCGTGTCGTGTCGTGTCGTGTCGTGTCGTGTCGTGTCGTGTCGTGTCGTGTCGTGTCGTGTCGTGTCGTGTCGTGTCGTGTCGTGTCGTGTCGTGTCGTGTCGTGTCGTGTCGTGTCGTGTCGTGTCGTGTCGTGTCGTGTCGTGTCGTGTCGTGTCGTGTCGTGTCGTGTCGTGTCGTGTCGTGTCGTGTCGTGTCGTGTCGTGTCGTGTCGTGTCGTGTCATGTCGTGTCGTGTTTTGCATGTTAAGTTATGGAAATAAAAATAAATTCACATTTAGAGTCTACCCACCCAGTAAGAAAACTGGTTTTCAGTGGGGGACTTTAATTTAAAGCGACTAAACCAACCGTGTAGGCTCCGAACACCATCGACGAGTGAGCGATAACCAATCAAAGATCGATATTTAAAATATGAAACATATGAATCAGTGATTGGACAGTGCGAACTCTGCGGACAAATGCCAGCACCAAAAAGGCCGAATCAAAACAACTTTATATGCAGGGAGCGATACCCATCCGTAGTCGAGTCGACGCGAGATTCTTCACGTTCAGCTGTCGGTATCGGCTGAGAAGGTGAGTGCTTTGCTGAATAATGGGGATGATTGACATTTATGTTCTCCACAATACCATCGTCTCCCTTTGAGGTTAGTGATTGGCAGTCAGGGTGCTTCTTAGGTTGGCACGCAGAGTATAGTTGTCCCAACGAAAGTATTCCGATGCTTACGACACAGCCGAGTACAAGGTGACGACTTAATTTTATACTTCGCTAATTCCGACCATCTAATCTAAACAGGTCCATTGGGGATAATTTATGACCTTCCATTGGTTACCTGTAACGATGGGCGTGGCCAAACCGGCTGTACACTCGACTAAGCCGAACCATGCATTTACGAATGTGAGAAAGAACGTCAGGTATCTGTTGGTTTTCTTTCAGTTGGCGCGGTTGAAAGGGGCAGTAGACAATAACCCGAGATCGGTATGCGAATACTTTCGTTGGGACTAGTATAGTAACGTTGAGTGAGTAACATAGGGTAGAGGCGCAACGCAATCGGTATTTTGTCTACCGAGTTATTCTGCCCAACATACTTTAGTCGGGTAGTAGAAATTTGCCAAGCGACGCGATGACGTAGCTTTCGGCTGTCTTCGTATATCTTCGGTGAAGAAGCCGACCAATCAGGCCAGGTCATCGCGTCGCTTGGTGAACTTCTACTACCCAGCTAAAGTATTTTGAGCAGTAAAAGGCGGCGTTCGACAAACTACCGATGGCGTGGGGCCTCTACCCTATATTACTCACTCAACAATAATAGTAACATGTTAATACAAATAACTCACCAGCACAGCCGCCAGCCAAAAGAAGAGAGTTGCGCCCACCATGGTACTTACTCCGGTATAAACCCTACAGAAATGCATCATCATATTGTCTGAACTAAACTACCTTGCTTTAAGGATCTAACTTGGGCCTAGGCACTTGCATCAGGTTATTCAATTGAGAACAATAGGACGCTAAACAGATTGACGGTCGATACATATATTTATTATAACTTGTATGACGTATGTTTTGCAACAGACAACAGACCTTTGTTAGAGATTGGGAGAGATATAGGCCTAGACTATATCCTGCACGGAGTTTCCTTTCATGGCGGAGGATGGGAATAAAAGAATTAAAACCGAGATTTGTGATTGTTTTCGTGTTTTCTCATCAACATTTAAAAAATAAATAATTAAATAAAACAAATTATCGAGATTACCGTTGTATAGCTAGCGTGTGCTTCGAGAGGACGTCGTAGTGAGTTGTGATGTGGCTTGACTCGATTTAATGTGTATTTGGCATTTGCACAGTTAGATATTTTACCAACAGATGTATCTGTTTTATAGGTAGATAAATAAATAAAAAAATAAAATAAAAAGTGAATGAATGAATGAATGAATGAATGAATGAATGAATGAATGAATGAATGAATGAATGAATGAACCAATCAATCAATCAATCAATCAATCAATCAATCAATCAATCAATCAATCAATCAATCAATCAATCAATCAATCAATCAATCAATCAATCAATCAATCAATCAATCAATCAATCAATCAATCAATCAATCAATCAATCAATCAAGCAAGCAATCAATCAAGCAATCAATCAAGCAATCAAGCAATCAATCAATCAATCAATCAATCACTCAATCAATCAATCAATCAATCAATCAATCAATCAATCAATCAATCAATCAATCAATCAATCAATCAATCAATCAATCAATCAATCAATCAATCAATCAATCAATCAATCAATCAATCAATCAATCAATCAATCAATCAATTCATTCATTCATTCATTCATTCATCAATCCATCATTAGCAATCCATCATTAATCAACCAATTAATCAATCAATCAATTAACCAATCAATAAATACATAAATAAATATAAAAAAATAAAAGGAATAATTAAGCAAATAAAATAGTGTTAATTACAACATTTGAAAGATGTTCTATTCATTATCCAGCTGATACAAAACCAACATTCCGCTAAGGAATCCTTCAATATCATGAAGCATTCTTGCTAATTTTCCATGTCGAATTTTGAGATCTATTGACCCATTGCCGATTAACAGAAATTGTAAATGGAAATGCAAATTAAAACCCGTATCAACGAAAAAAATGCTTAACACTTAACTCCTATTACACATTTATCTAAAATATTATAACTCTGTAATAGCGAGCCATTCAACAACATTCCTAAATCCTTAATAGGGAACACGCGTATGAAAATTTTAATCGATTTTTATATACTTTGTCTCTCATTTAATAATTTTGTGTCTTTGAATTTTGAAAAACGGATCAGTCTATGCCTCAAAATAATTGGTTTAGTAACGATAAATAAAAGGGCGCGAAAAACGAGCCGCCGCCATGTAGAGTGGATTTGACGTCATGGTTTTGTACTGTGTACGCTCACCGCCTCAGCGATTGGTCTGTTCTGCCACATCTACAGAACCATTGCGTCACAGCCACCTGTACGCGTTTCAGATCCCCAGTTTGAACTTCAATAAATGCGACCACATTAAACCTATTTACAAATTTCTTTTTTACGTGCGACTTGCATGTATATACTTTTTGTGTCTTATACTATTAAACTAAGTGTTTGGTTTAACAAAAAAAATCGTACGCGTGTTGCCTATTATCAAAACAATTAGTACAGAATTTGATTAATGCAGCAAAGTACGACAAAGGAATCGCCGCTTCTATATCAAAGTATGTTCCGAGAAGTATATCTTTCATTAATAAGCTATTTGCACGCGATGATTTTGTAACCGCTGAATCTTGTATAAATACTCCGTCCCTTCAGCTGGGCAGTATAGTCATTGGGTATTTTCATACCCAATGGTATAGTGTCCTTTCACCTTCGATAGCCGTACTAACATATACTACCAACCTAACAATGTTCGCCATGAAGTACTTTGTCGCTGTTCTGTTGGTAGTCAGCCTGCTTGGGGGTGAGTAACAACACCAACCGTTTTGAGTATTGACCACTCAAAATAGACTAGACGCATTCTGGTGGCAAGAAAATTAACTGTTATGAAGAGTTTAGGCATTGAGTGAGTAATGTAGGGAGAGTCGCAACGCCATCGACAGTTTGTCTGCCGTTTTTTACTGCCCAACATACTTTAGTCGGGTAGTAGGAGTTTGCCAAGCGACGCGATGACGGAGCCTGATTGGTCGGCTACTACGCCGAAGATATGCGAAGACAGCCGATAGCGCTGTCGTTGTGTACGCTTGCTTGGCGAACTCTACTACCCAACTAAAGTATGTTGGACGGTAAGACGCGGTAGACTAACTGCTGGTGTTGGGCTGTACCCTATATTACTCATTCAACGGTTTAGCTTAGCTGTCAATAATATTTGTTGCATTATTTTTAAAACAAACATCAATGACACTATTAGGAGGTTGTGTTTCTCGCGTTAGGTCTAGCCAAAGGTCGCGCTACTGTAAACACATCGACGCGCGTAAAGCAGCTAACGCGTCGACCCCAACGCTCTATAGTTACGGTAGCCCTCCATTGAAAACTTGTTTTTTTATAACTTATTATTTCTTTCTTTTAATTCACCCATGAATTAATTATTCGTTTATTTCTGTATTTATGTACTTATGCATTTATGTATGTATGTATGTATGTATGTATTTATGTATTTATGTATGCATTTTTTTATTATAATTGATTAAAAGTAAATTACTTTATGTATTACATCATAATGACTGTTTTTGTGATTACAGAAATCTACTGCGTGACACCTGGATATGACTACTCAATTCAACATGACCAGGTATATAACTATGACTAACTACACTCTTGGCAAAATAAATGTATTTAATGCCACTTACCATCAGTGTTGTGACTTATCTAGATAAAATTATCTAGATAACGTATCTAGATAAAATCTGTTATCTTTTATCTTTATCTAGCTAATTTTTTTGGTGTTATCTTTATCTTTTATCTAGATAAAAATACAGATTATCTTATCTAAAATTTTAAGCTTTTAGATAAAAAAAATAGATAAAATATTAAACCCTAATATAGATACAAAATAATAATAAAATATACCATTTTTCAAAATGAAAAATACTTCTACTGGTTTTCCCCTTTTTTGGAAAATGGCGGCAATTTGTTAATCATAGATATGGAAAAATAATAAGTAAATATTGCTTTTTAAGAAACATGTCAATAACTCAATAATATCATTAATATCTTTAATCTTTTCAAAATTATCTAGATAATTATTTTAATCTTTTATCTATTATCTAGATAATTTTTGTACACTTTATCTTTTATCTTATCTAGATAACTTTTTGGAGAATTAGCTTTATCTTTATCTAGATAAAAAATAAATTATCTAGTCACAACACTGCTTACCATTCAACTGAAAAACGGATTAACAAAGAATCACTATAAATAAATAAAATTAAAATAAATTCACATTTAGAGTCTACCCACTCAGTAACTAAAATGATTTTCAGTGGGGGATTTCAATTTAAAGCAACTAAACCAACTCTGTAGACTCCGAACACCATTGACGAGTGAACAATAACCAATCAAAGATCGATATTTCAAATACAAAACGTATGAATCAGTGATTGGACAGTGCGGACAAATGCCAGAATCAACCAGGCCGGTTCAATTCAATTTCAATCAATTTATTGGCAGTATACATTGTCAAGTTACAATACAATCGTGTTATTAGGAATGGTATGATATAATACCCAATATAGTCAGGGTTTACTGTTTGCATTTTGGTGCATACATAAGTAAAAATACTTGGGCGTGTGCACCTGATGCCTGTTTGCCGATAAGTATTACGGACATGATTATGTGTGGAATTGTAAACGACCAAATGAATGTCCGAAATATATGAGTTTATTTAAATGTTGTTTTTTAGTAATGATAGCAAATTGCAAAATTAGCTAACAGTTCAATTTCAACCTAACGCCAGCTGAAACATGGTTACAATGAACTTTACCAATCGCATGTCATTGTGGCCTGGCCTCAAGTATGGCCGCCATGCGCATTACGTGAATTCATCCTATTAGAATCACTCTAGTTCTTCCCTGGTTCTCTCTGTACTTGGGTCACACTTACCAGCCAAGTGACGTCACGACTCTATGGCCGATAAAGAACCAAACCGCTCGCATTTTCTTAAATGTTCTTTTATTTGATTTTCAAAATTTTTTATTAGTTATTGATTTGTTTACTAATCTTTCAACCACAATTTTTATTTTCGCCGTATGCCGCCTTTAGGTACAATTGAGGCAAATGGTTCAGAAGAAATTAACTAAATAGATGGTAAATATTGTAGTACGGTAATACCATTGAATCGTACTCCACTTGTGATTGAGAGCATAATTGATATGTTCAATTATTATAATACACATATAATTATGAAGAGGACAATAGATGTGTAATTATAATTATACTTTCATATGTAAAGAGATAATTTGAGACGAGGTAGATGAGCTTTATCTTTCTTTGACGGTAGTGTTAGTTGGAACCAGCGGCCGCAGTATGAGGATCTGGTACTCAAGACAGACGTTAAGGTAAGCTGGTGCCGAAAGAGGGACAAACCTCCTGAAAAGAGGGTGTCATGCCTACATTCATACACTTGCATGATAAAAGGCGAGGGTACTGACTTCATCAATAGAACGACTTTAATATAAATGGCAAACTACAAAAAGTGTATTATCGGAATTTCTTCAAAATTAATTGTACTTGTAGGCAGAGCTGTTATGGTTAAAAAGGAGGTTTTACAACCTTGTGTGTATATCATTATTCTAATATATTGACATTTTGTCTGGCACAATGCTGCATATTATATAAACAATACAAAGCTAGGATTAGTTAATAATTTCGAAAACAACATCTTGATGTAAAAAAATTGCATCAACATGCTTGTTCATCTGAGATAATGCATGGGACTAAGCAACGTTATTTTATGTCAGTACTGCTACTGGAACACTATTAGAATACCATCACAAATTGTGACATCATCTGAGAATGACGTACAAATAATTACTTATTTACTACTGTAATAAGTATCCATCCAGTTTCTAGATAGTAGCGTATTTTAAAAGATAGCTACATCCATCTTACCCACTACTATTCAAACATGTTTATAATGTTGTATTGAAACGAGACATGTACATTAAAATAAACACTTTTTAAGTTAGAGAGAAACTCAATTCTGAAATGGTCTTTACCGAACCATGAATACGTTTGCATCCCTCCCTTTTCCCTTGTAGTGTTTCAAAGTATTTTAAATAACTAACACATTTCTATTCTTACATTTCTTTATAATGAGATTTGTTGCTTAAACATAGAAATACAACATAGTAATCCCTAGTTTTTTGTTAAATGCAAGAAATCTTTGCTGAGATTCGTATTTCTCTTAAACATGTTGAATATATCGATTGAAAATCTAATTAAAAATAATGATCTTGTTTGATACATTTCAGAGTGTGTTTCCGCAAGAAACTCAAGAATAGGTTTTATGTTTACGGCGTCGTCATTGTCGTCATTGTCATCATCCTCCTCATTCGAAGGAACACGACAACGACAGACACATCTCAACTTACGACGATGTTGAGAGACGAGAGCGCAAAAACAATTTTGCTCTGGAATGATTTCTTTGACGCGAAGCACTTTGGTTTACCTCTTGGTTCAAAGGGCTTCTCTGCATGCAAGGTGAAGAACTGTGAAATATGGGATCGTCAGGATTCTGAGCCCGACCTACCACACGATAAATACGACGCTCTGGTTTTTCACGGTATTGATACAGGAATATTTTCGATGCGCTATTTACCATTAGTACGACGTCCTCAGCAGAGGTACATATTCCTACTCCAAGAATCTCCGATCATGAGGCCATACTTCTACAATCTCAAGAACTTCTTCAACTGGACAGCCACTTACAGAAGAGATTCAGATGTTTACGCGCCTTACATGAAAGTTGCAAGACCTTCTAAACCAACCAATTCTGGAGGACATTTGGAAGTTTGGCGTGAACCTACAAACTTGAGTGAGATACACGTTCCAGAATCCTTTTCAAATAAATCCAAGATGGTAGTCTGGTTCGTCTCAAATACCAACCCTCGAAACAAACGAGACCTTTATGTGAACGACCTGGCCAAGTATATCTCGGTGGACATATACGGTAAAGGAAGACGTCTCAGCTGCCCTCGTGAAGATAACACTTGTGACGTCATGCTGGACACTACCTATAGATTCTACCTCGCGTTCGAGAACTCTTTGTGTTACGATTACGTTACCGAGAAATTTCAAAGAGCATTGGATCGTTACATTGTACCGGTTGTGTACGGTGGAGCCGACTATAAGACTTACGCCCCGCCCTTGTCGTACATTGACGTCAAGGACTTTGCAAGTCCCAAAGAACTTGCACGGTATCTTAATTATCTGGCTGAACATCCTAAGGAGTACCAGAAATACTTTTGGTGGAAGGATTTTTACAGAATGGAGTTTACCCACATATGGTGCGATTTATGCGAGAAACTTCATGACCCTGAAGAACCAAACAAGGTTTATGCTGATATCAACTCTTGGTGGAACTATCCTGGAGTCTGCTGGACTCCACGGGAGCATTTTAGTGGAGAATTCTAGGAGTGTTAGGAGAAGGTTGGGTTTCAAATACAGGGAATATTCACGTGACGACCCACTCGCCATTTTGAAGACCACCTATAGTAGTTAATTAAGTTTTAACATCTTTGGGAATGTATGGTCATATTTTAGCTGTCAATAAAAGACGGATGTGTTAGCGGGGAAATATGAGAGTTTGGACACGTTGGAGTCATAATCACTTACCTTATCCACAGCCCGAAAAGTGTTACAGAACCACGGAACAAAAGCACTTTGGTGTAGGATACAATTGTTGAGAAAAGTAAGTCTTAACTATTAAATGTTTCATATTTTTTTTTTTGGGGGGGGGGGGGGCGTTATTTTCTATATGCTTTTGCTAAGTTATCAAACAAACTAGGACAATTCTTTTTTTGCTGTTTGTATTTCCACCTACCTTGCGGAACACCCAATGTTGGTCGGTTCAAATTGCTTAAAATGGTTTTAAACTGTCCCAAAAGAACATCAATATATTTCATCTTACACAGAATCGAATGCTGTTGATTATGAATGAGTTTTTTTATAACATTAAGTAATTCCGTTTGGCAGATGTTCTTTATTAGGTGAGAAAGGTGTCCAGCAACATCATAGTACAAAAGATAATTATGATCACCTAAAAAAAGGAAATATTGATTGGAATCAAGCAACATTCTTAAAAGAAAGATCATTTACTTCTCTATAGATGATATATTTTGATTTACATTTGGAGTAATTTTAACACGCTTTAAAGTTATTTTAATAAACCGAAATCGGGAGTTTCACAGGCAAGGTGGACATTCTTCCTGTACGAATGATGCAAACGGAGCTCAAAAAATTGATCTAAATAAACAGATTCGGACCTTGAGTTCATGCCATGAAACAGGCATCACTTTTGATGACAGGGCAGAAAACATGTTGAAATATGATAGCAAAACACAAAGTCGAGAACAATAGACGGGTAATTATAGGGGATATCCATATGCAATGAGACTATAGCGAGCAGCAATGTGTTCTGAAAACAAACGTTGGTTGAAACCAGTGGACGGACAATGAGGATTTGGCATATCTTCCGAGAAAAAGGTGTGTTACCGTGTTACGACGTGTTTGAATAGTTGGAAAGGAATGTCCGGTGATGTTTCTTGGACACAATCCCATCCGCATTCGCCTCCTCGACTGAGGAAACCCTCGGAAAAAACCTTCAGTCTGGATTGCAGATGATTGTAATCGAACCGGGACCTTCCGAATTAGAGCCTCGTGTGTCAACGCTGAGCCACCTCTATCGGTGCTAAAATAGTGTTTAATGTGATACTACTACATAGTATAGTGATGATGCATATTGTAAACAAGTCCATTCATCATTGCAGCTAGCTTCATCATTGTAGCCACCTGGCCGTGACGTATCATTTATTACGCATACTTGATGTTTACATATTTTGCAGTGATGGTTTGGGTTCATACACGCGTATCTTCCAAAAGTGGACTAATTCTAATGGGATGTGTGAATTATGTTGAGTGCACAGAGCGCGATTAGTGTTTACACAAAGATAGTAATGAAGCCTGCGAGTTGTCATCATTGTCGTACATGCATACTTTCCCTCATTTCCCCTACAGCGGTGGAGTCAGCCGAAGTTAGGCGAGCAACTCCGAGGACCCGTCAAAGCTAACATCTCGACTCCGCCCACCATGCACTAAGACAGGCAGATTCTTTACCGGCTTCCTTCGCGAAGGAGTTGAGCCGGTCGGGAAGTCCGTTCTTAAGAGCTAGTTTCAATCTAAGTACTAAATTTAAAATTAATTTTATATAAATTTAAATATATTAAACATATGCTATTTATATAGGTTCTCATTTTTATTTAGTATTTTTTATTTTATATTTTTTCTTATTATATAATATAATATATAATATATATATATAATATATATGTATATATATATATTTTTTTTTTTTAGAGGAAATAAATATCTTACACTTGACGGAGTAACGCACCATATCTATGATAATATCAGTTTATTTTAGGGTAGGGTAGACTTATTGAAAGGCCCTGAAGCACAAAGACTAAAAACAAAATCAATATAACTGGAAAAGGGAGAAAATAGTTAAAACATAATTATGCTACTAAGTATATTATACATTGTTCGAATAAATAGAAAACAAATACAAATATTATAAAGCTAGAATAAAATACTCACAGTCTATCAATAATTACACAATTAATAATTAAAACTTGTATTCATATAAAATGAATATAATTTTATTAACTATATATAAATTGTATATACAGTGGACTGGGGTTACTGGATCACATTGACTAATTCTTCACTTTGGTCTATTGACATTTCTTGTAGCCATTGTTTGATGACAAAGTTAAATGAACTGACTCTCTTTCGTTTTCTAATCTCCATTGGAACTTTGTTGTAGACCTTTGGTCCAAGAAACATCGCTTGCTTTTGGGCCAAGGTTTTTGTCAATCTGGGGACTTCGAGATTACCTTTTGTTTGATTTCTAGTCATTGACTTGTGATTAACTCTGATGAACTGGTTATTATTTTTATGAACATACGTAAGGAGAACTTGAAGATATAGTTTACGAATGCTGAGAATTCCACTTTCTTTATAAACTAATACAGTCGGATGGAGCCTGTGTTTTTTTTGTGTTTTTTTTGTGTTATAATTAGCGTTTCAAGATGTTTCTTATAAGTTCCTCCCCAGTTTAAAATGCCATATTGGATTATTGATTGCGCTAGAGCATAATACAAAGTTTTCAAGGTTAAATTATAAAATTTGTAAAGAGTGTTCCGCAGCTTTTTCCTTATGATGTTAATGTGGCGGTTCCATTTCATGTGCTGATCAATTGTTACACCGAGGTATTAAATTTCTGATACGTTTTTTATGTCAGTGCATGGACATTTATTTGAATTGGAGAGACAGATTGTTGAGTTCCGTTGGCAGGCCAACTATAGTGGGGGAGAAAGCAACATAATATGTTTTGTCCTCATTTAGTGTGAGCAAATTATTACTCAGCTACTTTTTTATTTTTCTACTTTCTTCCTCAGCGATTTTATGAGTTAAGGCCCAACTACTACTAGAAAAAATAAGTACTGTGTCATCCGCAAATGATACGATTTTACATTTTAGGTTGGCATTACATAAATCATTAATGAAGACCGAGAACAGAAGTGGACCTAATACTGTTCCTTGTGGGACACCGTATTCAATTGTTCTAGAATTACTGAAGCTGTTTCCTATTCGTACATATTGTTTTCTATCTTTGAGGTAGTTTGTTATTAATTGAAAGGCAACTCCTATAATGTCGTATTGTTCTAATTTGTTGTGTAGCTTAGTGTGTGAAACTGTATCGAATGCTTTAGCTAGGTCAAGAAATACGGCAATAGATTTTTTTGTTGTGGTCTAGGCTGTTACTTATGGATTGCGTGAGGGTGTGTATTGCATCCTGGGTACTAAGATTATTTCTGAAACCAAACTGATTGCTTGATAAACATTTGTTTTCTTCTAAAAAATCATACAGTCTCTTTTTAACGCATTTTTCATGAATTTTCCTTAAATTGCTTAAAAGAGATATAGGCCTGTAGTTGCTTATTTGTGTTTTGTCTCCTTTTTTGTACACAGGGATTATAATTGCCTTTTTAAATGTATTTGGGAAAGTACCAGTTGAGAGGCTTAGATTAATTATGTATTTAAGTGGCTTTATTATATGTGGTTTTATTAGCTTAATTGTTTTGTTTGTTATAAGGTCAATTCCTGGAGCCGAATTTGTTTTCAATCCGTAAATGTAATTGGCAATTTCTGCGTCGCTTGTGGGTGTCAGAAATATTGAATTTGGTTGTTGTTTAATAGAAAAATCTCTAATGTTATCGGGGATTATGGGTTTGCTAATGATAGTATGGGCCATTTCTTTCCCTACGTTGCTAAAGTATTGCAGGAATGATTCCGCTACATTATTTGGGTTGTCTTTAGTTACTATCACATTATCTAAAACTTTAATTTTCTCTATTTCTCTATTTGTTTGGGAGTTTTGCTTACCAGTTGCGTCATTAATAACATCCCATACCTTCTTTATGTCTTTTCCTGTGTCTATTATTTTTAGTTTGTAGTAGTCATTTTTTACTATGTGTATTAACTTGTTTATGTAGTTTCGGTATTTTCGGTATGTCGATTTAAGCTCAATATTTTCTGGGTGTAATAAGACTTTTTTACTTAGCATATCTCTTTTCCTAATAGCCGTGATTAACCCTTGGGTTATCCATCGTTTCAGTTTTTTGTTTTTGTTATTAATTTTTGTTAATTTACGTTTGCTAGCATTTGAAATGTATTCCCCTAATTTGTGAATGAAATTATTTGCAGCAATATCGATATTATCTGTGTTAGTGACCGATTCCCACCCTTCTTTTGAAATGGATTCTTGTAGTTTATTGTAGTCGATTTTATTAATAAGTTTGTTACAGTCGTTTTTTTACTAAGGTTGTACTCTAATATATTTTTATTTTCCATTTCAATTATTACGGGATAATGATCAGTTATTTGCGTGTGCAGAATGCCTGTTTGGAACTGGGATAAACTTTGAGATTTAAGAAATATGTGATCTATGCAAGACCGAGAGTTTTCGTCCACTCTTGTACTACCCTGCTGAAAAATCTGCTTAGATCTTTCTAAATCTACCAAGGGGTTTAACCAGATCCAAGCAGACGCCTTCAAGCCCTTCTTAGAGCTGACTTAACTAATCAGAATAAAGAAGTCACCAAAATTTCAAAAAAGAAGAATATATCAGCATCAATAAGAAACAAGCAGTACACTTGAAATGTCAGTTCTAAGAAGTATTGAGAAGGAGTAGATGCAAGAAGAAATAAGAAGAATCAGTAAGATACTACTATTTAAGTGGACGCTAGTAGAAATAGTAAGTAGTGGATGTAAGAAGACATGAGCAGAATCAACAAGTACCACACTGTTATCAGATCCTAG
The DNA here is from genome assembly GCA_945910005.1 of Isoperla grammatica. Taxonomy (NCBI): domain Eukaryota; kingdom Metazoa; phylum Arthropoda; class Insecta; order Plecoptera; family Perlodidae; genus Isoperla; species Isoperla grammatica. The sequence goes on from OX246737.1 coordinate 61,236,049, forward strand.
TAGATAAAGTCAGAAGTGGATGTAAGAAGACATGAGCAGAATCAACAAGTACCACTCTGTAATCAGATCCTAGTAGATACAATCAGAAGTGGATGTAAGAAGACATGAGCAGAATCAACCAGTACCACTGTGTAATCAGAACATAGTAGATACAATCAGAAGTGGATGTAAGAAGACATGAGCAGAATCAACCAGTACCACTGTGTAATCAGAACATAGTAGATTAAGTCAGAAGTGGATGTAAGAAGACATGAGCAGAATCAACAAGTACCACTCTGTAATCAGATCCTAGTAGATACAATCAGAAGTGGATGTAAGAAGACATGAGCAGAATCAACCAGTACCACTGTGTAATCAGAACATAGTAGATAAAGTCAGAAGTGGATGTAAGAAGACATGAGCAGAATCAACAAGTACCACTGTGTAATCAGAACATAGTAGATAAAGTCAGAAGTGGATGTAAGAAGACATGAGCAGAATCAACAAGTACCACTGTGTAATCAGATCCTAGTAGATATAATAAGAAGTGGATGTAAGAAGACATGAGCAGAATCAATAAGTACCACTCTGTAATCAGATCTTAGTAGATAAAATAAGAAGTGGATGTAAGAAGACTTGAGCAGAATCAACAAGTACCACTCTGTAATCAGATCCTAGTAGATACAATAAGAAGTTGATGTAAGAAGACTTGAGCAGAATCAACAAATACCACTCTGTAATCAGATCTTAGTAGATATAATAAGAAGTGGATGTAAGAAGACATGAGCAGAATCAACAAGTACCACTCTGTAATCAGATCTTGGTAGATACAATAAGAAGTGGATTTAAGAAGATTTGAGCAGAATCAACAAGTACCACTCTGTAATCAGATCTTAGAAGATACAATAAGAAGTGGATGTAAGAAGATATGAGCAGAATCAACAAATACTACTCTGTAATCAGATCTTAGAAGATACAATAAGAAGTGGATGTAAGAAGATATGAGCAGAATCAACAAGTACTTCTCTGTAATCATATCTTAGTAGATACAATAAGAAGTGGATGTAAGAAGATATGAGCAGAATCAACAAGCACCACTCTGTAATCAGATCATAGTAGATACAATAAGAAGTGGATGTAAGAAGACTTGAGCAGAATCAACAAGTACCACTGTGTTATCAGATCCTAGTAGATACAATAAGAAGTGGATGTAAGAAGACTTGAGCAGAATCAACAAGTACCACTCTGTAATCAGTTTCTAGTAGATACAATAAGAAGTGGATGTAAGAAGAAATGAGCAGAATCAAGAAGTACCAGTGTGTTATCAGATCCTAGTAGATATAATAAGAAGTGGATGTAAGAAGACATGAGCAGAATCAACAAGTACCACTCTGTAATCAGATCCTAGTAGATATAATAAGAAGTGGATGTAAGAAGACATGAGCAGAATCAACAAGTACCACTCTGTAATCAGATCCTAGTTGATATAATAAGAAGGGGATGTAAAAAGAAATTAGCAGAATCAACAAGTACCACTCTGTAATCAGATCCTAGTAGATACAATTAGAAGTAGATGTAAGAAGACATGAGCAGAATCAACAAGTACCACTCTGTAATCAGATCCTAGTAGATATAATAAGAGGTAGATGTAAGAAGACATGAGCACAATCAACAAGTACCACTCTGTAATCAGATCCTTGTAGATACAATAAGAAGTGGATGTAAGAAGACATGAGCAGAATCAACAAGTACCACTCTGTAATCAGATCCTACTAGATATAATAAGAAGTGGATGTAAGAAGACATGAGCAGAATCAACAAGTAAGTTACCACTCTGTAATCAGATCCTAGTAGATATGATAAGAAGTGGATGTAAGAAGACATGAGCAGAATCAACAAGTACTACTGTGTTATCAGATCCTTGTAGATAGTATAAGAAGGGGATGTAAGAAGACATGAGCAGAATCAACAAGTACCACTCTGTAATCAGATCTTAGTAGATATAATAAGAAGTGGATGTAAGAAGACATGAGCAGAATCAACAAGTACCACTCTGTTATCAGATCTTAGTAGATATAATAAGAAGTGGATGTAAGAAGACATGAGCAGAATCGACAAGTACCACTCTGTTATCAGATCTTAGTAGATATAATAAGAAGTGGATGTAAGAAGACATGAGCAGAATCAACAAGTACCACTCTGTTATCAGATCTTAGTAGATATAATAAGAAGTGGATGTAAGCATCAAGTGCAGTGTCTTAACAAGTACCAGTCTGTAATAATCAGTGCCTAGTAGAAGAGCCCCTTTAATTTCGTGTGACCCCCAACTTAAACAGTAAGAATAATGGTTCAGGCACGCAATCACATCGTACATCCCGACACTCCTGAAAAATATAAAACTACATACAATTTTTTTTATCTCATATCTCCCGCCCGTTATATTTTTTCTTATTTGCAAACTGCGAATGAGAAGTGGGCAGGTTAAAAGGGGGGCGGCGTGGCGCTAGGTAGCGAGACCGTAGCCGGGGGGTGGGGGACGGGCAGTACAATCGCAGCACAACTTGTCGAGTTGTGAGGGTGCATTCGAATTAGTGCAAAACTATCCCTAGTTCAAATGACTGACAACAAAAAGGCTTTCTGACTCCAAAGAAAATTGATCTTATGTATTTTTCCGGACATCTTGTGATGATAAGTTTGCACGATTTTCCGCCTTCGGCAAATGACTCTATACCGCCACCCCTTCTCTTTCAAATATCAATACACTTTTATAAGTCTATGGTTAAACTATGAATTCACCCAACAAAGACCCTCAGGATGAAATTCTAGGTGTCCTAATGGAGCCAGCAGGTAACTGTGTATCCGCTGAGTGAGAGTATACTGTTTAATTGTATCTCAAGAATGTATAATGATTAACGATGAAGTTACGTTTATATCTGACATCAAAGTCAGTATCGCGGGCGACCGCACACGAAGAGCCGTAAAGTACGCCGAAAATGTAAATGTAAAAAATGTTGGTACGGGTAAGGTTGATACAATTGTTGGTAGTCTAGGTAATTATTTACAACTTACGAACTTAACTACAACTATTTACAATTATTATTTACATTTGATAACAAGAATAGAATAGTTTAAACTAGAAGAAGAACGAATGAGACTAAACAAGTTCCAACAAGAGCTTGTTATAATAAGAACAGCACAGTTTGAACTAGAAGAAGAATACATAAGATGGAACTAGATGCAGTAAGATCATTTTGTATCAAGAATAGAATAGGTAGTTAAAACTAGAAGAACGAATGAGACTAAACAAGATCTAACAAGAGCTTGTTATAATAAGAACAGCACAGTTTGAACTAGAAGAAGAATCCATAAGATGGAACTAGATCCAGTAAGATCATTTTGTATCAAGAATAGAATAGGTAGTTAAAACTAGAAGAAGAAGAACGAATGAGACTAAACAAGATCTAACAAGAAATTATTATATAATAAGAACGGCATACTTTGAACTAGAAGAAGAATCCGTGAGATGGAACTAGATGCAGTGAGTTAATTTTACATTTTTTTATCCATGTTACGTTTAAACGAACTACACGTATTTGTATTGTGGTAGTAATGTTTTGTGTATTTGTTTGTCACGGCGATTCTGTGCATCGACCCATACTGTATGGATGGGTAAGGGCGATTCAGTGTCCGTGCCAAGGCGATCCTGTGCTACGGCCCATACTGTATGGGCACAGATAACGGATTGTAGGTAAAGGTTTTGACACATAATTTTTGTGTCACTGCGATTCTGGGCTACGACCCATAGGTACTGTATGGGTCGAGGCCATTCTGGAAGAGACCAACAAAATTACTTTTCTGTCACAAGACCCATTCGGAAACACTTTGACAATTACCGTGGTACATTTCGGTGCTACGGCGATTCTGTGCTACAGCGATTCTGTGTCAAGACCTACACTTCTTGCCCACACCACCCACACTGTTCAAGGACTTTAACAAAACTACTGGTCTGTGTCAAGACCCATTAGGAAACACTTTCGTTGAAGAATTCTGTGTCACGACGCTTCTGTGCCAAGGCGATTCTGTGCCAATGTCCCGCCCCTATTTGTCGAATGTTAATTATAATAGTATTACCTTCCGTTCACCGATATATCTAATAATCTTTAATATGTGTTTGTATTTTAATAACTATAAGCATAACACACACTAAAATACTTAAGTTTTACGAATACTAAATTTGTTGGTGACACTTTAGTTGAGACAATATATTATCTAAATCTATTCGAAAAGTGTATCTTCTCTAGAAGCTGGGTTGTTCCAATAAACCTTTGCACGACTGGAAAGCGGAATCATTAGGCTTACCATTTGTGTACGGTTCAGCTAGCACAGTTGCAATATGTTTAAACAATGACAAATTTGTAATTACTACACTTAATGTCTAGAACCCCAAAATTATTATAGTTTACCTGCCCCAATGACGGGACAGCTTGACCACAGATAACGGATTGGCTTGACGATGTTTGTTCAACCTTGCATTGCACTGAGCGCCTGTATGTATGTGACACCCAATGCGTAGCTGTAGCGCGGGTTGCCTAATCTTAGGGCGATAGTCAAGATCGTGCCGATTGTTTCTTGAAGAAATCGGCCTTTTCGCCTCCGGGGGAGTAAATATCAATAAACAATACATAAATCGGGTTGTGTGCATGATTGTAAACTACAGTAAACAGTTTTTGTCGATCAATTATGGAACAAAATGGTATATATGTGTGCGTGAAAGAAAATATAGTGATGCATAATATTATTGAGTGGTGCATTAGAAGCCCAATATTCCGTGAGTATGCTAAAGAATTCGATGAAAAATACATGTTCTAAAAATAGTATTTGAAATGTTTGACTTTGAGGAATACCAAGTCCCCCAAATTAGGTAAATTGCTTTATTCTAATGTTATCTCATTTAATGGGAAAGACAAAATTACCTGTTCCATCAGTAGGCCTCCATACATCACAATGAAATAAAATTAAAACCGAAACGGGATGTTTCGCCGCGTGGTGGGTAATGACACGGATAAGGGATTGTAATAAGGTGATCCTTATCTTGACGTTTCGTCCCTTCTGTGAGGGACATCTTATCAACACACTACACGACGCGGCGCAAACTTCCCGTTTTATTTTTATTTCATTAATACCGAGCCGCGAAAGCTTAAAATGTGAATTAATAATAATGATAATGATACTGATAGACGTTTTATACCCTCTTCAGGCGACTGCGTATTGCCGTATTGAAATAGTTGGGAAGGAATGTTCGAGGGCTATTAGTTTGGCTCAATCCCGGCATTCATCCTTCGTCCTTGTGAGTTGTGACTGAGGAAACTATCATAAAAACCTTCAGCCCAGTTGCCGGTAGCAAGTATCGAACCGGTAGCTCTCGAATTAGAAGCTCGTGAGCTCTATCAGTTGCACTATTGTAATAATATAAACCACGATCTCTGCAAATCCTGGCTTGGGCACGGATGTCATGTGTTGTTTTTTCATTCTCATAGTCAACCACTCATCGTCTCGATTAGCCTCGTTGCAAAAATATGGGACGTAAACCCCAAGTATCATCATCGTAATAATAATTATCATAATATGTATGTGTGTTATTATGTATGAAGGACACACACTACAACCATGCTGTCGCAAAAGATTACTACCGCCACCGGTATTTACATCGTATTCGTATGACCACCTGCAGATATGGCCATCATCACTCGCATGTGTGAACAAGCAGTGAAAGGAACCATGTCCGGCCGTTAAAACTTATTTGAAATTTTTGCCACATGCCTACAGGGATGGGTTTGCCGAGTTCCTTCCATTCAAGGCTAACCGCTCACAGACCCGCCGCATTCTTCTTCGGCACTCTGAACGAACAAGTCGCAGGCATTGGACACATAAAGCCGCAGGTGTAGAAGAAGAAGACCATACCATACGATTGTATTTTGTTGTGTTGCAGATGATCTTGCTTACATGAAGTTGGTCTAGAGCTGATTGTTTCCACGCTCAGTTGTCAAAAATTAGCAATATACACTATTTCTGTTTCAGACCTCGCTCACCATCAATCTCTGTCATGTTGGAAATCATATTTTCTCGTGACGGCAACCATGTCGAATAACATTATTACTGCGATTCAGCTTCATATTACCATATTACGCACCTAATACAACTTCTCTGTTTCAGAATGCTGACGTTATCACTGCGATTAAGCTTGATATAATATACAAAACTTCTCTGTTTCAGATTGCTAACGTTATCACTGCGATTTAACTTGATATAATATACAAAACTTCTCTATTTTAGATTGCTGACCTTATCACTGCGATTTAGCTTGATATAATATACAAAACTTCTCTGTTTCAGATTGCTGACGTTATCACTACGATTTAACTTGATATAATATACAAAACTTCTCTGTTTCAGATTGCTGACGTTATCACTGCGATTTAACTTGATATAATATACAAAACTTCTCTGTTTCAGATTGCTGACGTTATCACTGCGATTAAACTTGATATAATATACTAAACTTCTCTGTTTCAGATTGCTGACGTTATCACTGCGATTTAACTTGATATACAAAACTTCTCTGTTTCAGATTGCTGACGTTATCACTGCGATTTAACTTGATATAATGTACAAAAACTTCTCTGTTTCAGATTGCTGACGTTATCACTGCATTTTACTTGATACAATATACAAAACTTCTCTGTTTCAGATTGCTGACGTTATCACTGCATTTTACTTGATACAATATACAAAACTTTTCTGTTTCAGATTGCTGACGTTATCACTGCATTTTACTTGATACAATATACAAAACTTCTCTGTTTCAGATTGCTGACGTTATCACTGCGATTTAACTTGATATAATGTAGAAAACTTCTCTATTTCAGATTGCTGACGTTATCACTGCGATTTAACTTGATATAATATAGAAAAACTTCTCTATTTCAGATTGCTGACGTTACCACTGCGATTTAACTTGATATAATACACAAAACTTCTCTGTTTCAGATTGCTGACGTTATCACTGCGATTTAACTTGATATTATGTACCTAAATTATTTCCACTGTTTAAGATTGCTGACAATATTTAAGACGTTGACACTGAGATTTAGCTTGTTATTATATGTACCTAATGAAACTCCACTTTTTTAGATTGCAGGCGCTTACACTGCGATTTAGCTTGTTATAATGTACCTAATAGAGCTCCGCTGTTATAGATTGCTGACGTTAGCACTGCGTTTTAGCTTATTATTTATGCACTAACACTCCACTGTTTTAGATCTCTAAGTGTAGTAGTGTCTTGTTGTTTCTAGTCCGGTATGTTCTTATTGGCAATAGTTCATTCGTGTCAAGCTGGGTCTAGTGGAGCCTTATTGTCTCTCTTTGTATGTGCTCTTATTTAAACTTGCCGATTCTTGTAGTCTTGTTGTGTCTGATTGTATAACGCTTGTTAGAACTTATCTGTACTTGCTTTCTCTAGTCTTGACTGGTGTTTCATTCTTGTCTGTTCTTGTCTCTTTGAAACTTGTCTGATCAATTGGTACAATTTAATAAAAAAAGATGACAAGAATTTTCAACAGGGTAGAACCACTTCCTCTGAGCTCTGACCAAGTCTGCCTAGCACCGCTTACTCTGAGGTCTGACCAGGTCTGCCTAAAACCACTTCCACTGAGGTCTGACCAGATCTGCCTAGAACCGCTTCCACTGAGGTCTGACTAGGTCTGCCTAGAACCAAATTCCTGTGAGGTCTGACCAAGTCTGTCTAGAACCGCTTCCTCTGAGGTCTGACCAGGTCTGCCTAAAACCGCTTCCACTGAGGTCTGACCAGGTCTGCCTAAAACTACTTCCACTGAGGTCTGACTAGGTCTGCCTAAAACCGCTTTCTCTGAGCTCTGACCAAATCTGTCTAGACCCGCTTCCTGTGAGCTCTGACTAGGTCTGCCTAGAACCGCTTCCTCTGAGATCTGACTAGGTCTGCCTAGAACCACTTCCACTGAGGTCTGACCAGGTCTGCCTAGAACCGCTTCCTCTGAGCTCTGACCAGGTCTGCCTAGAACCACTTCCACTGAGCTCTGACTAGGTCTGCCTAGAACCGCTTCCTCTGAGGTCTGACCAGGTCTGCTTAAAACCGCTTCCACTGAGGTCTGACCAGGTCTGCCTAGAACCGCTTCCACTGAGCTCTGACTAAGTCTGCCTAGAACCGCTTTCACTGAGGTCTGACCAAGTCTGCCTAGAACCGCTTCCACTGAGCTCTGACTAGATCTGCCTAGAACCGCTTCCTCTGAGGTCTGACCAGGTCTGCCTAAAACCGCTTCCACTGAGGTCTGACCAAGTCTGCCTAGAACCGCTTCCTCTGAGGTCTGACCAGGTCTGCCTAAAACCACTTCCACTGAGGTCTGATTAGGTCTGCCTAGAACCGCTTCCTTTCAGCTCCGACTAGGTCTGCCTAGAACCGCTTCCTCTGAGCTCTGACTAGGTCTGCCTAGAACCGCTTCCTCTGAGCTCTGACTAGGTCTGCCTAGAACTGCTTCCACTGAGCTCTGACTAGGTCTGCCTAGAACCGCTTCCACTGAGCTCTGACTAGGTCTGCCTAGAACCGCTTCCTCTGAGCTCTGACTAGGTCTGCCTAGAACCGCTTCCACTGAGCTCTGACTAGGTCTGCCTAGAACCGCTTCCTCTGAGCTCTGACTAGGTCTGCCTAGAACCGCTTCCTCTGAGCTCTGACCAGGTCTGCCTAGAACCGCTTCTACAAGGGTCTGATTGAGACTAGTAAGAACTGCTTCCACTTATTACTGATCGGGACCACTTCCCCTAAGATCTGATAATGACTGCTAAGAAACATATCTGTTAAGAACTGATTGCAACTGCTAAAAACCATTTCCACTTAGTTCTGATGAAGACTACTGAACCACAGAAGGAATAACTTATTCTGCTAAACCTGCTAAATACCACTTAAAACTTCTTCCACTTACAGGGGCCATAACGGGCTTAATTCTGCTTAGATCTTCTTATAGTGTACTTCCTGAATCTGACTATATCTACTTCCACTAGGACGTTGAAATTGCTAAGCAGAACTAGGCAGATTTTTCAGCAGGGTATCCTTGATTAGCGGTAGAAATCCATTTGAATATAATGTATTAAGGTAATCACTTGTTAGATGGTGTTCATGCGAAGGTTCGTCAGATATGTTAATGTTAATGTCACCAATTATTAGGTTGTGTTTACTCTTTAGTTCAGGGAGTGATAATTGTAATTGATTTATAAATAGATTTACGTTGCTGGAGGGAGATCTATATATTGCAAGTACAGAAAATAATTCCTGGTTTTGTTCAATTTCAATTAGTACACAATTTCCTTGGCTTATTATTTTGTTTGTTTTAACTTGCAATTTGCTGTATTGTTCATTCCTATAATATCCCTATGTTCATTCCTATAATATTATAATAAATATTGAGATTCCATCGTGGCTAGTGAGTTTGTTAGTAAAATGATATGCAGTGTAGCCATTCATTTCGTATTGGTGTGTATGTACTTCCTTGAGTTGTGTTTCAGTTAATATAATCATATTAAATTCGGTTGTTGATTCGTTAATTACGACTAAGAATTCATCAAAATGTTTATTTATTATTATTATTATTATTATTATTATTATTATTTATTTATCAATATCAGACATAGTACATTGGAAGTAATTACTTAATATAAATGCCTAATTTTGAAAGGATGCAGGAAGCGGGCCAACGGTCCATCCACAAGGGTTGTGTCCTGCATCCATGTAAATTTAAACTAGGAAAACGCTCTGTTTGACGCGTTGATAAGCGAGCGCGTCAATATCTACGAACTTTCTGGCGAAGAGCTTTCAATGCTTATACAAACAACAATTAACAACAATTCAAGAATGCGCATTGCAAAAATGTTTCTAATTTCCATAGCTATTATACTTCCCGACATTGTTGGATGCAGTGCAATGTGCGTTGCTAAGAATTTTCGCTGTCAAGTTTTCGCCGCGGTCCGCCACCGTTACTAACAGTTATTGACAGCAATAGAAATGTAATTTCTGCCTCTAATATGTATCAAATCGCGTTTACATTAGTATATTCGTGACCGGACAAAAATTTACTATAAGATAGCCACCTCACATTTTGCCGTTACTGCGTTTTAGAAAAATATTTTCGAGTAACTTTCGTGTAACTTTGCCAATATTTATCAGATCGCCATTACATTAACATATTCGTGACCGAAAAAATCTGTAGAAAAATCTGGCTATCTCACATTTTGCCGCCATTTTGTTTCAGAAAAATATTTTGCAGTAACTATGGTGTAACTTTGTAACCTTTCGGACGATTTTGCCTCAAAACTATACACCTTCAATCCACATCGAGGCTTGTGGATGGTCCAAATTTCAAGTTGATCGGACTTTCCGTTCGACCGCTATCGACAGACATAAAAAAAAAAAAAAAAAAAAAACAAACAAACAAACAAACAAACAAACAAAAAACAGAACGAAGTGCCATAAGAGTCAAGTGGAAACGCTCGCTTCGCTCGCTTAAATACTAAACTAAAACTAAACTAAATAATACTAAACTAAACTTAAACTAAATACTAAGGCATATGAATATTTGATGTAATACTAATTAAAATAAGTCTAATGACATGTGATGATTGACGATGAGAATGAACATAAATAGGCGATGTAATATGACGCGTGAGGTGATGGGTGATGTTTATGAAATGAGGCCTTAACTTATTATCTAACCAAATCAATAAGTCCATCAATTGTTCGTTATCATGTCAGTGTACATTGCTAGGTTGTCGATATCGCTGTGTCAGTGTGGACAGGATTCAGTGGTACATGATCTTAATGGCTCGGTAGAATTCTTTGGATGCCATTAATTTAGTACCACTTGGAAGGGCGTTCCACAGGCCGCTGGCTCGGTGGTACAGTGAGCGTTGGTAGCTGAGCGTGGTGGCCCGGGGCGCTCGGAGATATACGCCTTGCTGCGGTCCCCTCCCTCGCTCCACGGTCCTGTAGTCAAGCTGCAGCCGAACGTCGAGGTCTATCTTCCCGCTCATACAGCCACGCAGGAAAAACAAGTCGGCGCGTTGTAGATACGCGCTAACGGAGGGGATGTGAAGCATTTTCCTTCTTGCCTGGGTGTTAAGGTCGGTTTTGTAGCCCACTATCATGTTTGTTGCCCGATTTTGTATGACCTACAGTTTGTTGATGTTGGAGACCGACGTAGGGTGCCACGCAGGGATTCCATGGAGCAAGGTGGGCCTCACTATCGCCATGTACGCTATCCTGCGAGTATGCACTTTGCTGTCCCTGAGGTTTCTATTTATGAAGCCTAATAATTTAGAACACTTTGATCGAATAATGTTTGTGTGTAGATTCCATTTTAGATCGTTTGTTAGAGTGATGCCTAGAAGTTTGATAGTATTGCAGCTGGTGAGGGAGTTGTTGTCGATACTGTAATTACTGTCTATTGGTTTAGATGAACGGGAGATACGAATGTAAGTTGTTTTGCTGGTGTTAAGCCTCATTTGGTTGACACTGCACCACAGGAAAATGTTGTCAAGGTCTGCCTGCAGGAGAGCTGCGTCATCTTCGTTGTTGATAGGCTTGTACACGGTGCAGTCATCCGCGTACATGGCAATTGGAGAGGACACGCATGCTGGGAGGTCCATCATGTATGTTACAAAAAATAGAGGCCCCAACACTGACCCCTGTGGCACCCCAGAGGTAACACGAACACTTCCGGATTTGTGTCCACCGTACACCACGTGTTGTGTTCTTCCTGTTAAAAACGAGGTGCACCACAGGAGCAGTTGACCTTGGATACCGTAATGCTCCAACCTTCGGTGTGGCACAAGGTCGAAAGCTTTGCTCAGATCGAGAGAGACAACGTCAATCTGTTTCACTGTCTTCTTATCTAGCTCAAATTGCCAGTCTTCAATCATCTTAGCCATCATGGTGACGCACGATCGTCTCGGCAGGAAACCGTGTTGGTTCTTATTTACGGATCCATTTAACTCTAAGTGTTCAAGGATGGACTTGGGTATGAGTTTTTCCAGCATTTTGCAGATAACCGACGTCAAAGCTATGGGCCTATAGTTCGCCACGTTGTCTTTAGCACCCGACTTGAATACTGGTACTATGTTGCTAACTTTCCACTCTCGTGGTATTGCACCCGAGCAGAGTGAGAGGTTGAATAGAGTAGCAAGTGAGGGGGTGATGGCAGCTGCGCATTGTTGTAAGATCTTAGTGGGTATTTGGTCGGGACCGGGGGCGGCGCCTGGCTTAAGTCCTTGGAGACATTTAAATACTTCCGCCTGAGAGACGTGAAGGTTTGTCAACAGGTGATGGGAGGCGCGGCCGGCTATGCCAAATAAATCACCTTGCTTCTGGCATGTTGTTGTTGGCACAAAGGTGAGTTTAAAGTGCGAACTGAAAGCCTCCGCAATAGCAGGAGCGTCGTTCACGAGCTGCCCGTTTTGCGTAAAGTGTGTTGGTGCAAGGCTTCCACATTTGCTGTGGATATATTTCCACAAGCCTTTGTTCTGATCACTTTCCCCCAGTTTCCAAACGTAATCGTTGTGAGATTTGCGTATGTGTTGTTTCGCCTGCTTCTTACTTTCTTGATATTTACATAGATTTTCTTGGCAATTGTGTTGTTTCCACTTTTTGTACAAAGCATCTCTTTTCTTTATTAGTTTGATGCACGCATCGGTAATCCAAGGTGGGCGGCGTTTCCCTCGTATTTTCACACTGGGGATGGCTGAGTGGACACAGTTCCAGAAACAGTCCCGCCAAATCACCCAGAATTGCTCGATGTCTAAGTTATTGGTGAGAGTTGGTAGGCGTTCCCATAGTAGCTGTCGTAGTTTTACCCAGTTAGCTTTATTGTAATTTAAAACTGTTTTGTTGACAAGTTTTGGTTTTGGTGAGAGCCATTTAAGTGTTGTTTTGACGGCGTGGTGGTCGCTGACACCTGGGACAACCTCGATGGTATTTACAATAGCTGGATCATTACATAGTACTAGATCGATAAGGGACCGGCAGGTAGCTGTTATTCTAGTGGCTTCTGGTACAAGTTGAGTAAGGTATACAGGTCCTGAAATGCCGTTAGAAATTGACAGGCTAATTGGTTTCTCGGAATCGAAGTTTGGTCGACTGCAGACCATTCAACGTCCAGATTAAAATCTCCGCATACCAACATAGCGATGTTGCCACAAAGTGTGGATTTAGCTTTGTTCAGGGATAGTAGGATATCATCTGTTGAGTTGACACTCGAGTTCGGAGCTCTGTATGCCGACGCACACAGTAACCTGTTGCTATGCACCTTGATTTCCACCCACAGAATCTCGCCGTCGTCAGTCTCCAAGTCGTGTCTTCTGCTTGGCGACAAGCCGTGGGCCACACCACCATGTCTATAGCCGGCGCGGTCTTTTCGAAATATATAATAATCACCGTTGAATATTTCGTTGTCGTGAATTGATTCGTCCAGCCAGGTTTCACTGACGCAAATGATTGATGGGATGTGTGTTTTCACCCACGCTTCGGTGTCTGCTTTGCGCTTCTTGCACAACAAACTACGTGCATTAAATGATAGAATAGTTATACCGTGAGATTTATTTACATTTACACAACTACTAGTGGAATCCTGTTCGCTAGTTTGGGAGAAGAACGAGTCTGAGAGTTCTGGAAGGGAGCAGTTCCAACAGGACCACTGTAGAGATCGTTTCATTATACGCCTGTGTTCTGAGGGGGGTAATCTCGCACACGTACGGTGTGTCACCTTCCCGCAGCTCGAACACTCAAGGAATATCTGATTAACTCTGCCCGTTGATTTGCATACTTCACACTTCCTGATTGGTTGTTGATGTAAGATTGGCACGTTGTTTGACACATCGTTTACCTGTGAACTTGCGTTATTTCCCTGAGGACCCGGGTTCAGCTCGACGTCCCCCGCGAGCGCGATGAGCAACATGGCAACGCCGCACGTTGACTGTGGCAGCTGCAGGTGCAGGCCGAACCGTGGCCGAGCTACCGGCCGGCTGTACCACCCCGGCAGAGCGGGGGATGGACGCGACCTCGAGATTCTCATGTCCTCTAAGACGCACAAGCACAATGTTGATGTTGTCACTTCACATTTACATGAGACTAGCACACTTTCCATAGGAAACCCGAACACCATACGCTGTTTAATAACTTCGCGAACCTACTGTTCTACTTTGTTTTCGTTTACAACGCATTTAATCGCCAAAATAAGCATGTAAACCCGGAGCGCTCTGAACACACAACCCGCACGTCCCGCCATCTTGGATGTAGCAATTTCAATTCAATTTTGCTTAATTATTCTTCTTAAACCTTGCATACATTTTTTTTTGTTGTTATTAATAAAAACACAAGTTTTGTTTACACAAATATTACACATGAATGCACTCTTGTTTGGTCTTATGTTTACTGTTATAAAGATAAGGTAGAAGAATACCCACCTAGGATGTAGCATCCTGTGTGTGGGATCAAATTAAGAATACCCACCTAGGATGTAGCATCCTGTGTGTGGGATCAAATTGTAATTACTTACTTGTAGTTGTAAGTACTCAAAACTTGAAAATTGTTTTATTTGAATGTTATTGATAACCTCACTATGACGTCATGGTCTATTTCTTTCAACATATTCATGTGGAATTTCCAGCTTTCTTTTGTTTCATGAATGGAAATATTTTCTTTTTGTTACTTTGTATTCAGAACTAAGTACGGAGTATCTAATTTAGTAGAGTAAAAACCCGGCCTTTCTTCTCTTCCGTTGATGTTTCATGTTCTTCACTTCTTGTTGAGACACGCCCACTGCCCACCACCTACTCTAAAACTCCGCATACTGCGATCTGTCCCAACTGCAGCGAACACTAGACAAGGATGGGTGAGCACAACCTCCTTCGCTAACTCATTAACGGGAATAAATAATCAAAGCAATTTAATTGAGTTTTCTCTGAAACCCCGGTTGTTTAAGTGCAGACAAGAATACCAGTAAGTATACCGAGACATTACCAGTTAGGTCAGATATTTACACCACTTTTTATCTCAAAGCATCACACATACAAGATATACTTATAAAACATTAACATTTACAAACAACTAAATTGTACTTTACATTATCAGCTGTTAAGTTACCATGTTCGTGTGAGTGTCAGTTTATAGGGACAATCAGCTTTCCGTCACATGCTAATAACAATAACACCATTCTTGCCAATAAGTTTAAATCAATCAAATATACAATAGTGTAGTAGTGTTATATATTTAATACATAATATGTGTTAGCCATACTGGACATGAAAGTGTACGGCCCTTCGCACCCAGGCATGGAGCTTTCAGTAGACAATAACAATAAATAAAACGCATAAAATATATAAATAAATTTGTAATCGTGTCTCCTCACTCATGGTGACTAGAACTGATTTTCTGGGGGAGGGACGGGGGATAATATACAAATTTTTGAACCCAAAAATAATGGTAATAGGTTGCATTTTGCAATGTCACACAGTCCCAGTCAACACTCGGCTATAACGTGGAGTATATCTGCTTGAGTTGCGAGGCAATGCATTGGAGAGAAGTTGATATGGTACGGTACGGCTAATACAAGACTTGTTTCAAGTACAGCAGGGCAATTCTGTATGGGCGACGATAAATCTATCAGCGGTTTCAGTCGTTACTGAAGGCGAATGCAAGGTGGTGATTGGCTCATCGCCTTCTTCTAACAACTGAAACCGGTGATAAATGTATCGTTATCGTTGCCCAAACAGAATCGCCCTGCAGAACATCAACTGCAGCGTGTATAGTTCCCTGAGTATCATGCAACTCAATACAAAACAAGAACCAAGCCTTGTCAGAGAGTTAGTTACATCCCTCACTTACCACGAGAGAGCTCTATAAGTTACATTCTCTATCAAACCAAGAGGTGCTTTCTTCTCTTCTGCTTTCTCACTGGGTCGTTTAGGCGGCAATCCCGAGCCACGTGGGGGTGTTGACGGAGAAGATCTGGGATATGTACATTGTACACTAATGAGGAATTACTGGAAAGAGAAAACGAAGATGGAAGGTAAGGAAACGTTTAGTTCAACACCTTCAGACACGAAGGATATTACTGAAGACGTATGTGATGGACTGGCAAGGGACCAAATCAATAGAAGAGGACTAGAACATATACCGAGATTGGAATATTTGTGCAACAGATAAATCCAGGATAATATACCTTGTAATAGATAAGTAGAAATGCAACAATTGCCAAAAAAGAAGAGGAAAGATTGCAGGGCGGTTTCAAAACAACAGGAATGATTATGTGAAAGAAAAACATGAAGCGGCTAATTGCTCGTTAGTCATAATATGGAGATTACTAATTTGCCCAAACTGAAGATATAGCCCAGATCGTAGCGTAAATTAAAACTTTGGTGAGTTGTTGTGCGCACACCCGCGAAGGTTTCTGAAAGAGTACCACCCCCCCCCCCCCCCCCCCGTTACATGGAGGCACCAACATGTGCAGTAAAGCGTTCCTACAACATTCATCCGATTACGATAAAACTTTGGTGAGTTGTTGTGCTCACGCCCGCGAAGGTTTCTTAATGAGTACAACCCCCTCCTAACCCCCACCCCCAATGAGACACTAACATGCAATAATGCGTTCCTATGACTTTCATCCGATTACGATAAAACTTTGGTGAACCGAATTAAAACTCAAACAATTTCTTTCAGTGACATTGCAACGCATGCCGGGTACTCGCTAGTTATCTATAAAGCTGGATTAAGCTTTAAACCCGCATAATCATACACATACAAAATATCATATAATTATTGTGAAACCAGAGATTATAAAACTAACCCCAACTGGGAAACAAATCCACCCACAAGAGTGTTTCTGCAAACAATATCCATTATAAACTAATTAACAAATGCTATCGACATAAATGTTACAGTGGTGTCGTCTACAATGCAAAAGTTCAAATAAGCCTTAAGTGTACAAACATATTGTCAGGCGTACAAAATAACGATGGTATAACCCATTGTACAAACTGCACTCGATAAAACGCGGAGTGCTGGCGCCATTGAAGTGTTAGATCGCATGACAAATGCCAGCCTAATTAACTGCTAGGTGCAGCTAGTTCCCTCTCGTCTGTTTAAAACCGATATCGTGTTGTCAGTTTCAACGCGTGTGTTAGCATTGCAAATAGTTACCACACACTGAGCTTGGCCAATCAGCGTAGTCAACAACAAGCAGCGGGTCGGGTACTGGGGACATTTACCGACCAACTTGAGTGGGACTACCGCAAATGTTGTCAGAAACTTTTTCAGATACGCTGTCTCCAACGGACTTCTATCGCTATGTACGGAGGGTGAAAAGTGACGGGGGGAGGGGGTTTACCCACGTCTCTTTATTTCATCCCTGGCTCGCTGCATTGCTTGTGACGTTCCCGCCAAGAAGAGTTACATCCCAACCTCTTTGAAAGAGCAAAATAATATATACTACGATAGCTTTTATAAACACTACACACCCTTTAAAAAGCGGTTTTACGGGCACATTTTTAACAACACGTGTGTGTGCGTGTATACGGAGATGGGACATGAAGCAAGCCACAGTGACCCATGCAGTTAATATCGAGTCCACTTACCGAAAACTAGTTTCTAATCAATAGTGACTGTGATTATAAAGTTGATTTACTGATAAGGAAATCACGTTTTAATGGTAACGGATTTCAGCCAAACCCCTTTATTTGGGGGACGTACATCAGAGTATAATTTTATCACATTATGATTGTTATTGGAGGAAGATAATATATTCACTCTTGCTCTAAATCCGATAATTGGTTTCGGTCCGAATGTACCAAATGCGTTAAGCTTCATTTTAGTAATCTATAGGTTGAACAAAAAATACGTTCAAAATGCATGGCAATCGCCATTTTTGTTCGTAGAAAACTTCGATTACCGACTAATAGAGATTAAAAGCTTGGTTAAACCGGCCCTAACAGGGGCTGATTTCGTGAATGTTTATATTGTTGATCTAGCTAGATCAATACTGTGTCAATCAATAGAAATATTGTAATTAGAGTTCCTATAGCTACTATACCAGACTGGCTTCACATAACTATCATATTTTGTTGTATAGTATTTGTTGTATAGTATACGGTACCAATATAGTAATAATAGTAGTAGAAGTAAAAAAGATAAACTATATCGGTTCTCTTAAAGAGGAAGCAGTTATGCCATAACTTCAAACGATGAAATTTCACCGTATAACCGTACAACCAACTAAAACTGGGTTATGTTCTAGACAGATGGATCGGTATCAGCAACAACCACTGCATTATTTGGTTATCAAGATCAATAGCAACAACTCGCGCTTCTGCTATGTTCAACTTCAATAGGAAATATCTGTTGAAACAAAAACTAGAGCAGTATTCTATTGAAGATATGTTCCACCATCACAAATGAACTTCGAAGTTAAATATTGATATTGATGTCAGGAAACGTCGAGAACTAGTCTAGAAGCATCGAGTTTGTAACTATCTTCGGCATAGCTTCAACGTCAAGGGTGAATTATGCATTGTAAGCCAGCGTTATGGTACAATTTCGTGTCGACAGGTAGCGTTGAACACAACACTAAATCACGTGTCCCCATAATTACATGCAAATACCAGCTGCGCAGCTGGTTAGTAAGGTATTTGTTACATGGCAACGTTATAGTCTAGGTAAGATGATCCAATTGTCCGTTTTGATGCTAGGATAGACTTAGCTCATGCAGCCAATCATGTTTCACAGGAACTGCAGATAGTACTCCCAATTTAGCTTTTCGTAATTGCTAATGAAAGAACCGTATCCAAGATACCTAAGTTAATTCACTACGTTTCATACTTCTGGGCTTCTGCTAGAAGAATAATTATTTTTCGTCCGCATATTGGAATTTTTAAAACCCAAACAAAGTAGGCGTAACTAATGTATGTATGCATAATGATTAATGTAATAATACTTCGTATAACATAATAATTAATAATGTAAAATATAATAATAATTGAATAATAATGTATAATGAGGGCATTGTGAACTCGTCAACAATGTGGGAATGCATTTGTGATTTACAAGTGTCTTTTCACATAAAATAAAATAAAAAATACATTTGTATTTATAGTTTACCCACTCTGTTACAGGAACTGATATTCAGTGGGGGACATTTATCGGGTGCTTCGTTGTTATGACAGCTCCAAAGTTAATGGCATCTGTTCTTTCACACAATCATGTTATTGCACAACGAGGCGTAAACCAATATGTTATTACGCGACATCAAATGGCGAATAAAGCAAGAAATCTACTGCTTCAATATACACCATTATAACTAGGCATTTTGTCATACGTTGTTAAAAGCTCGGATTTTATTTATCTAATTACGTGTGATCTAAATACGAAAAACGAAACTTTGAGTATGTCTAAATATAGTGTTTGTATTCGAGTATTTAAAAATGCGTATGCATAGATCACAAAGCATGTATTTTGTGAATTAAATGCTATCTGACAATGGTTGGTAATTATTCAGCAAAGCTGTACGTTCGAGAAAAATACTTCCACGTGCGTGGATAAACAATCACACCCTACGTGACTGGGTGCGACCGTACGAGTATATGGAGCTTATCCACATCACCGTAGGAATAACAGCGAATAGTCGTCGCGGCGCTATTCGTGATCGCAAAACTTCGATACGCCCCTAGTAGTCCAGCATCAAAGTGTCGAAAATCATAGTCCTGTGCAATTTCGAGGAAAGAGTATAGCACCATATACCAATGTGTTCATAAGGTTTCACAGTATTTAGCGCACTTTGGTGCCAGAGCGATATCCGCGACTGGGGGCGGGGGCGGTGCCCCCAATTTTGACTACGCATTGCATTGAATATCGCTCAATTACGGCCAAACGGTTGGTCTGACAACGAAAATGATAACCATAAAATATATTTGTGTGTAATTGATGAATATTTCCTTGTCACAATTATTCATGTACAGTACATAGTGCGAAAGTTATCGTCAATTAAGTATAAAATTAATATATTCCCAATATATAAAAACATGGGACAACCATATATTATCAAAACATTACAAACACATTCATACACGTATAGAACTATCAGAGTGTTGCCATATCGGTGATTTTTTTATATAATTTTATCTTCAAGCGATTGGTATTAGTGAAGTATTAAAGACAAGAATGCGTGGGGCTTTTGTGCGCCCGCTAAACACAGGTGTAATGCATAGAAGCATTGGCAATCATAATATTGTACTATTTCGAAAGAAAAGTACACTTATATCTTCGTGTTAGCTTGTAGAATAATAATTTGGATGGTGCCAATCTCCAAAATTAGGCGTTTACAAGTTATACAAAAAAACAAAATGGCCGACTCTCATGAGGTTTTGCCTATTTATCTTCACAATCGTTTATTTTTTGGCAAAACTTAATAAGACAAAAATTGTTTCTAGTGAAATTCTACACACATATGATACTTGGATATTTTCATAGGAAGTACTACTTACGTACAAATTTAATTTTTGTATGTGTGCATCTGAACTCAAATGTACAAAACTTGGCTCCCGTTCGCTTCTTGATGAAGCAACTGTAACCTACGGGAGTGTTCTTAATATCTTCTTTTAAGCTCATCAAATAATAATATTGATGGTGCCAAGCTCCAATGATAGGCGTTTACGAGTTGCACGTGAAAACCAAAATGGCTATCACTTGAGGTGGTTTTGGCAATTTATCTTCATAACCGTACTATTTATGACAAAATCTAACATGACTAAAAATATTCTTTGTAAAATTCTACATACAATTCATATTCAGGTATTTTCATATGATTTACCATTTACCTACAAATTTAGATTTGAGTATGTTAATCTGTACTCAAATGTACAAGCATTGGCTCCCCTGGGCTACTTGATGAAGCAAGTATGGACTATGGGAGTGGGCTCAATCTCTTCGTTTTAACTTATAGAATAATAATTTCGATGGTGCCAAACTCAAGTATTAGGCGTTCAAGTGGAACACGTAAAAAAAAAAAAACATTTTAGTACTAATTAACATGAAGAAATTTAAATTTTTAGGTTAATAGTAAGTCCTAAAAAAATATGTAAATATCATATGTGTGTACAATTTTACAAGAAATAATTTTTGTCATATTAGCTTTTGTCATAAAACGTACGGTTATGACGGTAAATTGGAAAAACTACCTATAGTGGTGGCCATTTTGTATTTTACGTGTAACTCGATAATGCCCCATATTTAAGGTAGGCACCATCACAATTATTACTTTATAAGCTATAAAGAAGAGATTGAGCCCACTCCCATACTTGCTTCATCAAACAACCGACGGATGTACATCTGAATACACCCTATTGGCGGGCATTTTGTTTTTTGCGTGTTTCTCTTGAACGCCTAGTACTTGAGTTTCGCACCATCAAAATTTTTATTCTATAAGCTAAAAGGAAGAGATTTAGCCCACTTCCATAGTCCATACTTGCTTCATCAAGTAGCCCAGGGGAGCCAATGCTTGTACATTTGAGTACAGATTAACATACTCAAATCTAAATTTGTAGGTAAATGGTAAATCATATGAAAATAACTGAATATGAATTGTATGTAGAATTTTACAAGGAATATTTTTTGTCATGTTAGATTTTGTCATAAATAGTACGGTTATGAAGATAAATTGCCAAAACCACCTGAAGTGATAGCCATTTTGTTTTTCACATGCAACTCGTAAACGCCTATCATTGGAGCTTGGCACCATCAATATTATTATTTGATGAGCTTAAAAGAAGATATTAAGAATACTCCCGTAGGTCACAGTTGCTTCATCAAGAAGCGAACGGGAGCCAAGTTTTGTACATTTGAGTTCAGATGCACACATACAAAAATTAAATTTGTATGTAAGTAGTACTTTCCATGAAAATATCCAAGTATCATATGTGTGTAGAATTTTACTAGAAACACTTTTTGTCATATTAAGTTTTGCCAAAAAATGCACGATTGTGAAGATAAATAGGAAAAACCTCATGAGAGTCGGCCATTTTGTTTTTTTATGTATAACTTGTAAACGCCTAATTTTGGAGATTGGTACCATCCAAATTATTATTTTACAAGCTAGCACGAAGATATAAGTGTACTTTTCTTTCGAAATAGTACAATATTATGATTGCCAATGCTTCTATGCATTACACCTGTGTTTAGCGGGCGCACAAAAGCCCCACGCATTCTTGTCTTTAATACTTCACTAATACCAATCGCTTAAAGATAAAATTATGAAACAAAATCACCGATATGGCAACACTCTGATATTTCTATACGTGTATGAATGTGTTTGTAATGTTTTGATAATATATGGTTGTCCCATGTTTTTATATATTGAGAATATATTAATTTTATACTTAATTGACGATAACTTTCGCACTATGTACCGTACATAAAAATTTATGACAAGGAAATATTCATCAATTACACACAAATATATTTTATAATCATCATTTTCGTTGTAAGACCAACCGTTTGGCCGTAATTGAGCGAAATTCAATGCAATGCGTAGTCAAAATTGGGGGCACCGCCCCCGCCCCCAGTCGCGGATATCGCTCTGGCACCAAAGTGCGCTAAATACTGTGAAACCTTATGAACACATTGGTATATGGTGCTATACTCTTTCCTCGAAATTGCACAGGATTCCATTTGATGCTGGACTATAGCGGACAAAATGGTCCCCGAGCTAACGGGTCTAGCGCTCTATCTGTCTGCGGATTCTCGCACAAACCACACGGCACTAATCTCGTTCTAGCTGTCATACTATTCATTTTGAAGGGAAAACTTATAGGAAAGCATATTTAGCCTACATGCCAATAGTCATCACAAAAGTTATTTAACATTTTTAGACCCACTAGTTTACTTGCTATAACAATTCACGCAAAAAAATAGGAAAATGAGAAAAGAAATTCAGACATTTGCTCATTTTCCGAAATTTTGCGTGAATAATTATTACAAGTATAAACTACTGGGTCTATAATTTTGAAATAACCTTTGTGGTGACTATTGGCATGTAAGCTAAATGCTTCCCTACAAGTTTTTCCTACAAAATTAATAGTATAACACAACAGAACGAGATTAGTGATCAATGTTCCAGCGATGCCGCCAATGTCACGCTGAGAAGCTAACCCGGCACGGTCACCACACTGGAAAGTGACGTCAATCTCAGACGTCCTGAGTGAACGCGATTATGCTACTCTCTATCCTGGGTGATGGATTGGGGAAGGGGGGGGGGAAGGTTGGTTAACTTCACAACAATTAAGAACATGTACGTATAGCTGTCTTACAAAACTTCGACGAGTGTTACATGCTTTGCTAAAAATACACATTTATGTATTTAATCATTAGATTTCTCATATACTCCGTGGCCGGTTTCACCTAACCTTTAGTCCCTAGGTTAACCATTCATCGGAGCTTCGCTCCTTACAAACATGGCGAGTTGTAGCAGGCACCATGCATTCTACATGTAATACTTGTTGAAATATGGACCCAACCGGACCTGTGACCTTTGAGACAAAAATCCAACGAATCTTCGTTTTTTGTACATGCTCGTAAAAGCTTGGTGTGGCCTGCTAGATAAGAGGGAACGTCTAACAACTTTTAGTGCCTCTCATCTGGGATTTAAATGTAATCAATAACAGTCGTTCCCTATACCGTGAACAGGAGTGCGTGGGGAAACGGAAATCTATCTATCGAATTTGTTAAGTGGGATTTAAAAAAAAAGTGTGGGAATTACGATCCTCAAGACTTTAAGTGGAAGTCGTTAACGTTCCGGACAGTCGTAGAGGGGGTGCGGGGGGGGAGATAGAGGGGGAGGTTAGAAGAGTTCAGTATGGGAGACCCGAGCCAACGTGACGTGTCTTGCTTAGAAAAGAACCTATTAAAATAATTATTCGAGATCACTCGAGAACAGTTTTTGCCTGGGCAAAACGAATTTCTCTGAATAATGGTTTTTAGCCTGGCCAATTTGAATACAATAGTAATTGATTAATCAATGCAACCAAACGTTTCTATTGCATTTAAATCACGAAACGATTTCCCTGTTATGTGATAATTTTGGAAATAAATTAAAAAATAGCTACCACCCATGGTAACCACCTATAGTTAGTATAGTTTCATATGATCGGCACGTTTCTTGTACGCAAACCATTCCAAAACGTTGGAGGCCAATTCTCAAATGGAAAACATTTCGGTTTTGTTTGAAAGCAGATCTTTAGTTATGGAAGTTAGTAGAACATGTCACATGTCTTTGTGGAGGGTAAAACAGGGAAAGTTAAACATTTGGATCATCAACTGACCAATCCTGTATACCAGCAAAAAAAACACTTGTTTGCAGATATTAAATGCTAATAGCATTATATTCATAACATTTACACTCGTAAATTGTTTGATAAAAAGCCAAGACTGTAGTCCACTTACTCTGCAGAACCCCGCATTTCTGTTAAAAGCTTTAAGCTCGTTTTCATCTACAAAGTACTTTAACATTTTCACGAAGTAAAACAAATATAAGCTCATTTTGTAGAGAACTTTGTAAATGTTTTTTTATTCCAATAATTATTTCCGTTTTTCAAATGTTCTTAATTATGTGATGTTGCTACACACCTATCCAATTAAAAACATTTGAAACACTAAAGTATTTATTGGAACAAAGCAACATTCATAAGACAGAGCAAAATATTCTTTAGGAGATGACATATTTTGTTTAAGGTAAATTCCCCCCCCCCCCCCCCCCTTCCCCTGAAAAAACACTTTCGGTACGAATTACTTGCAAATGTGTATGTGTGACGTATGAAGTGTACCCCTCCTCCCCCTCAACTCCGACCGACCTCCGCGCGCTTCGTTATGATTTCAGTCGGGCGGAGACTCTTGTTAGAGCAAGGTCACGACCGGCGATGCTGCCGCTCTGCCCACTTGGTGTCATGTTTCCCTCCAATACTTGGATTGGATCTGTATATTTGCGTTCTCAACTACTGTTGAGTGGCGCTAGGACACAAGGAGACACTTTCTTTGCGCAATCTACCTGTATATAGACCCATAAAGTAGTTACCGTACGGCTGGACTGCGACGCGAGAAAACTGATGCGCTTTACATCCGTGTACGTATTTCACCAAAACTCGAAACGTTTTTGACGTAGGCTTGAGACTGCAAGCATTTTTGGAAGATAATGGTCGAGCGCATGATAAGCACTTTATTTCTTGTGACTCTTTTCATAAATAATTTATGAAATAGTAAAAACAGCATATACTCAAGTGCCTTTTCACCGGGACACGAAAAAATTCATTACAACAAATTGGGCACATAATTGTGTTTTAAAATTGTATATAATCATTTCTAAGATAACAATCTATAGTATACTTTATTTTCGTGTACTTGACAGATATGGTCTAGAGGTGTTAGTACTGAACGTAAAGACTTTTGAAGCTATCGGTTCACGTAAAAAATATAAGTGTAATTTTTTAAAACCACTTTTTGCAGACAAAATATCAATATTTATCAACCTTCATCAAAAAGTTACGATCTAGATATATTTGCAACAAATTTTAAGCTGAAATGGAGGGTTACGCATGGTAGGTGGAATTGAATAGTGAGGTAATTCTTACTTCAACGGTTGTTCCACAATACATGGGTTGAAAAAGAAATATGTCAAAACCTCGGTCAAAACTAATGTGTAAAGAAATTATCTTATTCAAATAACAAAGCATGTTGGTGGCATTTGTGTTTATGTTTATTTGATACTGTTGAAATAATAAGAAATATTCATGTTGTGGCAATTTTAGCAACCATTTGAAAACAAGCATGCACTGTATATTTTCTTATTGAGAACGTTCTCAAACATGCTTCAAGCTATCAAGTACTAAGCAATGAAAGACGGCTGCCAGTGGGCGTTGCCATAAATAGGCAACGTGTGTAAGTATTACTTAAAATTTTATTATTTTTACTTGCGAAGTAACAAATCAAAACAAGTATATCAACTCTCTTCTGGTGATATGATATAATATTTTACATCATTTGTTTTATGGATCTTATTTTCCATAAGAAACAAAATCGCTATCAACAATGCGGGATAGTATTGAATAGGTCGACTATGATTACAGACTAAGGGCTGAATGCAGAGTCGAGTGTTATGATTTATGGTTGCTATGGAGATTGTTCTTCTTATGGAAAATAACATGTAATACACAATTCCATAGCAACAAAACCTGTACTTAAAGGCATATTGTCACATGGCATTGTTGGTAACATATGTACAAACTCAAATTGTTTGAGGAATTTAGAAAAAAAAATTAAAGAAATCGGTCCATATTTAGCCGAGTAATTAGCAATTTTGTAAAATATTATTTGCGGGATGACGTCACCCGCGTGACGTCACTGACTATAAGCTGGCTGGCTACCGCGTGCCTGCCTCGCGCGTCAACGGCGGCCCGCGCGCTGTTTAGTTGAAGCCTGCCCAATGCCCATAGCGCAAGATGCTTGGCCTGTCTCCCTACAGTTTTGAGCCAAATTACACAGAAGGAGAACAATTGCAAAATCAAAGGAAACAGGGGGAGAAAGAAGCCTGGCTTAAAACATTCTGCGGTCGGACAGGAAATATCGACTGGTGTACTTGTAACGAGTGTATTTCCATGGACACGGACATAGAGTCATTATGTTGTCACGAGCCTGACAAAATTACAAGTGTGCGCGATCATTTTGATTGTATTACTATTCACGACGCATTCCAACACATAATTAAGATCCATTCCCTGAACACGGCAAGACAACAGCTGTTGCTACACTTCACGTGCGAAAACGATCGACAACAGTGGCGGGAGACGTCAAGCAAAATGTGGCGTCACATTGCCTACAAGCAGTTTGTGGCGTGGATCAACTCATGGACTGCGCTTGGTAAAAATCATCGAATCGTAATTCCATCGTGTGTAGTGAAATCTATTAGGGAAGAATATCCTGCTGCCGACGGGATTTATGTAGGGTTTAAAGTTGCCGATGGCAAGACAGAGGACTATTTTGACTGAATACTATGTGAGTTATATAATATGTATAAGTTGTATACGCGGTACTAATTATTTAAAACATGATCCACTATTTTAATGTGTATACAGTTTCAACACATATATCAAAATACGCTGTGAAAAGTTTCAGCACTCAATAAAATATGCATATCCATTACCTTTGCGAGTTACATAAATTTCGTAGCCTTCTTCAACGAAATGTTCGGAACATATACGGGTATACCTAGTTGGTATAAAGTTATCCCGTTTAATTTTCGTCACCCAGTTTTTTAAGTGCACTGGAGATTTATCCCTGTTCGGGAAACAGTGAAACGATATGCCACTTGAAGCTAAAAATGTGTTATAGCATCCGTACACACAACACGCTAGCACCATGTTTACCGATTTAATTAAAACATGAATATATACACCATATTACGCTTGAGAATATATACACAATATTTACACAATCGCAGGCATAATCTTAGGTAGGATAAATACAAAAAACTCCACGCCCTTATACTGTTTGACAAACACTCGTACTACACGGCTGTTGTAACTTAATACTATTATATCAATCATTAGCACTAACAAGTTTTTAAAATAACATCACGAGAGAAACTTTATAGAATGACAGTGACACTGTGTTTGTATATAAGACACAAGAGCAAACCATCCAACCAGATCGAATGTCAACCCTTAACTGAATGGTGCGGGTGGTCAGTCATTCTTCCGTGCGACCCTCGCCTGGCGCTCGCTCAGCTCTTTATAGTCACTGACGTCACATGCCTCGGGGCGCGCGACAAAACAAACCGTTGTACGGCGGGTAGGCATCGTCCATGGATGTCATACACCGCGGTTTTCTTATTTTTTCAATGTCTAATTGTGATTAAAAAATACTTTGTTTCATGTGACAATATGCCTTTAACTTGACTGGTTTCTGTGCATACCGCCCTAAGACGGCCGTATGCACAGCCAAGTATCAAGTTAAGTACATGATTTGTTGCTATGGAATTGTTTTATTAAGGCCGATCCACAATTGAAATAAGGGTTGAAATAAGAATCCGTGAAATAGTGAAATAACAACGAACTGGTTCACAACAGACCCGTAGTACCTTATTTCAACATAGGAGAGCGTTTCAATCGAGCACTTTTCGACCGGATCTGACACCATAGTCACGGCCTACTCCAAACCTATAGCAGGCCGTGGCCAAATGGGGTTTTGCACTGCGACTTTTTTCCACTCGCAGCGCCAGCACCGACAAACAACGAGCTGTCAAAATAATAAAATTGCAACATTATGAAGAAAACGAGGTAGGGCCTATGGCGATAGTAACTGCTCACCAGTTAAAACGATTAATGAAGGGCAACCACGTTGTGAAAGTTTTGTATGTTTCTTGTTTGTTTTGAAGATTTGTTTTCAAAATCAGAATATTTTATTGTCTGACAGCTTGATGTTTGTACATCGATTCATTTCATTTGTTTCATTGTTGTAAAGCAAGCTTGCAAGAAGCCTACGACGACGACATTAACAACAACAACAACAACAACAACAACAACAACAACAACAACAACAACAACAACAACAACAACAACAACAACAACAACAACAACAACAACGACCATATCCGGTTCGACTGGAGTAGGCCTTCTCTTCTCGAGCTCTGATTGGTTCGTCATAAGAAGTTGAAATAAGAAATGGAATTGAATCATTTCTTATGACTATTTCAATCCACTGTGACAGTTGTGAACCATAGCATTGTTATTGCATGTTCCATTTCGCTTAAACCTTATTGCTATTTCACTATTTCAACTCTTATTTCAATTGTGAATCCGCCTTTACATGCTATTTTCCATAATAAGAACCTAATAAGAAGAACTTCATAGCAACCATAAACAAATCACATACTTTACTCGACTGTGCATTCCACCCTGATACATACGCAATACTAACAAAATGTTTGTACTGCGAAATGGTATCGTTAACTGTTAATATTAAGAACGTAGTTGAAATTACAGGTTATTTTTACAACGATCTTGTTACTTTTGGATTTTATCATCACTCTTTTTCTAATCAGCTCCATTTTTCGTTGGATTGCCATTTTGCTTGTAAGTAAAGCTATTTGGAGTAGAACGCGATCATTTGTGGCCGTGAACATTTTTTAAAAGAAGTTGGCTCCATTATTCATAAATTAAATGGCGTGATCCAATTATTGTCTGTATATATATATATATATATATATATATATAACTAAGCTACGCAGACTTCCTTCCTTACTGCGCCAAATATCGATACACCCTATCCAAAAAGCTTTGTTTGTGTTCTTTTTTTCATATTCTACTCTGCTAGACACATTTATCACAGTTATTAGGCATAAAATATCCATTAAAAAATACGTAATGTTGTGTATTCCCTTTAAAAGTTTCAAAAGAACATGTCTATAATATTTTACTGCTTTACGAGTAAGCGTAGTGGCCATGCACTATAAAAGCGCTGGCCTGGTAAACTATTGATTCCAGGCTGCAAGGTCAACGTAGCTTAGTTATGGGTGGAATTCTGATGTGTTTTCATCTTCTCTTACATCACACACTTATATCGTCTCGAATGTCATCTTAAGCACAACATGAGACGTGAAGTCCAACTATAACCATGATCATTTACTGTTTCCTAATCACTACTCATCAAAACTTATGATTTTTCTTCTACAAATTACAACTATTCAACTATATGTAGGCTGGAAGTATTTTTCTATTGTGTTAAAATGTCGAAAGTTGAATACAAATATACAAAGTATGAGAAACATATCTAATGCCGACATTACACGACTCAATACTTTCGTCAAACTTATTGAATTCAAGAACAAAAGCGAATCAAAAATAGTTTGTTAAAAAACTGCAACAATGTAGCTTCTTTTAACTGATGCTTTTTTGTCCTTGAATTCAATAAGTTTGACAAAAGTATTGAACCGTGTAATTTGGGTTACAACAACCGTCTTCATTATTACAATCGGTAGCGAAAAGGAAGAGTGAAATATGTTTTATTATTTTACTAGATTAAAGGATTAGCTTCCTGAACATACAAGTATTTCATTTCAATGACTCAGAATAATTTTCATTTCGAGTTCAAACATATGTGTGGCGGGAAAAACAGGGCAGACGTCCCACGCAATGTTTCACCAATCAACCAATACAATGATAAATTAAATAACTCTCTAAATATTATCTTACCCCGCAGCATACATAAAATCAAATTTATGCTACGCCTATTAATCAATTTTGGAGCCTAAGTACTAGTACAAAGTAATATAAGGTAACACATTTTCGTTGAATCTCAGTAAATTTTAGGCGTTATTATTCATTTTCTGAAGATTTGACCATAATGCAGAATTGACCATGGCTGGAGTTAAAAGTGTGATTGTTTCAATGGTTTCATCTAGGAGGCCGTGGCAATCATTCATAAATAGTGATTTTTATTGCATGTGACCAATGACTATCTGTGACATCACATGCCGTTTGAACGGGAAACAGAAAATCGAAAACTTTGAACCTTTATAAAAAATATGACTAGTACATTTTTCAACTATTAAATAACGCTTCTGGTGTCTTTAAATGAATCTCTATATATTCTATACTTTTCCAGAGCTGTAGAAAATTTATGCACATACCCTATTTCCTCTAAAATGCAATCCTATGACTTTATCGCAACCGAACAAACCAAGCATGCATAATCACATTATGTCACGGAAATGCTTTTCTTATTCGCCGTATGCTATTTTCTAGTGTGTAAGAGCAAACCACAAGCAATTTATAGAGACCGAACGAGGTCAATCGTATTGGCTGGGTATCGTCTATGCGATCGAGCTGGCCCCACTAGTGCACAAGGAGATGAAGTGATGGGTGAAATATCAGCGGTCGGCGATATAGTGCACTAGTGCACTTTGGCCAAGAGTTGATGCTGAGAGAGTTGCCGTTGCAATATTAACCACGCTCGTTGCACTTCTTACGATGCTCAAAGTGCTTGGTCGTTGATCTAACACTATTACGAATTGGTTGGTTTAAAAGAGGATCTATAAAAGTAATGAGGTGAATAGTAAATGGATGTTAGATGGCTGGAGAAGCTATCCGCCACTCTGGTGTTTATGAGCTGTTTCCTTGGCAGATAACAACATAGGGTAAATGTTATCAGGCATGCAATATTTCACTGACCGGCAATAAGATATTCATTACTCATTAGAGCTAACGTTTATTTGAAATCACGTTTCATTATTATTCAAATTTACTTTTAAGTTCAGGCTTAAAACACAAAATGATAAAACACAATAATATTTTACTAGCGACAACGAGAACGATAACGGTAACGACAACGACAACGACAACGCTAACGCTAACGGTGACGACAATGGCAACAACAAGAACGCAGTTCATTATTTGGTTGATCATTTTTATGTATTGTTTGAATATTATTATTGCTGTATATTGTGTTGTATTGTTTGAGAAATAATGTTTGTCAAAAGTTTAATGAAGCGCAGATGGGCGGTTCAACTGGATACATTTTTTAGCAAAAATTACATGTTCAAGGAGGTAAGTAAAAGGTAACCGTAAGTGGACCCGGCAGTAATGGCAGAGGTAGACAATTAAATGTGTTCTGCATGCAACATGTAATTATTGATATGCTTGTACTTACTTACTTACTTTATTGTAATTAAGGCCAGTGTAGGGCTCTCTGAACTCTTTAGCCATGACAAGCCGAGCTAACAGTATATTTAAAACCAATCCACTAATCGATAACATGAAAACATTGTACGTGAAACGCCTCTCATCTCAGTTACGTGCATTGCTGTTTCAGATCTTATCTCAATAACATCTGTGAAGCCAAGCTATCTTGGAGGCGCTTATTATTCTGAATCTTGTATTATACCAGTGCTTCTTAAATGGAACTTCAAAGTGATTATATTGGTAACACGATCCACATAATTCAAATGACTGAAACGCAATCGTAACATAATTCCAAAAAGCACAATGTACTCAATAACATAAGTAGTGCCTTAACATAATGTTAAATATACTCGAAATGCTCACTATTATAACGATAAGTTGTACAAGTCCTTGATCAACTGTTACCTGCAAAACAAATTAGAATTCTTGCCGTATCCCTATGAGTTTCAATTATTCAAAATACTTTAGCCGCAGTGGAGTTGATGCTATCGCTTTCAAAGTGTGCAAGGAAGGCAGTTGTTTGTTTAATACCTCAAACAAACTCTATAACGGAAATTTCTAAAAAGCTTACGTTCATTGAATCTGTGGGAACTCGAGAGGTTCCATGCAAAGTAAATATCAGAACAAAGATAAGTTTGTTTTAATCCATTTAAAACTCTCGCTCACTCTTGCTTCTAAGTTTCATTTCATAGCATTTAATTTACGAGTATATCTGAAACGTAAACTTTTCAATTCAGTATTTACGCAAAGAGGTTTTTATTCATTAAATGGAATGAAAATTCCACAAGTTTAAAATCAATGAGTATATTTAAGCAGAATAATTACATCGTTTGATTCATTATCATCAACACAAATATTTTTAGCTATGTTAAAAAGATCCACATTTCTGAAATAGCTTACAATAATTCTTATTATAATTTGGTAGCGAATTTTTTTATCTGTGATTTTGGTAATGAATAATCAAATATCAGAATGTCGATTTCCTCCAGGAACAAATTTAATGCAATTAATATGAATCAGTGGGAAACCTGTTAATGAATAAATGTTATAGATTATATTTACTAAATAATCTTACCCAAATCATCGTGTACCCCTTATCACGGTACAAAAACACATACTGAAGGTAATAATGAAAAAACACTTTCTATATCCCAC
The DNA here is from genome assembly GCA_945910005.1 of Isoperla grammatica. NCBI lineage: Eukaryota > Metazoa > Arthropoda > Insecta > Plecoptera > Perlodidae > Isoperla > Isoperla grammatica. Next base: position 61,269,028 of record OX246737.1, read on the forward strand.
AATAATGCTGTATAGTGAAAGCAACATTCTTGACATACGCAAGCTGTATGCCAAAACTCTCCTTAAATTTGTGCATACTAATCTTAACAGATTTTTAAAAAATATCTCACCATTCGAAAACACGAGGAAATCACAACCATAATCTTATAATTCCCAGAGTAAACAAAACTCTAGCACAAAAACAAGTTGCATACCTAGGGCCAAAACTGTACAACCAAGTAAGTCCCACAAGAATTACGAAAGTGTTCAACATCTATTTTTAGTAACCAAACGCATAAGTGGATTTGCTCATTATCAGTTAATAAATAAGAAAATATTTTAACTCTCAAACCTCAACGCCGTAACGAATTAAAAAAGTTAAATAGGATAACCGCTTAATCAAAATAACTATCTTACGATTAAAAACCCGTGCCAATTGTTTCTCGTTTCTTAAAAAACACATTCTGCTTTCGAGTTTTTTCTTTTCTCGAGTTGGTAGATGAGTTGAATTTGATACCTCCATATGAGTTGAATGTAACTTTTGAAAGTTATAAAAGTGTTTGTTTTAGTTTGTTATTCGTAGTTATGAGATTTTATTAGTTTAGATCACATTATTATAACATATTGTTATTTAGAGTTTATTTTTAAACGAATTTCAAATTACAGACTTATTGTATAATAATAGTATTTTGTTAGTTGTATCTATATTTAATTTTTAACATGATAGGCCTATGTATGTTATATTGTTAAAAATTATGTCAGCACAAATTGGTATCCATAGCAATATTTTCATACAATAGCGCTGTCAAAGCTAACATTGTCAATAAAATAACATTGCTTCTACTAGTATTAAGTTAGATTAGTTTTAAGTATAAATTGTTTATTTTTTTTATCAATTAAATAATAAAGACTAAACTTGTAACAGGGCAACCACGAACAAGGATTCTTTACTTATGTGGTGGCCTTGATTTAATGATAAAATATCTGGAAATAATATGTACCTGTAAATGCCTAATAAATTGAATTGAATTGAATATTATTATTATTTTACTTATACACATTTATTCAATTAATTAGCTAACTGATGATGAATTTCATGACTTCGTTTGTATGCCTGAAAAACACATACTGTACAAACGTCAAAACATCGGAAAATGACTTCGCCCCTTAATTCCCCCCCCCCCCCCCCCCCCTTCCCCCCAGCACAGATATATTTTCATAATAACACTCCCATAATAACGTGATACATACAAAGCGATAAATATTTCAAAACGTAATTCATCGTAAAGCTGCGTACACACGGCGGATTTTGGCCTTACGACGATCTCAAGGCGGTCGTACGACCGTCGTGAGGCCAAAATCCGCCGTGTGTACGCAGCTAAAAATACTGACCAGGCAGAGATTGGAACGGGTCGTCGTACGATCGCCTCAAGACCGCCAGTGTCTGTACACACGAGAGATTTCCATCCAATTTTCATCGGATCAGTCCATCCGTCCGACCGCCTTGAGATCGTCGTGAGCCCAAAATCCGCCGTGTGTACGCAGCTTACGATTCGCAAGGATTTGAACTTTGAAGTAAATGCTGAAACATGATCAATCCCAGCTTAATAATTGATCGACTTAAGCCATGTGTTTCTAATTTAATTATCGCAAGACTGCAGGAGTATGTTGTAGAGTGATAGAGATGCAGGGGGGAATGAATAACGAGTTCGTTGAATGCGGTTTTACTATTTCATTTCAAGTGAATCCATCTCGGCTTTATATCGCATCTGCGCGAGTGTTCTTGACAACATCATTAATATTGCAAATGATAGTATGTGTATTCTGAACCGTCAGAAGTTGTTGACTGATACATCATTAAAAACTTTCAAATCAACTGCTACACCACTCAATACATACACAACGAACTCGTAATATCGGTACTCGTGACATTCCTACTGTTATTCTCTACAAAGATGAAAATTAATATTGAAGCTACGGATAAAATAAATACCTCCAAGCAACTGCATGCATATTACACTCAATTATTTTTCCACGAGAAATAATAAAATGTATGTGATGCGTTTTATTGAGTACAGCCCCCACTAGTAAATAAGCCTTTATATATCCTTTCATTTGATCGTATTTCACATACTGCAAATTTTTATATTGGTTGTATTCTGAACCGTCAGATGTGGATTAGTAATATCAATAAAAACAAACCAATAAATCAACTGCTGTACCCAAGAGATACACCAAGAGTTCCCGCCTTTGTTATTCCTGTATTTCCATGTCTTGAAATTATCAACCATTGAGGAATTATATTGAAGCTATACAGAGAAAATATCTCCAAAAATTAACGTGTGTTTTCTTAGTATCACTCCCATTGTTAGCAAGAAACCTTCTTTGGATGTATTTTAAATAATTTCGTTTCAACTAAACGTGATTTCACGTGATTACTTGACGTGATTATTTCTTCGTCCATCGTAACTCGTGTTTTATAAAATAATCTGGCCGACGGCTGATGACATAAACCTAAACCGTTAGCCAAACTGTTGGGGTTACGACAACACAACTTGCAGGCCAGATTATCTCGGAGGGTCGAGGGGGGGGGGGGGGATGTCTTCACAAACTATTTGGTGCTACTAAGTTCAAGGGTCTGACATCAAGTCTTACATGTCTTGTTATGTCTTGTCATGTCTTGTCATGTCTTGTCATGTCTTGTCTTGTCTTGTCTTGTCTTGTCATGTCTTGTCATGTCTTGTCATGTTTGGACATTCCTTCACCACTATTTCACTTTCTTGTTAGGAGACCAACCGTTGTTTTCCATGTCTGTATTGGATAACAAGAACTTCAGTATAAATAAACAAATAGAATGTAAACTATAGAATTTCTCAGCAGCCAGGTGACATCGTGAGTAAATTGCTAAAGGCTTCTTGCAGGGGACGTCAAGCACAATTGAACTGGTGGAATTGTCTATGGTTACAACGTTATTCGTGGCTTGTCCATCAGTTTAATTAATTGGTTTGATTGTTGTCGTGCTGATTTGCAAGAATACTATACCCTAGAGTTTGAGCAAGGTTTGATAGAATGACGTTTACGCAAGTAGATTAAGTCAGTTCACTTACTTTTGAAATAACTAACTATGGTTACAACGTTATACGTGGCTTGTCCATCAGTTCAATTAATTGGTTTGATTGTTGTCGTGCTGACTTGCAAGAATACTTTACCCTAGAGTTTGAGCAAGGTTTGATAGAATGACGTTTACGCAAGTAGATTAAGTCAGTTCACTTACTTTTGAAATAACTAACTAGCAGTTTAATAAGGAACTTCGCGATTTCCATAATGTGGAAACAAGACCTCGAGACATACAAGATCCTGCATACCATTAACGAACAGTACACGCGTATCATATTCTCAACCAGCGATGTGTATGATTTGAGCTGGATTACATGTCACAAGACAAACCACTCAACACCACCCGATATTGAAGGAACTTACCCACTGCTGATGGAAGCACAACGGACATTACCCTAGTTGAACGTTCCATGATGTACGTACTACGTACCACACTATACTTTATAAGTAGCTTTAGTTTATCGCCGAACAAAACACGAAAAGTATCAATGTTCAACAAAAACTATTGTTATGCACATTTCTCGAAAATTTTAAAGCGTGAATGCACTAAAGCACACTATATTAAACTTGACCATGTCCATTTTAATTATCTTAAAGTAAAATTGTGGCATAACTTGAAAATATACATCTGTTTTTTATTTTAATCGTTCATTTTTATTACGGGACACATATTATGCAGTTACATTTAGCCACTCGTAAATAATTAGAAGTGCGTTATTTCTATTCAGTGTAGCTTATACCCCTCATGATAAACAGAGCATTAAAACCGAGCGTTATGGTGGTAGACCTGGCTTGCGAGTCTGATAATAGGCGACGTGGGATTTATTTACGCGACCGTCGTATCCGCCCCCGGTACGATGACCTTCTGGAATTTATTGCGGGTAAACACGGTATCCGAGCACTTTCAGTTTCCGATTCGAACGAAGCAATTACTTAGGTACAAGTATGGGCTGGTTACGCAAATACATCTGGTCCGATGCTAACAGCAATTATGTATATTCATAGGTTGCCCTTACGTCACACATTTGCGCGTGGCTGCCACACTTGTGATCAAACTTTGACGTTGCCAAGGAGAAACAATAGAAACATAATGTGGTAAAACACAGAAATCTTCATATCTCTAAAAATGTGCCTGTTTTTTAAACAAAAGTGGTGTGCGATGATTTGTGATTTCTTAGTACTTATGTTTAATTTTTTAAAACCTAAATAATGTGATGCTTATTTAGTAAATTTGAATAATAACTCCCAATGATCTAGAATATGCTTAAATCAAATTGTGTCGCAGTCATGGCCGCTGTGACGTCACGTGGGAACTACAAATATTCTGGTAGAACATGACTGTGGGTTTGGTACACTAGGTTAAAATGAGTAGACCTACTTAAAACGGGGAGGGTGGGGGAGGGGGGATATAGGCTAACTGATAATTATGTTAAACCGTTGAGATGCACCAGACGGACCAGATAGGTTGATTGATTAACTGTGTGTGTGATTGATTGAAAGCGAATATTTGCTGGACCAATCAGAAGGCTGGTATGAGTAGCACGCCGCGTATGACGCGAGCCGTCAAACTCAAAATACTTCTAATTGCATGGTCGCTTGCCCGTTGAAATAATGTTTGTAAAGATTTAAAAATTTGTAATCGTTGATAAATTGTAATAAATTACAATGCCACGCGGTTTGCTTGTTAACATGAAAACGAGGCTTTAGATATGTTATTAGAATCAGATGAAGCTTTGTCACCCAACTTACGTATCCAAGTTATAAATAATATTGATAAATCCTCATACTGCAAACACATATTCTTCAAGATTATATCAGATATTTAAGTTTTTTTTAGATTAAGTTATCCTTTTTTAACAGATCGCTTTCACATTTCAATGAATATACATTTGATTATGAATATGAATAGGAATATGAATATGGATATGAATATGAATATGAATGTGGATATGGATATGGAAATGAATATGAATTATGAATGTGAATATGGACATGGACATGGACATGGATATGGATATGGATATGGATATGGATATGGATATGGATATGGATATGGATATGGATATGGATATGGATATGGATATGGATATGGCTATGGATATGGATATGGATATAAATATGGATATAAATATGGATATGGATATGGATGTGGATATGGATATGGATATGGATATAAATATAAATATAGATATGGATATAAATATGGATATGGATAAGGATATGGATATGAATATGAATAAGTATATTAATATGAATATCAATATGAATAGCCTACGATGGTACCTAATTATCTTACATGGCAATTGACAATCATTTACGTCATCACACTGGTCGCCATGCATGACTTCATGCTGCCATTCCATGTGATAAGTAAGTTGACCGGAAAGCCAAATGAACATGAAATTGTGTTCATAAAATTTTAGAAACAATTAAACATTTTAATCAATTAATTTTACATCTCACGATCGTCTGTGTGTTTGCATACCTATTATTGTGAATGAACAATATTGTCATTATCGTAATTATATACTCATACATTATACATAATTAATTTAATTGGCATTTACCACTATCGCATATCAAACCATGTCTAGTCCTCGAAATGCTATAAATCCCCCATATTATATATCCTCGGTTACAGACAGACGTCGACTGTGTATAAGCCCTCTAACGTAAACTGAGTTAATGGCATCGTTATTCTTGGTCGGTAATGAAATAATTATTCCCACCTTGATTGCTTTGCTTGGACTATCGTGACCCGTAGCTGCTGCCACTCAGTCCAGGATATATAAGACCTTGGGTAGACGCTACGTCCAATATGTCTTCGTGGTGCAGCAACATGGCGGGTTTTCCGTCGGAGATGAACAAGTACAATAAGAAACCTTACACGAGGAAATATGATCACAGTGGGCTGGGCTGTGTCGTGTCTCAACAAGGCAACGGATATTGAAAAAATATTCCGTTGGAGTATAACCCAGCCTACGTCTTCGATTAAGTATAATGAGGTTTCCTTTTACTCTTATTTTCGTTTGGAAATATGATACATTGTGTAGAGTCTCTGTCACATTTTATTTTATTATATTAAAGACATCGTAGGTTGAGTATTATTTAAAATTTGTTGGTTCCAGGTTTTTATATTGCCCTGTCGTAAAAATAAATCTATTCCTATCAGATGGCAAACGAACAAAATCAAAGTGAGAAAGACTCGTTTGATAGATTTCATCAGAAGTTATTTGGTGCAAAATGAGTTGTCTTTTTTCTAGCTCACTGTCTAAATTGAGAAATTCCTTGACTGTTAGCTAAAATGTCTCTCGAGATGGTATCACGAGGTGGCCAGTAGCATCACAACAATCCTGGATCTTAGTAGCAGTGTTCGTCCAACAGTCAGTGCGATCAAAACTCTGCCAGCTAAATGTTTTAGTTTTTAAAAACATCCATAAAATGAGACTTGTGAAGTGTGAAGCTTAAATGGGTTGGAATACTACTTTGTTTCAAATATAAAACAAATACAAATTTTGTATAACAGTTGTTTGTGTATATTATGAAGTCTTGTCCGCCGGTATAAATCAACCGTTGTACGGGTTCAAGAAAACGTTTATACACCGAAAACTGCGAAGATTTCGTTTTTTTTTCAATTTCGTCACATAAACAAAACAAACAATGAATTAGAAGTATGACACTTTCATCTTGCTTGTGAACTATAAGATTTCAAAACGTGAATGCTGTCCAACATTTGCATGTGTTTTATTTTTGGACATTCCCAGCTTCTCAAGTTTCATTATATGGATATTTTAAGAAATGGCAAAATCTGCTGAAAAAGCCTTGACCTAGTGCTTTCCTCTACCCTGCATTTTTCCTTTATGAACTGGTTCATCAACTGAAGTACTATAATATGATCTCCCGTAGCTCAACAAGGTTACATGACCAGCTTTCTCTACTAGTTCAACTTTGAAATTACATAAAGGTTATTCGATAGGACATAAAAAGCGTAACAATTTGTTTCTTGTATGTATTGGTTTTGACTCCAAATTACCTAACTGTTATTTCTCAATAGTTCAATTGTATTACATTTAACTACGACACATTAACCTCGCGCAATCGTATTCAGAAACGAACGACGATCGTTGTGTGCAGCTGAGGGTTTCGCCCACTTTATTTTGAAGCGTTTAAATGGTTTGTTGATAAACGTCATGTACACCAATCATTCATTCACATTCCATCCTTATTATTACAATGTAGACTCAACCTTGGCAGATGTTGTATTTAAAAATATTTAAAAATAATTCTCTGGCAGCGTATAAAAGACTTTATTGATGAGGATTGAGTCGCCGTGCACAATCTCGGAATAAACTGAGTCTTCAAAAAAGATCTCAGCGTGAAACACATGCCCACATTAAACAAACAACGCAAAAGTCTGTCTGCATGTCTACTAGTCTGTTTCCTGGGGCGTTTTGGCAGAAACCGACCATGCGTGAGGGTGTATGAGGAACTAGATAGTGAGTACTTATTTCAATATATAGGCCCCTACAATATGTATATTGATTTTCCACTGCACATTGTACCATTTCTACAAAGCTTTCGTTAAATGTACCGGTCTGCAAGTATCACATTCATAGTTTGAAGCCTATATAATTATTTAAAAAAATAATAAACGCAGGCTTATGCGGAGAACGAGCACACAATAGAAATAAATATATAAATAAAACTAAGTTTAAATCCTTATTGATATGAAAAGATTATGCTTAACTCATAATGAAATGCACGATGATAAAAGGAAAGAAACTAACGTTTGATAGAATGCAATAAAAGAAATCCGATCATTATATCTTTCCTTCACGGTCGTTCAACACCGATTTTCATCAACAAATCAACTCAAAGAAATTTTATTCCTAGATTGAAAAAAAGATTTCTGAAATGTTACATCCATTGCAAACGTGTAGTACACTTCTAAAGAGAAAAAAATACTAAACAGAAGTAATTTAGAATAATATGCAAAGTGCTTTAATCCCCATTTAATACAAATGCTATTCGTCTAAGTAAATCAAAATATTTCTACGGGTTTTATATTAAATAAATTATGTTTCCTATGTTTAATGAGAATATGACTGTAATATTGAATGGGGACATGTTGGCAAGAGCATACGTGTAAGGTTATTCTATGAATGGGTTTCTACCAAAGAAAGTCTCAATGTGAATTCTATTCAACTGTTAAGTGTTGACTTAGGATTGGGAATAGGATGTGCTCTTTAAAAGACAAAAGCAATTTACGTATATTTGCAGTTGTATACATTTGATGTAGTAGCCATCAGAATGTCTAGAATTATACTCGAGACAGTAATTCCAACGTGCCAACACCGACCTAAGATAACATTGTCTTCCTCGATTTATCAAAAGTATTCAGCACCGATAGAGGTGGCTCAACGGTAAGGCGCGAGACTAATACGGGAGGTCGCCAGTTCGATTCCGGCCACCACCAATCATGACTGAATGTATTTTCTGAGTTTTTCCCGGTTCGCAAAAGTGAGCGCAAATATAGCCGTTATACGAGTAATCTATAGGGCATATGACGGTGCCGTGATCCATCAGGCTCTAAACGGAGTATTCCGACGACATTCGGACCGCACTCTTATAGATACGATTCTAATTTGGAACAATTTTTTTCATTTTTTTTTTCTTCGTGTAAGCGAGATTTCTGTGATATTTATTATCTTCGAAAGAAATATATCTGAAACGAAATGTGTGTTATATAAACAACTTTTAACCACGTATTCGTCGAAATAGAATTGTTCTCAGTTACGTCTTCGTGGAATGAATCAATGATACCATGGCAACTACCATTCAAAAGATTCTTGGAATAAGCAGTAGAAATGCCAAGAATAGAATTGGTTCAATCTATCTGAATACGTACCCATATCCCGCCTTACATATAAAACATTAATGTCCTTCTTTGCTAGAATCTATGCATGCAAGAATGATTCAATCTGCAGATTTCCTTGAAAGCTGAATCGCAGTTCGAGGGGCGGAAACCGTTGAAATAAATGTAAAAGTTTCATAGGTACCGTAGGGCCCGGATTCACAAGAGGTCCTAAGTCTTTTTAAGTCTTTTTCTGGTCATAGCTCTAAAACTGGCCTAACTTTGAAGCTACTGTGATTTCCAGGATAACGTCTGAGCACAAATTGTAAAACGTATTGTTGCATTGTTCATTGCGTACTTGTTCTGACCCAAGGTCTACTGGATTTACTCCTAGCGGAGTAATTGCGAAGCGCACGCGCTGCGCGCGCGCTACAAGCGATCTAGTGGACCTTGGTTCTGCATGACCATGTATTACTTCTTCATGGGACATGGTCCTGGATTCACAAGTGGTTCAATGTTAGGCCGGTCTTGGAGATAGGACTAAAAATAGACTAAGGACCCCGTGTGAATCTGGGCCCAGGGAGTATAGATATTGTGAAACCATATTCTTGATTTCTCAAACATTAATCCGTTAAATAGTTTAACTAAAGGAAATACAAAGTTCCGGAATTCTTAAATTGTTTAGCTCTATGTTGGTTTTATGGACGAAATTACAGTAGATGGGCTCCAAACCTCTACACAAAAGTAATTGAATGTAAATTAGTTGCCTAGGAAAAATCAATATGTATTAATAAAACTATAGATCGATGGTTTACCATTGAGCATTAGAAGACAACAGGCACAGATAACAAATTATACGATCAGTGCCACCGGGGTTAAGCTAATTATATTCGTTACGGTTAAAAAAACGATACCAAGCGCAAAAAATATGACTGACAACAACTGACAACAACAATGGCTAAGAAAAGGATTGAATGAAAACTGAATTCTTATAATTGGATAAGCTCACATTGGTTCATACTTCAACATTGACCCATATAAGCATCAAGGATTTCCCTTTCAACCGCGCCAATCAACAGATACGCGTCCTTTAACATATTCGTAAATGTACGTTCGGCTTAGTCGAGTGTACAGGCGGTTTGGCCACACCCACCGTTACAGGTAACCAACGGAATGTTTTAAATTATCCCCAATGCACCTGTTTAGATTAGACGGTAAGAATTAGCGAAGTAGAAAATTAAGTTCACCTTGGACTTGGCTGTGTCGTAAGCATTAGAATACTTTCGTTGGGACAACTATAAATATAAACGAAAATTCTATGTTCGGTTATTATTCATATAGATAAGCACTATAAATACGGCTCGGGATCGAGTTACTTATCCGATGGATGACGGGAAGTCCGATTCTGAACAAGTTATCTTTGGCAGCGTATACATGATATAAAATTATGACATATTTTCATGTTTACACAAGTTTATTCCGATACCAATACATAGATAATTTTAAATATTCGTTTTTAGCCTGCCCAGTGATAATTCATGTTTTTCTTCAGGTAACTGTCACTCAGATTGGGTAGCGTATTTCGGTATAGAATAGTTGAAAAGGAATTCCCGAGGGCTGTTAGTGTATATCAATACTATTTTCCTTGTTATTGAGGAAAAGCGCGTAGAAACCTTTAGTCAATCCGTTATCTGTGCTTTAGTCATGATTGCCTCCCGAATTATTAGAGCCTCTTCGAGTGCCAATAAGGAGCCGTCTGGCGTCTGTACTGATCCCAACACAAATACCGATGTTTCAAACTCGTAATTGCATTGGTATGCGTGACGTACATTTCAGAAAACGCAGGCGTAGACGTAAATAGCCAGAACGTAGAAGGAAATATGCAATCTTAGACTGTTTACTTCTAGGATGGATGGCTCAAAAACACATCTGTCAGGCTCACCCCTTACGTGCTGAGGAAGAGTCAGTTAGCGAGCACAGCAATAAATTCGGATTTAAAAATAGAACTATAAATAACCGCGATTTCAAAATTTTATAAAATTGGATGTAGCCAATCATCGAAACCCGAACACAGAAACAGCAGCGACAACGCGGCTAAATTGAGCGAGCTGACAGCTCAATACCACTATACTATACCTTTCATCAGGCGTTTGCAATTTCCAGTAAATCATTTCTCATCTACATAATATATGATCCAATTTGAAAACCGTGATATAACAAGCACGCTAATTGAATAACTGAATACCCACCACCGTGCTAGAGCTTCGCTATGTAATTTAAATAACAATGGTTCACCAGACCATCACGGATAGCAGTTGTCACTTGATTTCTATATTTATAATCGCTATTACACGTATATACTTCAATAACACGTGGGCCATTTAAGTTATAAATTTTATTTTGGAAATACCTGATTTGTGTTTTCTGTGTGAAAAATATTAACCATTATGTGTTCGTCTTATTAATGAAATAAGTAATTTTAAATCAATCCTTCGCGTTACTGGAATTTAAACGCGTTTTTTTTTTTTCAAAATTGGATGTATGATTATATACGGACGACGATGGTTATCTTTTCCTGGAAATATCCTCAACGCAATACCTTAATTAATATTCATGACGTGTGCAATTCATCCAAAGTTGTCAATACAATTCAAGATTCTTAGAAAATCAAGCAAATACTTTCACATAGATTACTATCCAAATAATCAATAAAAAAAGAATGAATAAATAGATACATAGATACATAGATACATATATACATAGATACATAGATACATAGATACATAGATACATAGATACATAGATACATAGATACATAGATACATAGATACATAGCTACAAAGATACATAGCTACAAAGATACATAGATACATAGATACATAGATACATAGATACATAGATACATAGATACATAGATACATAGCTACAAAGATACATAGCTACAAAGATACATAGATACATAGATACATAGATACATAGATACATAGATCCATAGATACATAGATACATAGATACATAGATACATAGATACATAGCTACAAAGATACATAGATACATAGATACATAGATACATAGATACATAAATAAATACATAATTAAATAAATAATTACACAAAACTTGATTTTCAGTGGAAGAATTTTTATGATTTATTATGTTTTGAACAGCTGCTATGAAGGCTTTAAAGTCACCATTTACATCACAGTATTCATAGGTTGCACGTACGTCACATCTTTGCGCGTGGCGGCTACATTTGTGATCTAGCTTTGACGTTGCCATGGAGAAACAATTGAAGGATAATGTGGTAAAACACAGATATTCTTAGTTCTTTATAATCCAGCATCGTTTTTAAATAAAATTAGTATGACTGGTGATTTTGTATTTTTGTAATACGTTTACTTTTTAAATTATAGATAAAACCAATTCATTAAATTTGAATAGTATTTGCCAATGATCTAGGATTGGTCTCCCTCAATTGTGTCACGTTGGATTTATGAATAACCGGGAATATATGTAAAACGTATTTTAAATAACATGGTTGGACATTATGAAACAAAGTTACTCTATTCAAAATATACGTAAAACTTTTTTTAAATAACATGGTTGGACATTATGAAACAAAGCTACTCTATTCAAATTTATTTCGGAATAATATTTTACCCCTCTCGAATGAAAACACAATAGAACCCGCCCAACCGAAGCACCCTTGAAAATAATATCTCAAGAAGTACGGAAAGTGGTTTTCGTTCGGTTGGCAACCATAAAGAAATTGAATCACGAGATGCCCGAAGATAGAGAGCGGCCTTTATTTGGTATTGGTTCAGAATAACGGGAATGTCTTGTTTGCTAACACTAACCCTCTCGACATGTTAGGCCCTATAGCATTGTGAACAGTCCCACATGCATGTTGTCAAGCTTGGCGTATAGCAGGGCCTATGCTTCACTTCAAGTGGTGCCCGCGTCGAATGCGTCTCTCGCAAGAATGGAACCCACAAGAATATGACAACTAAAGTTTGTTACACAAATCCGTGATTCGTCCATTGCGTGGACAGGATTTTAGTCTAGGAAGGCTGTTGAATAAAACCGTAGAAAGAAGAGGCAATTTGATAGACACCATTTTGTATATGATTCAATTGACAGGTATACGTATTGATGAGTTTTAAAATGAAAGAGCGCAACAACAGAAATTAGTATTGACGTGTTAAAGAGTATTGACATAGTATCACTATTTCCCTAGCTCTCTTACCAGGGTGATACATTTATTATACAGCTTGATGGAAACATACTATACTCACATTCATCATTCTACACTTTGATAACATTCATACATAACTCACCTTTCTTGTATTAGTTTAATTAAATCGGTTTATCAAGACACTTATATAAAAATTATTAAAATACGAATTTTAATTGTTTAAAACATTACACATCTCGTAGATGTACGTTACGATGGCAAGAGGTTACCGTACACCCCTATTTTAGATGATGATGATATTTGGGCTTACCGTCTCATAGTTTTGAAACGATGTTAGTCGAGCCGATGGGTGGATGATTATGATATATTATAATGAAAAAACTTCACATGAAGTTCATGCCCATGCCAGGATTCGAACAAGGAACGCAATGACCGCGGTTTATATACTAAACCAATGTGTTTTGACCGCGGCCAACTACTCTGACACCTATTTTTGAGTTAACCCACTGGAAACTCCGTGCGACCGTTGCAACCTCACATGCTTCTCGGAAGTAAAGTTTCCATCCGCTTTAAAAGTGCATATAACTCCTTATCGCCAAGGCGAAAAAGGTGCGGATGTCACCACTCCAGGAGGTCTCTAAGCTAGTCGCACGTTTACTTGTAAATTTGAAAGTCCCGCACTTCCGAAGCCTACTTGCAAAATTGGCAACAGCTCAAAAAAACTCCTAATTGTACAACTCGAGGAATTTGAAGGGTTAAAATGCTTACAAATGTCGGCTCTTTTCACCGATTTTGCATCTTTGTTGGAAAAGGTTTGCACTTTTACTGCGGATGAGAACTTTACAAGTTTGACCAGGACGGCCAAGGTTGCTAGACAAATGGGCCATTTAATGCGAACTGATGTGATCTGAGACGTGTCCGAGTTATTGGGTTAGCTACTACGCGTGAAGTGGCAGAGAGGAATACTGCCCATCTGGATGATGTCAAGTGTGAGAGACCCTCTTAAAGCTTTGCACTCGACATAAATGTGTGCTTTACCCAGGTGGACAAGGTACAGTCATGCAGTTTATAAGGGCGAACACTTTCTGTCGTAGAATCCATCTATGTATAAGTGTTTCTAGTTTGTCATTGCATTGAGTGTTCCTGTTTATATAGCACACCAATAGGGAATGCTTATTAATTCTTAATCTTGGAGCGAGTTTACGAACTAAAAAAATATTCGTCCACAAGCTCTATGTAACAGAATACCGATTTTTCTAAGTGAATTTTTTCCTCCCATAAATGAAATAGTCATTAAATACCTATACAATTTCAATGAGTATGTGATTATTGGTTGATCAACTATGATGTAATGCCCTGCTATTCCCGCCACAATGATGTATACAATATTTATTTAAATTTTAGGGATGAAAATCTTTGGTAGGATAAAAAACGAGAAAAATTTAAAACAATGTCTTTATATTTAGAACGTTTGTATCTTATTTACTAGAAAGAAGCATAAAGACGATGAGCATGGATTGAAGAGAATGCAAACAAATGAGGATTATAAATAACATGGACAGTATACAAATCCGGTTTTAACGCCGTTTTCAATTTCTCAAGTTATCTGTCGTCTATTACATATCCGGTTTCTACTGATCAATCGGGTAAAGAACGATCCCAGGTATCAAGAAATTTCCTCTCCTCATCCACTCGGCACGGGTGAGACGAGTGCTCTTGTTAAGAAAGCAATTTTTGTAAGTAGCTAAAATTTTATAATTTCTCATTTATTTCCAAATATATGGAATAATCATGTCAAATTAACGAAAAATAAACTTTAAACTTTTAAAGTAGCTTGAAAACTGCTGTAATTAAAGCAAGTTGTAGCTTACTCTAATTACGGCAGTTTTCAAGCTATTTTTAAAATACAAACTTTATTTTATATTAATTTTACGTGATTATTCCATATATTTGAAAATAAATGAGAAATTTTAACATTTTAACTACGTCAAAAAATTGCTTTCTAAACAATATCTGAATGAATGGGTCATGCGACCTACCGCATTCCAACGCCTCGCGAGCATTCTCACCCATGCCGAGTGGAGGTGGTAACGAGGAGAGGAAATTTCTTGATACCTGGGATGTTTCTTTACCTGAAATGGACTTGAATTACCCCATACAATGCATGAATATATTGTTTGAATAAATAATATACATATTTATTTTGTATGTCTACCACTAAGTTACAAGCATTGATTTCCAGTAGAACATTATACCATTTATCATTTTCTTAATTTTGTATTATAAATTTATAATAATATTAAAATTACTAACAAAGTGACATTTGTTACTTCAAGAAACAGCATAAGCGTATCAGTATTCCTGGACCAGTCAACTAGTATCTATGGGTCTTATACATACCTGCTGCTGTCAGAAATCATCTCAATATCTGTGTATAAGCCTACTGTGCGTATTTACTGCAATAAATAATTATTGTTTGCGACCATAGCGAAGCTATTACTATTAAGGTATATCGTGGAGTATAAATAAAAATACCGCTATGAGGGGATCTCCATGCTGTATACTGCGAAGGATACCTCTACGTCAAAACCCGCAGAAAATTTTCATTTTTCAATTATATCTCAAGATTGAAACATAAAATCGAAAATCTGAGTGATCATAGCGCTGTAGTTTAATAATCTCTACAGACTGACTGATAAATATATCTAACATTATTATCAGTATGACCGTGACACAGTATTTTCATTAGTAATTTAATTAAATAAAATTCACCGTCATACTCATTCTAATGTTAAATACATTTATCATTCAGTCTGTAGAGCTTACCAAACCACAACACTACGATTGCTCAGATTTTCGATTTTGTGTTTTAATCTCGAGATATAATGACAAAATGAACATTTTCTGCGGGTTTTGATGTCAATGTATCCTTCGCTCTTAAGTTATGTAACTAGTGAATAGCAGAATAACATTGAGAGGGCAAGGAGTTCTCTTTACTGAACTTTTAACTGCGCGTTGTGTATCATGGGATTTTGACTATTTGTAATTTGTTTCGGCAGCGTGTGTGACAGATATGTTTCATAGTTGAGTGCACATACACTCTCAACAAGGATACTGTAGTCTTCAGTATTATTATATTGTAAAAAGCTCAAACTGAGTATACTCGAAAACCTCTCTCATGTCTCTCGTGACTTCAAACAGAATAAATATGTGTATTCATGCATTTTATGCATTCATTTATTCATTAATAAAATTACTGTTGAGTACTGAAAATGTCTTGGAAAGACAAATTGGGGAGTATTTCTAAGATGTAACGAACAAAAAGTCTATGTATAGTTCGTAGAGGAATAATTGCGTTGGATGTTCGTGGAGTACAAGGACAATGGAAGCGTCAAATGTAAAAGTAGATTAATATTGTAATAAATGCAACATGTTATTAAGGATATGTGTTCTAACGGAATGAGTACGTAGAAATGAAACCAAAACCGGCAAAAAGACAATAGTGAAGAACTGTTTGAATTACAAAACCACGGATTACATACCAGAAAATGTGTTATTATTTTCCCTGAATTTTGTATGTAGCACGAATATATGATTACACTATAATACGGCATGCATACATTAATACATAATTTCATCACACATATTTCGAAGCAATTATCGACACGAAGAGTATAATAGGTCGCTCTACGGAGAAAGAATTATCGGCCGCGCAAAGAACCCTCAGACATTACTTCTCAGACTGTTTACATCATCCCTATAGTATCAAGGGCGTCCATTAACATTGAGCGCCAGCCTCAAGGTTGGTGTGTTATTGAGTTGTAAACTACACAGCTCGAGCTAATGCATCGCGGAACGTGTATATACAGACTTACATTGTCGGTAGATGTAAACACATGTCTTGTTTACAAATACTCTTGCAAACATTATGCCTTTTAGCATGTCTTGCCTCACCCAACCTTAAGCACACGCCACACCCGTTCTACTTTAGTCGTCACGATGCGTGGCTAACGCTAGAACCGATTGACTGAAATTTACGGATGAATCCGTTATATTGTAGATTGGAAGTCTATTCATTCAATCGTCTACACTCTACAGCATAAGAGCGAGGTCGGGAATACTTCGATTAGATTGCGTAAAGCGTACACTGTTGGGTCTGTAAAAACCACCAGGACCCGGCTGGCCCCAGGGTAGAATAGGTCCAGGGTGACTCTGCCAGTCGTAATAGGCGACAACAGGAGACCCAGTCCCTTTCCCCCCAATGCCCTACTGAAGATTGCTCCTCCCACTTGGCCCTGCCCTCCCTTGCTGGACTCCCTTTATGACGACGCCAGCGATGTGCAATCAATAGATCTTATTCGGATATGTGGTGGTTTCTTATCTTCTTTCACATTTCAACCAATCACCGTCTCGATAATCCAAAGTTGTAAAAATATGGGACGTAAACCCAAATGTTATCATCATAAACGCCAGAAATATTATAACTCCGATTGCTTGCTGCCGACCTTTATGTTGAAACATTCAGTATTTCTGTTGTTATACAGGAAGTATACTCTGTATGGGCGCGGATTAGAATAAGTTAATTTTGTCCATGGTTACGGTTAATCGTTAGCGGCGATGAAATTTGGTCGTACTTTTCTCTTCTCCTTCTCTTAACCCATTTCCTGCTTGTCCCTCTCTTCCAATTACCCTTGACGATATTTGACCTAGCTGTCGAGTACGTACGCATAGTTCAAGAAAATAATCCTCATTATACATAAGTATTCCCAATATTGAAATTCCAGCGTTGTGAACAAATGAAGAAGCAAGGCGCAGATTTGTCAACAGCTAAATCTCATAAATAACCAGTTAGAAATTCATTCATTTAAAACCGTTGACTCTTTGCGAGCCAATGCGTCTTTCATGTAATAACCATAGAGATAGTAATGTTCTATGGTAATAACTTCTTCGTCGGTCTAGTAGGTTTACTGCAAACTTGTTTATACTTTATATCGTCTTCCGTACAATATAACCCGTATAATAACTACAGGACTACAGGCGAGAACACATTCACTAGGTATGGGTATGGGTATGGGTATGTCAAAACTTAAACCCTTGCATGAGTTAGGTAGTGAATTTGTTATCTGTAGTTACAGTATACCTACAAAAATCTCGGTTTCTGCTGGGGTAGATGGTGCTCTAGCGAATTATGAGGTAACCCGGCTTTGACTAGGAGCGTGTCTGACTTGGAAGTTCACGTACTCGCCCATTTGTACTTGTACTTGTGTACTTGACAGTAATGAATTTCCGAACTTGAATTCAGACTATACTCTCTGAGGGGGTGACATCAGTCCCTAAAAAGAAATGGACAGAAGTGAGTTTAAATTTGTCGCTTCGTAAAACGTCCGTAGTGGCGGACGCAATGAAGAAAATTATGCAAAGATTACGTTATACAATAAAGGTCATTGGAAGAACAATTATTTCAACTTAAATGGTGTTCAAGTTAGAAATATAAATAATAATTTGATAATTACATTTACAAACAGTTCCTGGTCTTCTGACAGCCATTTTAAGTTTGTAAGTCAAGTTCACGAGCACGCATGATTTTGTATGCCTATAAATACTTGTCTCGAAAACTTTTCACTTCGGACATCAACAATGACGGCACTTCCGTACTAAAGACAAGATTAAGTTCGAACTAAGTAAGAAGTACGCAATTTTTGCTCAATTCAGACAAGCCCTAGGAGCTATGTTTTAATAATAAGTTTTAGAGCTTAGGTGCATAGACCATCGTCAAAAGACGGATAGGTTGTCAATGCAATTACCCCCCCCCCCCCCACCCCAACCCGTTTTAATTGAAACAAATTTCTAGCTGTTCCAAACATTAAATTGTTATTGCACCATCTCTAGCGTTATTTGTCGTCATAAATATCATTCACCATAAGTCAACTAATTGGCAAACACAAATAAACGGATTGGTTACGAAGAACTCGCGTTTCCCTTGAATTGAAACCTTTTTTAAGCTATGGTTGCAGCTCGTAAGTAGTACTGACTGAATTAGAGCTAATAAACATCTTGACATAATAATAGTCTTGAGCGGTTTATAGTGCTATAGTGTTGAACCGACCTTACTGCCTGATACACGAGACTGAGAGAACAGTTTGGCCTTCTTTTTCAAAACTCTTGGCTGAAAGTCAGGAATTAATCTTTGCGTTCTAAATATTTACTCTCGCACGAGATACACACACGTTTCGTGAGAAATGTAAATTGAATTTGAATTTTGGAAGCTGAACAACAGCTATTGAATATTGAATAAAACATACTCGGAATGCAGACATTAATTTCTGTGCTTGGGATGTACCGGCACTTAAAGGATTACAAATTGAGATAAAAAGATACCTCTACAAAAGAAAAAATGTATTATGAGTGTTCTAACATTGTGATTGTTAGTTTGTTAGTGTAGACTCTCATTTGTTTCTAAATTATAAAATGTACAATACTTTAGGATATTAAACATAATTTTAACGATACGGTGTTTTCAACTCGCATTCGCATTCGTATTTAAAAATCTCTTTTGTATGAATGAAGGGAAAATATTTTTTTTTTGAAAAAATATAAATGGACATGAAAATCTACACATTGTTTGGTAATGTGATGTTGACGAGGCATAGGCTTAATGCACAGTCAAGTATCGAGTTAAGTACAGGATTTGTTGCTATGGAATTATTTTATTACATGCTATATAGCAACCATAAACAAATCACATACTTAACTCGACTCTGCATTCCACCCGTGTCAGCTTTTACAAGAAGCTCGCTAAAAAAATATGAAGTTAATTTTATGGTTCCGTTTTCGTGTCTCCCCAGACAAATATACAGGATGCTGGAAGACAGATTTGTATTTTGCTACAGGCGTATGTTGAGGAAGTCTAGAGAGCTAGAGCTAAGATGCTCGTTAAATGTTGTCATGCGTGCAATACAGAAAGCTAATTTGGGAAGGAATCCCATATTAGCAATATGCCGTGAAATGCTATTGAAAAATGTTTTCTGCGCCCACACACGGAGCCCTTACACGGTGAATATCACAACATAATAAAGTAATGCAAAGAAATAAGTTTCGAACTCGTTTTCAAAACATGTTTTCCGTGTGTCGCTGGCTTTTTACATGATTCGATGACAAATACGGGCTTTATGTCACATAGTTCAGTGGAGCTTGTTACGCCGCTTTTCGGCAACAACTCAACACCTTCCTGGATCTCTCACTCTTTCTTGTGTCACGTGACTTCCGTTGAGTCACTGCATGAGACTTGGAGTTGTTGCTCTAAATCCTCACTGGGGTTGACGTGCTTTTATAGTCACTCACCCACTTATGCAAGCGGCTTCCTTGACAGCAGCTCTCTAACTAATGGGTATATAGTGAGCGGCCATCTTATTGAGGCTGCGTTTCAAAGCTCTGACACCGGATGTGACGTCAGAAGCAGACGCCCCAAGCTCGTAGTCGGAGGTGTCGACATTTTAAGCGGTTAGGTGCCGAAAGTGTAGACAAGATTACGTCATTTACTTGCAATGGCAGATGACCGAAGCCACGAAAACTCGGTCAGTGCCTATATTAATGATTTTTTCCAACTGCACAATCTTGCTTGCAAATTAAAAAATATACCTCATCCGATTATGGTTGTAAGCTATTATAAATTAATACAAAACGTAAGTGTTATTTCTAGTTTTCTGACAAACCCACAAAAACGGTAAGATGTTAGTAATAACATTTGAGATGAAAACTCAAATTTTAAATCCGGACTTTGGAAGCATTTATCAACTGTACAAAATGAGATTTCCTACTGCACAAGTGACATTCCCAACTTCGCAAAATGTGTCCAACTGCACACTTATATAGGCCCTGCTCGGAACTGACGATAAAAGTACCTTAATGTGTAATCCATGATCTTAGACTTATATGAAATGAAATGCCAGAAGAGTTGAAAGGACATTTTTAGGTCGGTTTCATTTCTAAGATTTCCGATTTAAGGGTTAACAAAGTTGAATCAAGCCAGTAGCATCATGGCGTTCACAATCACATTACTAAACAGTTGATACCATAGCAACTTGTTAGCTCATTCCATATCATTCTTAGACCAGCCAATGAGTGGCGACCTTAGACTTATATGAAATGAAATGCCAGAAGACTTGACAGGACATGATTATAAATGATGACCTGATGATGGCCTGATTATAAATCAGGCCAATGGCAGCGAGCTTAGTAAAACAGTTAGGAAAAGACGAGTCTCGGAACAAACCCTTACCTAAATCGTAAATCTAAAATTAAGGGAAGTGTGTAAACCGACCTTTAGATGATTCTCGTCGATCTCGTTCGCGGCTAGCGGCGATTTAGTGGACCTTTGGTTGACCGTATCAGAGTTGGTAGAGACATTTCCCCATTTTGTTGTTGGGCTAGAAGCGTCCGATTAAATCATGGCGAGGAGCCACTGCCCATTGTTATGACAGTCTGAAATTCATAGTTTTCCTCTGCCCCAAGTGCCCCCTTGTTGCTAAAGATTTTGTTTCTATGTTATGGGAAATTACATTCATGATACTGGTACCTGGCAACAACGGGTATCCCCAGCTGTAGGGTATGACTATGAATATGTACCAATTATTGTGAGTAATAAGATGGCACTGAAAGTTAGTCACTTGTTACCAAACCAACCAAAATATTGTTATCGAATCAATGCAAACCATTCTGAAAAAAATATATGTTTTCCTTTCTACTTCCACATAACGTGTAATACCAGGTAATACGTTACTACAAACAGCTAGAATTTGTGTCCAGTGTTGTAATTCTGCTTGCTTTATATTTTAAAAATATATACCACACGTAATGTAGTGTATCACCATTGAGTTTGTTAGTGTAGGGTAGAGACCCAGCGGCCATTGGCGGCTCTCTACCAATAAATTTCCCGTGGACTCTAGTAGTGCGAGCGCGTACCGCTAGAAAGCGCTACATGTACCCACTGATGTCAGCGTTCCTGTGGAAAGAAAGGGATACTACGTAGTACGCGCAGATGCGACGTCAGAAGATCACGTGGTGTAGTCCGAGCCTAGGTCTAGGCCCAACTCTTTTAGTCTAGGCCATTACTAGGCTACAATAAACCTAGGCCTACATTAATAGGCCTACATTAGTAACGTAGTATTACAGCCTAGTCTATATAATGTATAAAACCTTATATAATGCGTTGTAATAAAGTATTAGCTTACTTATTGTTAACTTCGTGCCCGTTTGACATGTTTATCAGAACAAATGATAATGCTTTAATAACAATATCCACCGCCATCTGGATACTACTACCTTACCGACTTCGCATCTGCGCGTACTACGTAGTATCCCTTTCTTTCCACAGGAACGCTGACATCAGTGAGTACATGTAGCGCTTTCTAGCGGTACGCGCTCGCACTACTAGAGTCCACGGGAAATTTATTGGTAGAGAGCCGCCAATGGCCGCTGGGTCTCTACGCTAGGCTACACTAACAAACTCAATGGTATCACCTTCATAATCGGCCCTTGCCTCCTCGGCGCCCCGGGAAAACAGTATTTTGGCGCCCTCTTAAGTCCGTTTACAATTAGCCTGGAGGTGAGAAACCCAAAGCCCACGTGAGTCGGGGGCCCTCGAAAAGTTTGGATTGCTGGATTAGAATTTAGGTATTTAGTCTTATACCTTATGGATAACCTTTTATTTAATAAAGCCCCTCTAGTCATGGGCGCCGCAAGGGGGGGGGGGGGGGGGCGGGGAGGGGGAACACTTGCCCCTTGGATATCAGCAATTTTCAAAATTAACTGGTTATATATTTACGATACGCGCTATATGTGCCATTTCATATAAAGTATGTAAATAAAAAATAATTTAAATTCTATAGTCAATCCGTCATCCCTTCACGAATATGTTAATTTCAACGCGATCCGTTAAAGATCCACTAAACTCAAACATAAAGGTCGAGTCATTAGACGCTGACGCTTTTACGTGAGTCAAATGAAAATGTCCTATCACTCAACGAAGCTTCATTTCGCCCACAGCGCAGGTTTCGTTTTGTCTGTGACGTAGACTAATACGGGTTCGATCGTGTGGCTGAAATCCCTAAAATTAAACGCGAGAAACAACGTCTCACTTCTACGTCTCGTAACTCACTCAATTTAAGCCCGATTTCCAAATGAGTGACATTGATGTAATTTGTAAATCATTGTGATTTTTGTGAGTGTTGTTCTTGTCGATTCTGGTATATGCGAGGTGTTTATGATGAAACAAGACCATGTAGTCGCCCGCCCGCTAACGGCATGCGCGCTTTCTCGATACGCCCGGATCATTGAGACAACACGGTTTGACAGTCGGATACAGAATTTTGGTGCCAAATTCAATCGCCTTATTACAATTAATTCAGTCATTTGAAGCCTTGTGCGTGGTCTCGGTATCGTTTTGATTGTCTACATACAGTACGTACTAAGTATTTAGTGTACGTGGTTCAAATAATTGCTTTCAGAACCTAATTTAACAACCCAAAATCGGTTAAAAAGTGTAGAAAATAAAAAAAGCCATGAGAGTTTTCGCCCCCCCCCCCTTCCACCCAGATGGAAACTGTTATTTCACTTTGATCTCCCGCTTTAAAGAAAATTCTGGTGGCACCCATGCCTCTAGTGTGTGTGTGTCATTAAGTTACGTGTTTAGGGGTTTTGCACGTGTCTGTGAGAATTCCTCCTGAAAGTCTTCAATAATACAAACAGGCTCGACATGTTTAATTTAGCGTAGCCCATGTCTTATTTTTTTGTTATATGTATAGGCCTATTACGTGGCAGCAGAATGGAAGTTCTTGAGAAGCAAACTGGTTGGAATTCATAGTCGGCCCCTACACCTAGAGGCGCCCATTGTTACCAAGGTAACAATTGTTTGCATGTTATTTCCCATAAACAAAACAAATCCATAGCAACAATGGGTGCCCCTAGGTGTAGGGGCCGACTATGAATTCCAACCTGAGTGTGACAAAGAATTACAGGATTCTGACCGAAAGGAGCGCTAGCTCAGCACGTTTGAACTTCGTTGCCGTCTGGCGGGATATATTTGAACTCGGTTCTGGCATCTCAAAAACTATCTAGAACCCTTTGTATGAGTATCATCACGGTCTTACAACAATTAAAACTCAGTTTTCAAGTGTTATATCAAGGTTCATCGATTCATACAAGATCGTCATCCACTAACCTTGATTTTATATTTATAAGACCGTGATGATAATCATACAAAGGGTCTTAGATAGTTTTTGAAATGGTCTGAGCGAGTTCTTGCGGTGAGAATTCGAACTACACGTTGCACTTAGAATATATTGCTCAGACACGAGCAGACGAATTCCCATATGGATGAACTAGCCTATCTTCCCTAGTTTGTAATCTTTGAATTTACTTATAAACATATTTTTCGTGTTTTTAATACCTGAATTTTCTTTAAATATTTAATTTTGGTTCGAGCCCCACCGTTGGTGTGCCAAATCGTGACTGTACCTGACTAGCTCAGCCAATTCATAACACTCATGTCTGCTTGCTTCTTGCTTCCACTCCAGTATTCTCATGTAATTTATTCTTATTTCCAGTAATAATATGTAAAATCAACTACTTAGTGAGTGACCAAGCAGTCAGCTCCCTTCAGACGTCCACACTCGCCGAGCTCATGCCACCAAGACAAACTTGTTTTATATATTTTCTTTCGTATCCATGGATCTTTTTCTTTTTTAAATTTGGTCAACAATATTATAATATGACCTGTCAACAACCTCACAGCCTACTTAATACACACTGTATACCAAGCAAGGTCTACTTGATCTCCGCCTAGCGGAGGCTCGTCGAACTCCCAAGTTAGGTCGTCGCAAGGGAACCAAAATCGCCATTTTGGATCCCACTAAAAAAACTGTTATAATAATTAAATATCCGTTGCAGATCATGTAACACAATACTTAAAATACCTTAAAGAAAAATTTTGATAGAATATAATGATGAAGATTATAAAGTGTGATGATTTTTCCTTTTAAGGAGGTAATTCTATTTGACAGATCACTTCATTTGTTTTCTTTCACATTTCTCCCATATGAATAACGTGATTTTCAACATTGTGGAACGGACTGCGACGACCTAACTTGAAAGTTCGACAAGCCTCCGCTAGGCGGAGATAAAGTAGACCTTCGAATATCAAGTAGACCTTGTATACCAAGGTCAGTCGATCCCCTGGCGGAGGCTCGGTAAACCTCGAGTTCGACGAGCCTCCGCCAGGGGAAGGCACCGAGATTGGCCACTGATGGCGCTAGTGAAAACGAATGAAGCGCTCCAAGTGGCAAAGTCGCGCAACAACCTGCTGAAGCAGCGTCGTTCTTCCTACGTCAATAAAGGGAAATTGTGAAAATTGTTTAATTAAATATGGGTTTTAAAATTTTCGCGCAGATTATGAATCCCATCAGTAAATCTTAAAAAGGCAAGCCACCATTTTAATCAGGACACGTTTTAGACGTAAAAACAACAAATAACACACAACAAACACAAACAAAACAAGACAATAAAAGCCAAAACAAAAACACAAAACAAAACAACAATACAAAATAAATACACATCAACAATAAAAACGAAACAAACGCCAAACAAAAAACAAGATATATCACAATAATATCCAGCACTATTTTCAACCGCGGAATGAAATCTTCAGCAGTTTGTTGCTAAATTTGGCCACATACAGCGCTGTATGTACTAACACACGGTGCCTATAGGGAACCTGCAACTGACGTCACATCTGGACTACAACAATGGAACAATTGAATTGAACTGATGGACAAACAATCAGAATTGCAACCATACAAATAAAATCAAGTGTAACTGCTCGCCATTTTAAACTTGTAATGATGGATAACGACTAAGGACGTGTCCGAATTAAAAGTCTAAGGTCTAAGTCTAAGTCTAGGTCTAAGTCTAGGTTTAAATTATTTAGCATGTTCTAATTCTAATTCTTAGTAGATTTCGGACAGTACTAAACCTATTGCAGAGCCACCTATTGCGAGAAATTTGACCTAGGACGTGTTCGAAATAAAAGTCTAAGGTCTAAGTCTAAGTCTAGGTCTAAGTCTAGGTTTAAATTATTTAGCATGTTCTAATTCTAATTCTTAGTAGATTTCGGACAGTACTAAACCGACTGCAGAGCCACCTATTGGGAGAAATTTGACCTAGAGTTGAAGCATTGGTTCACAGCCTTCTCGACGGGTCAATCCGCGAATTGTGCCGACGCCTTTGGAGGTTAGGAAATGTAAAAGTATTCATTTTCCAGTATTGATGCAGGTTCTAGGCTCTAGAGTGGGCCTATCACTGTTTACATTATAAAATAATACTAGAGGATAGAATAATACTAATAATATACTTAAGTTACATTTCAATTTTCCGTCTTCCTTCTCGCAGCTGTTTTTTTCGTCCGCCATTTTAAGACTTATAACGAGCGTGCACTTTCGATTGCTAGGTCTAAACTTCGATTTAGACCTAGGACGTGTCCGAATTCCTCTTTATCATTGCTAACTCTAGGTCTAAGTCTAAATTTGACGTCATCAATCATCGGTGACGTATGAAGTACTGTCCGAAATCGTTAAGTCTAGGTCTAAATCGAAGTTTAGACCTAGCAATCGAAAGTGCACGCTCGTTCTTAAGTCTTAAAATGGCGGACGAAAAAAACAGCTGCGAGAAGGAAGACGGAAAAGTGAAATGTTACTTAAGTTTATTATATACATACCTCTAGTATTATTTTATAATGTAAACAGTGATAGGCCTACTCTAAAGCCTAAAACCTGCATCAATACTGGAAAATAAATACTTTTACATTTCCTAACCTCCAAAGGCGTCGGTACAATTCGCGGATTGACCCGTCGAAAAGGCTGTGAACCAATGCTTCAACTCTAGGTCAAATTTCTCGCAATAGGTGGCTCTGCAATAGGTTTAGTACTGTCCGAAATCCACTTAGAATTAGAGTTAGAACATGCTAAATAATTTAAACCTAGACTTAGACCTAGACTTAGACTTAGACCTTAGACTTTTAATTCGGACACGTCCCTAGACTTAACGATTTCGGACAGTACTTCATACGTCACCGATGATTGATGACGTCAAATTTAGACTTAGACCTAGAGTTAGCAATGATAAAGAGGAATTCGGACACGTCCCTAGAGTTGAAGCATTGGTTCACAGCCTTCTCGAAGGGTCAATCCGCGGATTGTACCGACGCCTTTGGAGGTTAGGAAATGTAAAAGTATTCATTTTCCAGTATCGATGCAGGTTTTAGGCTTTAGAGTAGGCCTATCACTGTTTACATTATAAAATAATACTAGAGGTATGTATATAATAAACTTAAGTAACATTTCACTTTTCCGTCTTCCTTCTCGCAGCTGTTTTTTTTCGTCCGCCATTTTAAGACTTATAACGAGCGTGCACTTTCGATTGCTAGGTCTAAACTTCGATTTAGACCTAGACTTTACGATTTCGGACAGTACTTCATACGTCACCGATGATTGATGACGTCAAATTTAGACTTAGACCTAGAGTTAGCAATGATAAAGAGGAATTCGGACACGTCCTAAGTGAAAGTTTTGTATGTGTATTTGTTTTTGTTTTGTTTTGTCTTACAAAATCAGAAGAAATTATTGTTTGACAGCTTGTTGTTTGTCCATCGATTCAATTCATTTGTTTCATTGTTGTATGTTATATTTTACAACCATTCTTTGTATACAAACAATACAAACAATTAAATATAGGAATGACTCACATGTTTAAAAAAGGCATTTGAAATGTACAGACATAATGAAACAACTACAATAAGAGGGGAGCGTACCTTATTTACCAATAAACTGGTATTTTCCTATGAGATAGGATATGACTATGAGCAAATATGAGCGATAAGAATTTATAAAATCCACCGTCCCCGTCGTTTGAATCATTAATTTGTGCAGCACACGGCTGAAGCATTACAAGCATAGATAGGTGTAAGAAAATAGCAATCTGCAAATTGAGCACTACATTCCTCAATTGATAAAATCAAATCTTAATATGATTGCAGTGTAATATTGTGGCCAACAACAGGTTTGCTCTGCCTCCGATCTTGTATAGCTGTGTGTTGGAACTCCTTATCAGGCAACATTCCTGACTTTACCACGACTTGCCGACTACCGCCCCACTCCCTGGTATTGCAAGTGAATCTTTCTTGGAGTAGACAAACAACGTTCAGGTCCCTTAGGAACTACATCGTCAAACCTTAATGGAGGTAAACAGTAGGCCTACTTGGAAACTCAAATATATTGACATAAGCTTTAGACCACGTGTTCCACCGGAATGTATGTTACATATCTAGTCTGCGAAAATTTGTGCACGAATGTTCTATTGCGTGAAAACTGACTGAGCGAATAATAAAGTTCGTGGAAAGTCTTGTTCGCGAATATTCTAGTCCGCGAATTTTCTAGTGCGCGAAAACTTAAGTCCGTGAGTGGTCTATCGCGCGAAAACCGCGAGTGATCGCGCAAGTGGTCTATCTGCGCGAAAGTTCCACTGAGCGAATAAGTTAGTTGTTTCAATAGCCTAGTGCGCAGTCTTGTGAGCGAGTTCTCTAGTGCGCGAATGATCTAGTCCGCGAAAAATCAATACCGGTTTTATCATCGCGTTCCAGCAAAAACATCGAATTATGTTCCCGGTTCCATGTTCCTTCATCCTCTTGGTGGGGGTGTTGCATTCTCCAGCCTCCCTTTACAGTTCTTGCAGACACGGGTACCACGTGCAGGTAGGCAACTCTTTAGACGTTTGTGGATTGTTTTTCATGGTTTTTCACATCTCTCCGGCGCACAGGAATGTGGTTGTAGAAAAGGCGTTTGTGCCAGAAGTCATCAATGGTTCATTTATATAGATTTCATTTCTTTTATAGTTCTTATGAAACTACATTGGTGTTATTACATGTTAATACTCACTTTTTCGATGTTGCTCAGCATTCTTCAGGTAGGACTGAAAGAGTAATTCAACCATAGGCGTGCGCAGGGGGGGGGGGGGCAATTGGGGGGGCAGCGCCCCCCCCCCCCCCCCATTAGGATAGGTGAGCCTTTTTTTTTTAAATAGAATTTGGCCCAGGGTATACCGTATACGCCTGCCGATCGTAAAATACGAGAAGAGGACCTATAGCACCTTCCTCATATTAAATATATTCCTCATACTGTCACTGTTGCTCCAACTGCCTTGCCCGTTTGACCCGGGAAATAATAGGTCCAGAATAGTGCCTGTCGTAATGGG
This sequence comes from Isoperla grammatica, assembly GCA_945910005.1. NCBI lineage: Eukaryota > Metazoa > Arthropoda > Insecta > Plecoptera > Perlodidae > Isoperla > Isoperla grammatica. The sequence goes on from OX246737.1 coordinate 61,298,470, forward strand.
TGACAAAAATGCTGACGCCTGACATAATGGTTCTAATCTTACCTGAAGTCCTAGATTGGAATGACGTTGGAAGCAGCTGTCTGGCCTCAACATCAACTGTTGCCTTACCGCCAAGATTTTGACTGTGGGACTGACCACTTCCTTCACTTTGTAACAATGATATCACTGATATCCACAAATAGTTGTGTGAAATTAACCCATTGAACAGACAACCTGTTCTCCTCCTAGTACGCTTAAAAACACGTTTAAAAATGCATGTCTTTAAAAAAACCTCCTGCGGAGCTTTTTGTGGGGGGCATCCCCCCACCACTCCCCATTGGCGCCGCCGTGAAGTACTTTCATTGGGAATTTATTGTGCCCCCCCATTGATCAACCTCTGCGCACGCCTATGAATTCAACACAGTCACTTGTCAAACCACCGACACCAGTACTTGTGGTCAGTGTGGGCGTGGTCAGTACTTGGATGGGTGTCCGCTTGGGAACAGTCTCTAAAACCTCCCTACAAGACTCTCATTTACTCACAGATCAACCGAATTGCTTTTTTTTTTAAAGTGTAAATAACCTTTGCATATTTTTCTTAGAACTGTCACCCAATACAATAATACCGTAACTCAAGGGTTGGGATCAGTGTATGTACATTTATTTCATTTTTATTGTGTTTAATTTTTAGTTTATTTTTCATTTTGTCAACCCCTGTGGACCAAGAGGGATGGTGTGACGCACCACCCCCTTCTCCTCTTCAAGGTTTCTCGTCAGTCGAGTCAAGACTCCTAACTGTATCGGACTGGTGGGAACACATCCGCTCCAGCGATCTTTTAGTTTCATCAATTGTAAAAGTAATATCAATAAATATAATATTAATAGTAACCACCACAAGTAGTTAGGTCTAGTTATGTGAACTAGCTTGATTGTTTTTACTGTTTATTATCTGTTTTAATATTGGTCTTTATACAAGAAAAGTGTACCTCCAGTATTTTAATTATTGTTTAATTTTTAACCTGTGTGCTCCAACACAAGTGTGTTGCTATTAAGGAGTGAGAAACAGATAGCATTATTTCTGTATTCTGGTATATTTTTAACTTACGCAACACATAGAGACTGCTGCTAATTTTTTTTTAGCTAGATGGTCCACATGATCATCCCAAGTTAATCGATCGTCCATGTTACCCCCAAGAATCCCATAACATTTACTTGATCTATATCCTTTCAATCCAATGTTTGAAGATGAAATTCTTGTTCTGTTTTATCCCTGGTTTTGAAAATCATAAATTTTGTTTTACTAACATTTAGTATTAAATTGTTTAGCCTCAGCCATTGTGCTACTTCATCAAATCTATCTACCTCCAGTGTCCTAATATATTTGTGAGCTAACACTGCTGCAGAATCATCCGCATACTGTACGATACTTCCCGACGATACTGACTTCGGTAGGTAATTTATTTTAACATATTATCATACCATGTTTAATACACTGAATTTCGTCCGATCACCTAGGTTAAGCAACATCGGGCGTGGTCAGTACTTGGATGGGTTATCACTTGGGAACACCACGTGCCGTTGGAATTCCAAACTTTTGCTTTTTTCAATTCCACTTACTTGAATGAATGTAATTTATTTTATTTCGTTTAAAAAGCAGTCGCTCTAATGCAGTCTAGATTTTATCACGATCATTTTATGCCATGACTGCACTGCCTGCACGCGTGAAACCATATTTATTTTGTTCCTAATATTAATACAGAAAATATAGCATTACACAATATAGATCTATGTATCGCATTAGTATCAGAAAATTGGTGACTTTCGTCGTCAACGGTCATACCATGTTGAATGCAACGGGTCTCGGCCGATCACAGAGGTTAAGCAACATCAGACGTGGTCATACCTTGTAGGGATGCTCGCTTGGAAACAACAAGGTGCCGTTGGCATTCCAAACATTTGCTCATTTTCTCTCAGTTTTATTTTTGAATGAAAGTCATTTATTTTATTTTGTTTAAAAAACCAGTGACTCTAATACAGTCCAGATTTTAACACGTCATTTTATATCTTGACTGCACTGCCTGCACGCGTGAAACCCTTATTATTTTGTTAGTAATTTAATAAAAATGATATAATATTACGCACTATGGACCTATGTATCGCATAACAGAGAATTTGTTACAGTTGTCGTCATCGGTCATACCATGTTGAATACACCGGTTCTCGTCGGATCACCGAAATTATGCAACATCAGCGTGATCAGTACTTAGGACGGGTGGCCGCTTGGGAACACTACGTGCCGTTGGCATTCCAAACTTTTGCTATTTTTCTTTCACTGTTACTTAACTGAATGAATCTAAATTTATTTTATTTCGTTAAGCAAAACAGTGGCTCTAAATCAGTCAAGATTTTAACACGCTCATTTTACACTGTTTGCACTTCCTTTACGCGTGAAATCCTTATTTATTTTGTTCCTAATATAATATAACATTACACAATATGGGCCATGTATCGCATTACAGAGAATTGGTTACAGTTGTCGTCAATGGCTATAGACCATGTTGAATACCCCGGTACTCTTCTGAACACCGAAGGAGCATCATCGGACGTGGTCAGTACTTGGATGGGTGACCGCTTGGGAACACCACGTGCCATTAGCAATTCGAAATTTTGCTCGTTTTTTCAGTTTCAAATTGAATGAGATTTTATTTATTTTATTTCGATAAAAAAAATTTGCTCTATTACAATCATGATTTATACACGATCATTTAAGAACATGATTGCATTCCCTACACGCGTGAAAACAATGTGTATTTGGTTCCTAATTTATTTTGTTCCTAATATTAAAAAGACAATTTTCACTATATGTCCTATGTTTCGCATTTAAGTACCAGAAATTTGGCTCATGTCGGCTTCAACGGCCATCACCGAAGTTAAGCAACATCGGACATGGGCAGTACCTGGATGGGTGACCGCTTGGGAACACCGCGTGCCGTTGGTAAATCAAACTTTTGCTCATTTTTTTCAGTTTCAAATTGAATATATCGTCATTTATTTTATTTTGTTCAAAAAATCATTAGCTCAAACACAGTTCAGGTTTTAACACGCTCATTTCATACCATGCTGGTATACCTGAAACTCATATTTATTTTTATATATTTATTTTGTTCCTAATATGAATTAAAAAACATATTTCACAATATTCACACCTATGTATCGCATAAGTACCATATTATTGGCCAAAGTCGTCGTCAACGCTTTTAAAATATATTTTATATTGATAAGTAAGTAATTAATTGATATTTGTTCATTGTAAGACACCGATTTTTATTTAAAAAATTTATTTTTGTTCTTGGAGTATCCTTTTCATATTTTCATTGTTATAATAATTTGTTCATTCTGTTTAAGCTAAGAACTGCCTTGTTTAAACTATATAACAGTCCACTTCCATAACCTTGAAAGCAGATACTGCACAATAACTATATTATATTATATAGCTCCGTTAGCTAGTGTGTCCTATTATTTTTGGAACATCGCTCGATATGTTGAAATACAGAGTTTTCGGTTTAAGCCGCGATGGAACGATATGGGTTTCGTTAGGAAGCACTTGATCGTAAAGCCATTAACTGCGACTTGAACACAACTCGCGTTAGTCACAGAGGAGCAGTTACGTGGCTCCATTTTACAGCTGTTGCGTTGTCTGCTCGCGAGAGTTGCTGACTTGAACTCACTCGACAGTTCCGTTTGATGAAACCAAACCATTCACGAGCTTGAGAGCACGTTTTTGTAAGATATCCCGTGGTTTTAAACGATCATAATTTCATTGAAGCAGTTTTAAAATTTTACACCCAAACTTAGCTATTCTTTATGCATTTTAAAATCTTATGATTTTTTTGTTTGCAAGATATTTATGTGCATTGACAAATTTCTGATATCCGATTAAAAGAAATATCTTTAATGTTTGGCAATTTATGCAGCTTAAGATCCTAAATATAAGAACATTATTTTCAATCCATAAACCACAGGGCAGAATGACAACATGAGAAAATGACGATAAGTGATGACGTAATGAGAACTCAGACCAGACCAGACAACGCCATTCACAACCAGTTTTAAGGCATAAGGCGTAAGTCGTAAGGCGTATGGTTTAATATTGCGAAGTGTATGTTTCAATTGAACTGGTCATAACCTGTCGCAAGGCGTAAAGTGTTAGACGTATACGAAGTGCAATGCTTTTTTTACTCCGTACACCATATGGCATACACATTACGCCTTACAACTGATTGTGAATGGCGCTTAAAAAGTGTCTATATGTCATGTTGCTAGAAAAATCCTTCGCGTTTCTGACTACTATTCGTTATGGGTATGTCGAATTTGAGTTTACATATGATAAACACATTTTTTAAACTAAGCTTGATTTATTTTTACTTAAATTGTGATTCATTTTATGGGTAATAGAGTGAAATAGCGCTTCTTCCTGAGAGAAGAGAAGGTTTACTCGCAACCTATCAAAGTCACTCGCATAATGCGAACAAGCAAGTAGAATTTGGAAGTGTTTTATATTCGGTTATTTGGTTCGATGTCACATCGTCTACAAAATGACATCACTCACAAAGCACCAAACCTCTTTAATCATCTTACTTGGTGGAAGCATAGAGATCGATAAGTAAGCCTAGGTCGGAGTGCATTTCATCACTGTGGCTTCTTTCAAATTACATTTTGACGTATTTCTTCTCGAAAGATGACAGTGGTGGGTTGCCTTTTGTGAATACCATTGTGTACGCTGATATTCTGCTAGTAGTGATCCAACTACGGCTATGTACTCCCCTTTTCTTTTGTGCACCTGTAATTTTTAATTCAAAAACCTTTTCGTCTCACCCGTGCAAAGACCATTCCATGATAAGGAGAGAGTACACAATACCCCAACTCTTAGTTAACCCTCCTCTTCTCTTCATCTTTCTGTTCTCTTTGCATTAACTTAAACTTTTTTGGTTCTTTTCCCTTACAGGAACGTAAATCTTATTATTCATGTTTTTTTTTCAATAGTAGTTTTGTTGTATCGTGTTAAATTTTGATATTTTATTTTATGTAGTGTTTACTAATTGTTTCGTTGTAATTGAATGGTTTTATTCATTATCCTCCCTTGTTAATCTGTCTTAAGCTTCTTAGGTTTGACACTAAATAAATAAGTACATTAATAAATAATGAGTTATGTGTCTTATAGATTGCTCTGATAACACCCCCCCCCCCCCCCACTTTCCCCAATCGTTCATCAGAAATATATCTATTATCGCGTATGCAGTCGTCTCTAGTCATATCACTGTTGGGTTTTGTAATTTGTAGTAATGAAGAAATGATGTTTAATACTGATAGTACTTAAAGACTGTACAAAGTCCGCATATCTAGAGTGATAGGTTATTGTTGGGTCCGATACCGGTCTGTGGGCCCCAAACGAATAAAGGTATGACGAAAACCAAATTTTGCACCAATTTTGCTCACCTTCCGGAGCATCCTCATTCATAAAAAAAATTGATTCTACATGATTTCAACATGATAAAAAATATAATTATATATATAAATTAGTTATTATTAAAAGTTCCCGACGGAAAACAATAAGTTTGCGTCACAACATTCCAGCCATTGATGTAGACAACTGAGTAAATTTTCACTACCTTGGACAGTGACCACGTAAAAAAAAAAAAAGTTTTATTTGCAGGATAGAAAATCACCAACAAACGATACATCAACAATGTCTTTAAACCAACAAATAAAAAAAAACGTGATCATCGAAATTATATCAACAATGTATAATGGAAGAGTGTCTTATGTGGCCATTAGGTATACTATTCAATATTATTTTTCTCGAATCCTAGATAGATGTACATGAAATCGCATGTGTGCCTTATCTGTAGCTCTGCAGTAGCGTCTGTTTACACGCAGTGTCCCACACAATGTTGTATTCGAATATCGGTTTGTTCCTTGTTAAAGATGGTATTGTAAGCTTTGAAAGGAAAAAGTCAAATTTAACATGATTGTTATCACTAATTATCTACATTTGAATTCCAACATCATTACAGTGTTTTGAAATAATAAAATGCATTAAAAAACCAAACAAAAATACAAAAAATTGCAAACAAAATAACGGCCAAGCCCAAAACGTAAAAGATAAAATTATAACCAACCAAAAAAGGACACACAAAAACACCCATTTCAAAAGAGACTCAACATTTAAAATGATAATATCTAAAATTATGGCCATAAGACCATTATTAGGGCGCGACAGCGGCCTTATAAGTTTGCACCAGATTTATGTATGTATGTATGTATGTATGTATGTATGTATGTATGTATGTATGTATGTATGTATCCGTTCGCATTTCACGCGCGACAAGAAAGATGTATTTATTTGAAGTAGAAGATATTAACGAATATAAATGAAACTTGTCAATAATGATCTCAGTAGAATGACGTATGTGTTTTGTAAATCTCAATATTTTGAGCCGGGCGTAAGTACCACTAAGTGCAAGTTTTGTAAGACAACAAAATTTGTTACTTTGCACATCGCTACGGTTTTTTAAAAAATGTCTGCTATCAATTTTGCGTTATCATTATGAAACTCAAACTTGACCTGTAGTAATCCTTTGACTTTAGAATGGCGTAACATTTACATTTCTGACATTTGTATTTGAGACGCTACGTGTTACAGAAAATTCATTCAATTTTAAATTGTGTTTTTGGTTTTACACTTTATGGCCAATCTGAAGTAATGTTTATGCATTGTTACGAAAAATACGCATTCATGTTGTAAATCCAGTCGTATGTGATAGAAAAAAACAAAATAATACATAAAATATTATCCAGGGGTGACTAAACAGGTCAAGTTTTGGCCCGCATTTTGGGCTCGGCAAGATAAATGAATTTATTTCTGGTTGAAGATTGCAACCCATATTACTGATTTTTTGCATGGCATTTGTCACTAAAGGAATGTAATAGTATGTAAATTAGCAATGCTATTGGTTGAAGGATAGATGATGATAGATTCTAGATTCTAGTTTGAACGATCCTCAGCTCCAGCCTCGCGCTATAAAGAACGACAAGTGGAATGCTCGTGTTTACGTGTGCGTGGACAAAATGTGGAATGACTGTTGTAGTACACTTACGCAAATGAGTCTTCCATTGTTAGATGCCCAATTACTATTATGGCAATGCAAAAACCGAGGATTTGTACGGTGATACAAAAAGCAGTCTGGCCCAGATCGTATGTCGCCATGCTTCAAAGCCGGATTATATGTTAGTCACTCAACGATACTACCCTTGCAAAATGCATATGGCTGTTATTGAAATAAAACCGTGAAAGTTGTAATACGGAAAACTAAAACATGATATTAATATTACACAGAGCTGTATTTATTTGGTGTATAGGCCTACACTGTAAAGTGTAGGCCTATATTACATACTAAGATTTTATTAAGTGTGTACAGTGTATCATTTTTTCTTTCTAATATTTGCGGTATGTACCCGATAGCGCAATTAGCAAGAGATTTGTATGTACGGCCGGAGTTATAGCAGTTGCAACTTTGTAGTATACTTTCGTATGACACGACAGCGATTATCAAATTCGTTGTATTACTTTGAATATATTTATTCGTATGTATCACTGATTAATATTCGCAAGAAACCATGCACGTACCTCTCGTTACCAGAACATCAAACGACTTGATGATAGTAGAACCTTTATTAACAATATCGGTCTCTACAGCCAAAGCTCTTGCCATTCGACACAGATCAATAACAAAACATTTGTTAAAAACAAAAATTGAAATTGAAGCAATTAGGTAACACTTAATGTATGTTTTAAAAAGCTAATAAGAAAGTGATGCCTAAAAATAGAAATAGATGAACGTAAAATGCATAAAAAATATCTTCGGTGAAGCTTGCACTCAGCTTGAATAATTTTCGAAACGTCTCGAAAAACAAGGTTCTTGTTCAACTATCATAAGACCTATTACTCTGATATCTGTAAGATTGTAATAGGTCGTATAGTAGGAAATAGTCGGGTTATAGGTATGCTTCTTCATACGGTCCACTTTCTCCGCTTGTTCCATGTGATCCTCAAACCGGACAGTTGGATATAAAATAAACCCTTCCGACTTCCCCCTGTATGTATTTAATTAATTGAAGTTAATTGATATGTTGTGTGACGAAACGTCAGTAAACTGTGGCTTCACTGTAAAAGCACGCTGCCAGCTTATTGGTTAATGGCATCATGTTTAGTGGCAAGTGAATTATGAGGGTCTGTTTCATATCGGGGTCAGACACAGGAGGCGAAGAGGGAGGGGGAATCTTACCATGTGTTTATACAAAAAACGGAACATGCACCTAAATTATCGTATAGCTCGCAGTTTTGACTGTGTCGCCGTGATAGAATTCATTTTGCCTATCTGGACACTGTTCGTCACTATGTTCTAATGCCACAACAGTATGTAGAAACATTATCAGATTATAAATTTCAGCCCTTACATGACATGCATAAAGAAATTAATATATTCATATAGTAGAAATAGCATTCATTCTCCTTTTTGCAAGTCCAATTTACAGGTAAAAAATCCTAATCCTAATGATGTCGGGATTGTTTTATGGGAGTTGTGTCTCAGGATTCTAATTATTTTATTTTTAATATTATTGGTTCACCAATAATAATTATTATTTTTATAATTTTGGTATGTAGTACGTGTCTTGCCCAAAAGTCAAAGTATCAAAGCATTACGTTTTACTGAATTCAAATTGTTTTATCGCACTTAGAACAATATCTACGAAATCTGTTATATTTATTGTTTCATGAAGTTTATGATCATTGTGCAATATGATATGTATTGTACGATTTTTTTGATGCACTCGTTAGGCCTACCGATTTCTATGTTTCCTGGTAAATCGTTTACGGATTATTGCCATGTCCTAATTTCCCCCATTTGTGTGGAATTTCTTGTGCTGTGAAAACAGATGCCTTGTGGTCCGCGTAATGGTTTGGTCATGCTATAATCGGTGGGGCTGACTGTAAGGATCAAATTTCATCTGGAAAGTGTCACAGAATTTGTGCCTGGCCGTGGCCGTTATGGTTTCCGATATTTATGTGGCGTGAGGGGGGTTGTTTCTTAAAATCAGTATGAGAACAAAATCCGTCCACATATGCAGTAGTCTTCACAGCGAGTGCATGGGTGCGTGTTGACTTGTCCATGTGATTTGTATAATCGACGATCTATGAGTGTGCTATCAACATTAATGAAGTGATTATTGGATATTGCGTTTAAGGTGTTCACTTCACCCTTGTGTGTGTTATATTTATTTGTCTTTGTTTGTGCACGTTGTATGAACACATGTGTAGGCCGTGTGATCGTACTTGTGCGACGCTACGTGTTACAGAAAATTCATACAATTTTAGAGTGTGTTTTTGGTTTTACACTTTATGGCCAATCTGAAGTAATGTTTATGCATTGTTACGAAAAATACACATTCATATTGTAAATCCAGTCGTGTGTGATAGAAAAAACTAAATAATACGTACAATTATTATTCAGGGGTGACTAAACGGGGTTTAAAAAAAATTGTTTGTTTTTTTTTTGATCGCGATAGCGGTCGAACGAAAAGTCCGATCAATTTGAAATTTGGACCATCTACAAGCCTCGATGTGGATTTAACGTCATTAGTTTTGTGGACAAATCTGTTGAAAAGTTACAAAGTTACAATTTAATTATTACAAAGTTATTCCCAAACACAATGGCGGCAAAATGTGAGATAGCCATTTTTTAGTAAATTTCTAGCCGGTCACGAATATACAAATTTCAACGCGATCCGATGAGAATTGTAGGTACAAATTACAATTTTGTATTGCTGAATTGTAGTGAAGTAACTATGACAACGAAACATCCAAGCTATAATTTATATGGACAATCGATCTTTTATTGAACAATGGCAGGAAGTGTAATAACTATAACAGTAAAAACTCAAATCTTTCCACATTTTTGTCACTTTCATTGAACAATGACGATGGCTTTGAGAACTTTTCGCCAGAAAGTTCGTGGACATATGGACGCGCTCGTTTATCAACGCGTCAAACAGAGCGTTTTCCTAGTGTGAGTAGTCCATAAGTGCAGTATGTAGTTGAGACAGGGACTTACAAAGCCTGTCTGGAGGACTGGAGTTATAAGTAGTTCGGTAAATGAAATGGTGTACAATTCAATTTTATCCTTACATTTTGTCAATATGCGTAAACATTTATAATGATTATCTTATCACACTTTTTAGTTTTTATTATTGGTTAAATGGCAATTTAAAATCATAGCAGAAGACCGTTTTAATATTTTAAAATATGATTCATTTTTAAGAAATGATGGGTCCTATTTACGTTTGGGGAAAATGAGCTTCTATTGTTATATACGTTCCAATTCCATTATATATATTTTTTTTAAATTGATCGCGCCCTACAGTAAATGGCATAAGTCCATTTACAGATAAAATCATAATCCTAATGTTCTCGATATAGTGTTGTAAGAGTTGTGTATCACGATTTTAATTAATGTAATCGAATCATCGTATCAGCAGATTATTTTTAATCTCGTGGATGTTCTTTTAGAGCTAATATTACATCACCCTGGTATCTCGGAGGGCGAAATGTGTTTCTTTCAACTATTAATTTTTTAAAATATTTATTTACTTCACGTCGTTTTATAAATTATAAGAAGTGACACTGTCAGTATTTGATTAGTTTGTAACATATGCCCCGGAAATGACTGGCGAGGGAACAAGGTCGCGCCAGCGACCTTGTTTTATTTACTGTAGTAACTAATGAAATAAACAAATATATAAATGTATACATTACTTGATAATTGATGATAAACATATTAATACCAATTTGAAATTTAATTTAATTCATTAAAACATTTCCAGATGAGTGAAACAAAATAAACACATCATTTCATTTCTAATAAAAAGCTTGGTCGATGAATTTGTAATTTGGCTTTGGATCATGTATTATATTGTGTACTATAAGCCAATAAAGGTAATAACTCATCAAGTTATTAAACTTTAATTACTTGATGTCAATTCAAGAAACATTTCGGGACTTAGAATATCAAACCGAAGAATGTAAATTCATCGGAAAGATTTTTTTTATTTTTTTATTTATTTATTTATTAGTTTGATTTCTCACCTCGAAATATTTTAATAAATTAATTCAAATTGGTAATTGTTATTCATATATGTGTATGTCAGGTTATAACTAACATAAACATGTATAAATCTGTTTATTTCATTAATTACTATATTAAATAAAATAATGGGTTTGCCAAAATTTTTAAATATAATCACTTTATTTGTTACGTCTCTTTTGAAATGGGTGTTTTTTTTTAGTGTGATTTTTTGGTTTGTTACAATTTGATCGTCAAGGTTTTTGGCTTGGCCATTTTTTTCTTTTGCAATTTTTTGCAATTTTTGTTTGTTATCTAACTATAGCTATAATTAACAGCTTTATAAAGAAGCGTATCACAAAAAAGGTAAAGTTAAGAAAATGCATTAGTGGAGGTAAATTTAAAGAACCGTAAGTTAAAACTGCTTGTCAGTGTATATTCAAACGATATGCAACCTGCAACAGTGGCAACTGCTGGAGCTACTTATCGTACAGTTAATCAAAACCCCATAGAGTAACGTATTTTTAAAGGACATCTGCAGAAATGTAAGGGTTCACTAAGAGCGATCGTAATTAATGTACAGCACAAGTACATTTCGTCATCAAAAAGCTCATACTATGTACCGTTCAAGAGAGGTATAAGTGGAGATACATTAGCGACGGGAGTGGGGAACATGGCTGTCATGTAGACAAGAGCTTCACGTGGTGCCAGTTGGAACTAGCCCGATATACCATGTAACTGAGACAGACCATTGAGTCATTGAAGGGAAACACAAGTTGAGCACATTACTTTTGGTATTATTTTCTATGGGCCTCTCAAACACGAAAGGCCTCAGTTTATGTTGAAGTGGCCGCCGTGATCGAGATAAGAATATTGTATTAGTACATACAGCGCTATGTGTGGCCAAATTCAGCAACTTATTGGTGAAGATTGCATTCCGCGGTTGAAAATAGTGCCGGATATTATTGGGAAATATCTTGTTTTTTGTATTTTGTTTGTTTGTGTTTTGTTGTTGTGTTTTTATTTTGTTTTGACTTTTGCTGTTTTGTTTGTGTTTGTTTTTCGTTGTCTCATTTTTTTGTGTTTGTTGTTGTGTGTTATTTGTTTTTTGTAAGTCACGTGTCCTGATTTAAATTGCGGCTTGTCTTTTAAGATGGACTGATGGTATTCATAATCTGCCCAAAATTTCTAAAAGCCGTATTTAATGAAACAATTTCAAAATTTGCCATTATCGACGTAGGAAGAACTACGCTGCTTCGTCAGAAAGTTGCGTAATATTGCCACTTTGAGCACTTCATTTGTTTTCACTATAGAGCCTTCAGTGGCCAAACAAGGTGCCTTTACAGCGCCGTGTCATTGTGCCCCATGCAGCAACCCGACCAGTCTCCCTCACACCAGCTGCGCGCTATCCTCGCCTGCGGTGTCCACATGTTTTGTTCAGATGAGGTTGATCGAGACATCTGACAACTGGCAAGAAAAATGGAAATAGTGGTATGTGGTAGACGAAGTTTTGCAACAAGGTTAATGAATGGCGCGGATTGAATTACTTCAATCCTCTCTCGAGGGGCGAGGATAAAAACAATGTATCCAGTCATGTAAACATAATTGAACGTTGCCAAGGAATTAAATGTCAAATCAAGGAGGATGTAACGAATAGGTTTTCGGAATTAACCACAGAGCTGAGAACGATCAAGGTTTATATCCCATTAATTACTTGGATCTAGTTAATTTTATGTAAACAGGAATTGTCGCTATGTTCTAGTTTCAGGTTATTTGAAGGAGCAGATAGAACTTCGCGAAGATTTAATCCGAAGTTGTATATGTTGGTTGTTTGTACATTACTAAGTAATAATGGTTCATGTATATGTTATGTGCACAATGTCGCCACTCCACAAGATAAATAAAATAAATACATACACTTGTATTAAAGTTTACCGACTACCCACTCATTTACACGAACTGATTTTCAGTGGGCTAGGACATTTATACCATTTATTGTGTGCTTCGTTGATATGACGGCTACGAAGTCACCCTTTATATTATGTACACCAGTATAGATAGTTTCAAATCAAGTTCCAAAGTTAAAAAAAACAAACAAAAAAAAACAAAAAAATAGCCTAAACCGATTAATGACTGTTTCATTGAGTTTTAATAGACGATTTTCTTCGCACTTGTACATACGTTTTCAAGAAATTATCACAGTCTCACAGAAGCATCAATTGGGGGATTCAGGTGCCACATAATAACTCACATTTGTTGTTAGACACATTATTTTCTACTGAAACTAACAATATGGCCAAAATTCTATAAATAACGTGGCTTATGAATGAACTGTCCCAGATCTGCAAACAAAGTATCCATGGTTGTCTTTTTACTGAGAAAATCCGTGCCAAATTCCCATTATTTTTCTGGAATTCTATTATAAACCGGTAAATGCTTTTCATTTCGGAATTAATTAATGAGTAAAATACATTTTTGTGTATAGTATGTTAAAAACACACTTTATTTTAACTTTTATGGATAAAAATCTTTTCTCGAATAACGACAAAAATACTTTTGTACTCAGAAAGTTGTCGTCTACAGAATGAAACATAACAACTTTGCGCATTCCATTGTTCTGTGCATATTATTTTCCATTTAAAACAAAATCCCCATCAAGAATGTGTGCTGTACCGCTAGTAAACAAGGGGTCAAATGAATACGGACAAGCAGCGTATGCTTTCCAGGAGATCATCCGTAAATGGCCGAAATAAATAAATGACATCAATTACAGTAAACGAAATAATATAGCAACAGAAGTGGAGACTCCCTAAAAAGAGTAAATATGTATATAATAACAATATAACAATGCATTTGGAAAATAAGTATACCACTTTGTGTATCCGCCGCTGAACAAGGTACGCGTTCAAAGTTAAGACTCTGTTTAAATGATGGAGCATATGCATACGAGTGCGGGAACGAGCCCTGTCAACCCCCCCCCCCCCCCCCTCCCCCGCAACACTGAACTAACTACTAACTAGACGATCTCTAAATTAAAGCTGTGGTCAAAAGGGCCCGGAATATCAGGTAGAGTCCCAATTGGCTTGTTCACGCAAAGCTCAAGGCAGAGCTTGTACCAAAGATTACTGAGTGAGGGAAGACAATTCACTCTAATGAAATCGTCTGCGCGTATCTGAGCGAAATTTTCTAAGTCCGACATGTAGTTCGAATTCTCACCGCAAGAGCTCGCTCTTCCAAAAGTTTAAAACTGAGCGGGAACCTCGGTCGTTCGACTCAGCGCCTTCTCAGCGCCGGGGGAAGGAAGTGTCCGAGCCGATGCCAGAACCGAGCTCAAATATATCCCGCCAGACGGCAACGAAGTTCAAACGTGCTGAGCTGGCGCTCCTTGCGGTGAGAGCTAGAACTAGTGGTGAGACTTTGAAATGTTTGACAAAACTCGCGCAGCTATTTTAACACGGCGATGAAACATCTTCCCTCACTCAGTAATCTTTGCTTGGACCCTGTATGAGTCTCATCACGGTCCCCTAAATCTGCAAGAACAACAATACACAACAATAAACGGCCATGACACAGGGAGTAGGGGAGCAGCAGCGATTGAGAAAAAGTTACAGTGAACAAGCCAATGTTTTTACTCTCTCTGAGTCCTGGGTAAAAACAAAATAAATACTAAATGAAAGCACTCAAATGCCCGGGTATTAAGTTACACGTTTTTGAAGTCCTAGATTGTAATGACGTGTTGTGAGATATGGGGATAAGCGGGTCTATTCTTTGACAGCAGGTATCATCTATCCGCCTCAACTTCGCCTGCACTTCTGCCGCCAAGGTTTTGGCTTTGTGCCTGACCACTTCCATCAGTGTTTAACAATGATATAGTGGACCCAAGATTACTTTACACCTGCTTTCGTCACATCCGGGGCAGTCGTAGCCAACCAGCGAACCGCCCGAGACACACCTGTGCCAATACCGATCGCTGATTGGCTACGAACCAGTTGCCTGTGACGAAAGCATGTGTAAGGTAGTCTTGGAACAACAGCTATATCAATGAGATCCACAACGAATTTTGGAACCACATAACAAAAAACACAATTTTATTTCAAAATCGCCAATTTTGTTTTAAATCGCCTGCGACGTTATAGTGTGGTGGACATTCGCCCCACAACCCCCATTACTGCCATTTTGAAATAATTTTTGTCTCGGAATTTGGTGTCCCCCTCCAAACAAATCATCGACCTCTGTGCACGTCTATGAGCCGAACCCACGTCCCGTGGACAGAGCAGATTGAAGACAACCTGGCTGGAAGTAATGAAGATGTGTTTGTGGTCCCATGGACATGGTCCATGAGGCTACGGTCACCGGTTTGAAGTCTAGCTCCAGTGATTAAAATCAAACGACATGGGAATTAACGTCTACGGCGAGTGGATGTCTTTCGGGGAAACAGATATTGAGAGGAATTATAATCAAAGTATGCTCGATAGTGGCGCATCCAAGGAATGTTATATGGTCCGGCCTTTTCCTGGTAGGTCAGCTGCGAACATTGGGGACGAAATTGCAAGAGAGGAACTTATTCAAGGAGACGGGAATGTATAAGAGGAGAGAACTTTGTCAGTAAATACTTGAAAGGCCGGTTTTTCGGAGAAAATCACCGATCAACGGATAATCTTGGGGGGAAACCGGCCCTTAGAGAAATAACATGTGTATTCTTAAGGATTGTATGTTTTCGTTAGTACTTAGTTCTAAAACTATTATAAACATTAATGTGAGTGTATAAGTTTTTAAAGCGCTTTGGGTGTGGGGGCCATGCACCGTAGTGGAAACTGGCAAAAATGAGAATTGGCGTGAGAGGAAGGCATTTATTCTCTGCGGTCGGCTCCACTGTACCCCTGAATCTGTCGCCAGCGCAGATAGCGCGTGACTGAGGGTGGGCCGGGGTTCGAGCAGGACGCGACTGAAAGATAAGGCTGAGTTGTGGCTGGGGCAATATTTGGTTCCGTTCTGATACCGCTAGGTGTATGTCGTGCTATAAAACATGATATAACTTCATAATTTTACAAGTTGTAATAATACATGGTCTTATATTATTTTATTAGCTATACATTTTATTATTTTATTACATTTTCTTATCAATATTACATTTTTTAATATAGCATTTTTAAGACGGAAGAGTTTATCATCCTATATTAAATAGATTGAAGTATCGAACGTGTATATTATACACTCCAGCTCAAGCCCGAATCAATTACTATCTTGTTAAGTCCATGTTTCCATATTTTCATTAGTGGTTGCCATAGTGAACAGTAAATAGATAACTGCATACTTCAAATAAAACATACCATATTAGTATTTGGTTTGCAGATTATCGTATTTTCATTAGTGGTTGTCATAGTGAAAGCAAGTTAACCGAAATGTAAATGGATAACCTGCATGCTGCAGGTACTATACCATATTAATCACTTTATATCACTATTGAAAACGATGCAGAGCATTAGGAAACGTTATAAGACCCTTGCTTTGACTATTTTCCTTGCATGCAATTACAAGTATACACAATTACAAAAATAGAAATTGCAGCCAATTATGTAATCCGTTTCATAAACCAATCTCACCTGATTAATTAAAAGAGGTTTTAATATTTTCCCAGATTTTTTCGTAATTCAAACATAGGGTATTTTCTTGAGAACTAAATAAAAACCATTTATTCTGCAACACAAGTAAGGCACACGTGTATTCGGAGAAGTATTTTAAGAAGCTGAATATTAGATGGACAAAGCAAGATCTATGATTTCAAAGTTTCGTCCGGCATCGAGGCCTATTTATTTTCGGATCCGATTTCCATGGAATGTCATTTTGTACTATCAAAGAACGTTGAAAGGCAGTATTTTGAAACGACTCCTAAATCTCGAGCGGTTATAGAAAAGTTGAGAAGTCTTGTATTACATAAAGCTTTATGAAACGAAAAACATGCAAACGGGACTAGAAGACGAACAGAGTGAAAGTGAACCTGAATTTCACATTTCCTTTCTAAAAGAACACACCCCAACACCCCACGTAAACCTTATCGAATCTCTATCCACTGTCAGAAAATATTTAAGTGTAAACGTTATAAACATTTTCAATCGAAAAAATATAAAAAGCGAGCGTCTCCATTCTACTCTTATGGCACTCGAATTGTTTTTGGTTTGTTTTTTGTCTCGCAATAGCGGTCGAACGGAGAGTCCGATCAAGCTGTAATTTGGACCATCCTCAAGCTTCGATGTGGAATGAACGCTATTAATGTTTTGGCAAAATCGTTCGAAAGTTACAAAATTACACCAAAATTACTGGAATTTTTTTTCTGAAACAAAATGGCGGAAAAATGTGATACAGCCATTAGCTACTTTGTAGTAAATTACCGTTCGGTCACGGATCTGACCGTAACCAGCCCCCTCAACGCTCCCATCTCCCTAAGTAACACGAAACAATGATACAAAAATCTACCGACCATGTTCGAGCATTACGCGCTAACGCGTCTGTAGGAACATGCCGGAGTACGTTAGGGTCTTAGTGTGACTATTCGTTATAGTTTACCTCTACAACTTACATGCTAGAGCTAATGAGTGGGTCAATGTTTAGTTAAAGTGTAAAGTAATTTTAGTTCAGCACCAATTTAAGATGTTTCCTTTATGTTTTGTGATATATATTAATATATATTAATAAATGCTTCTATTGAAAACCCAAAATGTAACATGAGTCTATCTACTTGTCCTTTATAATAAATCTAATTCATAAATGAATAAGACAAATGTGATTTAATAAGAAGTTTTTCTCATTGAAAGTCCCACTTAATCTGTCAGGTACGTATTCATCTGGCGTTTTGAGCCGTCTGTAAACGTCGCACAATCCGAAAATAAAACATATAACATATTAACCATTCTAGTTCACTTTTCCCCTTCATTTTTCTTCCACTTTTATGAAATATACATTTTTTTTACAGTAAAGAAAAATAGGTTCTTGACCATATGAATTTATGATGAGTTGTTTAAAGTACACTCTGGGACTTGAGTTGTACTACCGCTATTCAGAGCAAGGGTAGAAACACAAAGTAATGGCCAAGTTCATATTTCTTCTCTGTTCGTCACATAAGAAGAAAACAACCACAAATAATATTCTTCTTGTTGTCAACATTATTAAATACGGTATTATTGATTTCATTAATTGTAAATGTTGTTTGCTGTAATTCAACTTGTCTAGAAATCTTGTAACATGTAACTACTCACATCACTCTTGGTGAATATAAGATAGAAAAAAAAACATGGGTTATGTTTCTTTTCTTGTTACAGAAATAACCAATGTTTGTAGATGATCATTTACAAAATATGGCTCGATCATTAAATGTACATATTGAAGGTAAATCGAATATATATTTTTTATTTTATCTTTATTTATATGGTAAAACATAAACATGGCAAACGATTTGTCTAGACAGATGGTCCATGCCTATGTACTTACTCATCTGTAAAAGCGTTCGCTGGTATCGGTACATCAATATTCCGTTTAAGGAAAATCCATCTTGGAGTGAAAATATGCCACTAAAAGTACAGTTTGTTCTCCATTCCACTCTTAGGCCACTCTTCGTTTTTTTTTTTTTTTATATATGTCACGCGACAGCGGTCGAATGGAAAGTCCGATCAAGTTGAAATTTGGACCATTCACAATTTTCGATGTGAGTTGAATGCCATTAGTTATGCGGCAAAATCATTCATAAAGTTATGACTGAAAAATACTAAAACAAAATGGCGGCAACATGTGAGATAGCCATATTTTAATAAACGTTTTACCGGTCACGAATGTGTTCATTTTATGGCGATATAATGAGTATTGGAAAAGTTACACGTAAGTTACTCTAAAATATTTTCGGAAACACTTTAACAGCCAAATGTAAGGTGGCTATTTTATAGCAACATTTTTGTCCGGATACGAATATACTTATTTTTAAGGCGCTACGTACTCACAACATACTCACTAATGGAATGTGGAACTAAATACGTACTAGAGGCAGAAATTAGACATTTCTATTGCTGTCAATAAATGCTAGTAACGGTGGCGGGCCGTGTTGAAAACAATATAGTAATAAGGCACATGTCATGTGGTATGGGGCTTGCCCTACTCTTTACTACCATCATCTTGTTTTAATTTGTACTGTGTTATGTTATGTATTATCTCATTACATTTTTAAAATAAATAATAATAAATGACAACGCAAAGTCTTAGCAACGCACAGTGCACCACATCGACAATGTTGGTAAGTATATTAGCCATGGACGTACTTCACTCGTCCCACCGAAGAATAGTGTATGTGTATGTTAGTATTTATCTCAAACCCATGTCTCCCCCACATTCCATTCTCGCGCATAAGAATGAAAACATAACAAACATCTTCGAAATGAATCCTTTTTACTTTGTCTTTATATCTGGTGGTATGAACAAACACCAGTGGAACATAGATATGCACATTACTATTATTTTATTCGAATATAAACCGCATTTTTAAGACATAACAAACGCTAAGGTAAGCCTACGTAAGAAAACTATTAAATCATAAAGATAAAATTAAAGTTAGCATAGTGGGCAAAATATAGGATAATAAATTAGAGTTTAACGTAGTGGCAAATTTTTAGTAATTGAAGTTGATGTGGTTTAAATAGGACATTGCAAGAGTCCAAGACAAATATGAATTGATGAATTAAGAACACAATTGCAAGTGTGAATCAAGAAACTGCTTTAAATTTGATTGTGAGATTAAAAAATAAAGAAATACTAGTACTTCTTATTTAGTTGCCTTATCCATCTAGTGACAATCAACTTTTATACTTTTTTGCTACAATGCTATCTCCGAATTTAAAAACATTTTATATTTTTCTTATCCCGTATAATTGCGTTATATAGATGCACGTACTTTGTTTTGACATGCACGCGCATGTGAATGTGACATGTATACGTAGACATGGATGCACGTGCTTCGTTTTGACATGCACGTGCACGTGATTATGAAATATACGTTCATGTATACGTATATGTATGTATACGCTGACATGGAACCGTTTTTTTAAACTGTAATATTAAATCCGCTTTGCAGGACGAAATGTTCAATTATAGTCATTATTTCTAATAACTCGGTACATTTAAACATTGTATGGTTTTAATTACAAAAGTAAATTATTTCCATTCGTTTTCTGCGTTTTGAACATTTAACTACTTGGTTGCATACATCATCAAAGTAACGTCCATTATCTTTACTAATTCTTTGCTTCGGTCTTGAGAATACGTTATGAGTTTTGAGAATTTCAAAATTATGTAGTAAAGTCAAGTTTCCTTTCAGAAACAAAGTAAAATCATGTGATAACACACCATTTTAAACATGAAAACCTCTCCCTAGGTAAATATTTACCTCTCACCAAGTAGACTTAAGCTTACTATTAAGATTTAAAGTACATTCATGGACCAAATGACGATCATTCCTATTTTTGATCGTCCTGAAGTTCTAAATTTACTAATTCGACTTTAGTTATTACCAATCTCCATGAAAAAAAAGGTGTAAATGAATTCTGAAATTCAGTTTGATATATATAACCTAAAATAATATACTCATCCTGTATAGTAACCCAATTGGTTTGTGGTTCCCAACAGGCAAGCAGGTTTTTCAGCTTTTTGAATAAAATATGATAAAGCTTTGTGATCCTGTTCCGATGCGCTGTTCTTCAAAGGGTTCATTTACACTCCTCGTATGACATTTGGTCCGGTAATCTATGTCAATACAACTCCACCGCAAATCTGTAAGCAGAACCTTTGATGTAACACATTGAAAATTATTCAACACAAAGGACATTGCTATGATGTTTTTAAAGCGTGTTCTAGAATTAATGTGAATCGTACCATGTGTTTTTGTGTCGCGTTTGTTTGAACTTAACCAACCACAGCTAGCGAGTGTAATAGGTGCATTCACGATATATGGGCCTATACTTCACGTTACAGCGTGAAATATGCTGTGTGATGATCTGTGATCTGAGTTCAAGCCAACTTGCTGCTAGGTTCGCACCCTAAGCTGGGACGCTCAGCCTACGAAATTCATACTTTGTCTCCACTGAAACTTAATGACAATTAGTGGCTCGTTGGAACAGTGGTTAGCATCCTTGCGTCCAATGCAGAATGTCCCGGGATCAATCAGGGCTTCAGGCAGAAGTTTTTTAACTTATAATATGGATTCAATTCCATTACTTCTTGTGTTAGGAATATGTAAACGGTGACCTTGCAGCCGTTCTAGCAACGAAGCACTCTTTTAATTCAAAGTTGTTCTGATCCGTTCTTGTTGATTCTAGCATTTTTCTGCAGGTGTTCGCATTGTCCAATCACTGATTTATATAGTTCATATTTGAAATATAGATTTTTGATTGGTTATCGCTCACTCGCCGATGGTTTTCAGAGCTTTCATGGTTGGTTTAGTCGCTTTAAAAAATTAAAGTCCCCTACTGAAAATCAGTTTTGTCACTGAGTTGGTAGACTCTCAATATGAATTTATTATTTTATTTTTAATTAATGGCTTGTTAGAGAAAGGTTTAGCATGGAAAGTGTTTACCTACGTCAGTATTAAGCAGTGTTTTTGTTCAATAATTTTGATCACACTCTTCACTATCTCAGCACTACGAGATCACCTGGATGTCTATATATTATGCAGATTTAGATAGATATGGTTTGGGTTAGTTCTTGAAATTAAGTTTCAAAGGACATATTTAACAAATAGCCTTATAATTTATTGTCATGAAATCTATTTTTCTCAAAGAATGCTGACTTGCAGAAACGTGCATAAATTCGTTCATTTAGCTATAATGCTTTTGCTTTAGGCCAGAATACAAGGTTGACATATTCAAACACTGCTTTGGTGAGATAAAAAATGTAAAGACATTGTATGTTATGTGATGATACTCTTAATTCAAAATACACATAAAATCCCGTTATTGTTTATTATTTTTTTTTAGAAAAACGAACTATCAACTAATAAAAATAATCAACAATAAAAAAAGTCAATAATCAACAATCACAATACAAACATAAAAAATCCGCTTATGGTAAGAAATACTCAGTGCTCAAAAACGAGACGAAACGTAGTTTTTAATGTTAGCATACGGCTGTACGTGGTGCGGCAGTAAGCGCATGATACCTACAACGCGCGGCACGTAGTTGTTAATGTTAGCATACGGCTGTACGCGGTGCGGGAGTAAGCGCGGGATACCTACAACGCGCGGCAACTAGTTGTTAATGTTAGCATACGGCTGTACGCGGTGCGGGAGTAAGCGCGGGATACCTACAACGCGCGGCACGTAGTTGTTAATGTTAGCATACGGCTGTACGCGGT
This sequence comes from Isoperla grammatica, assembly GCA_945910005.1. Lineage (NCBI taxonomy): Eukaryota > Metazoa > Arthropoda > Insecta > Plecoptera > Perlodidae > Isoperla > Isoperla grammatica. The sequence continues at coordinate 61,321,015 of OX246737.1, forward strand.
GCGGCTGTATCGCGGAATACCTACAACGCGCGGCACGTAGTTGTTAATGTTAGCATACGGCTGCACGCGGTGCGGCAGTAAGTGCGGGATACCAACAACGCGCGGCAACTAGTTGTTAATGTTAGCATACGGCTGTACGCGGTGCGGCAGTAAGCGCGGGATACCTACAACGCGCGGCACGTAGTTGTTAATGTTAGCATACGGCTGTACGCGGTGCGGGAGTAAGCGCGGGATACCTACAACGCGCGGCAACTAGTTGTTAATGTTAGCATACGGCTGTACGCGGTGCGGGAGTAAGCGCGGGATACCTACAACGCGCGGCACGTAGTTGTTAATGTTAGCATACGGCTGTACGCGGTGCGGCTGTATCGCGGGATACCAACAACGCGCGGCACGTAGTTGTTAATGTTAGCATACGGCTGTACGCGGTGCGGCAGTAAGCGCGGGATACCAACAACGCGCGGCACGTAGTTGTTAATGTTAGCATACGGCTGTACGCGGTGCGGCAGTAAGCGCGGGATACCTACAACGCGCGGCACGTAGTTGTTAATGTTAGCATACGGCTGTACGCGGTGCGGCAGTAAGCGCGGGATACCAACAACGCGCGGCACGTAGTTGTTAATGTTAGCATACGGCTGTACGCGGTGCGGCAGTAAGCGCGGGATACCTACAACGCGCGGCACGTAGTTGTTAATGTTAGCATACGGCTGTACGCGGTGCGGCAGTAAGCGCGGGATACCAACAACGCGCGGCACGTAGTTGTTAATGTTAGCATACGGCTGTACGCGGTGCGGCAGTAAGCGCGGGATACCTACAACGCGCGGCACGTAGTTGTTAATGTTAGCATACGGCTGTACGCGGTGCGGCAGTAAGCGCGGGATACCTACAACGCGCGGCACGTAGTTGTTAATGTTAGCATACGGCTGTACGCGGTGCGGCAGTAAGCGCGGGATACCAACAACGCGCGGCACGTAGTTGTTAATGTTAGCATACGGCTGTACGCGGTGCGGCAGTAAGCGCGGGATACCTACAACGCGCGGCACGTAGTTGTCAATGTTAGCATACGGCTGTACGCGGTGCGGCAGTAAGCGCGGGATACCAACAACGCGCGGCACGTAGTTGTTAATGTTAGCATACGGCTGTACGCGGTGCGGCAGTAAGCGCGGGATACCTACAACGTGCGGCACGTCACAGTACAAAAAAGTATGTAAAATGTAAAATTCAAAGTTTTTTTTACACAATCCAAGAACGCCATTTAATTGGTAATTGTTTGTTTAATAATAATATTAATATAGTTGATATTGATTGATTATATATATATATATATATATATATATGTGTGTGTGTGTATGGTTGAAAATGATTTATATTATTGCTATGCAAAATAAGGTCTTGCCAATAGAATAGAACACTATTATAAACATGATGGGTTTTTATCGATTTGATTTATAGTGACTATTATGTTCGCATGCTCTGGCAAAAAAATGAGACGCCGCTCAAGTTAAAGCATCATGGTGACGATGATTTCAAAGTGTTATAAAAGGGACTAGGTAAAAGGGAGGGGTAGGTATACTTCCTGAATCCAACAATATATGAAACTCTTTTACCCATTGAGAAGACTATTTTTCACGTTAAATGAAGGAATATACTTTTCTTTGACTTCGTTTATTCACTCGAAAACCACAGATTACATTTTCATAACATAGCCATTCCGCTCGTCTGCGATACTTTCTTTTCAACGCACGACTTGCTAAACGATTTATTTCCATATTCTAACAATCTTTCTAGAGGAATTTAACTTTCTTGTTTTCTTGATGAATAACTTCTTCCTGTTTTCCAAGTTTTGTAAAATTCCTTATCCCGATCTAAAACTTTCATTTATACACCGGCCTGCTCTTAATAGAACCAGACTTCTCTAACTCACCCACAAAGTAATTCAACAGAATAGGATTTTGAGTGAGCTAGAAGACGTATTTTTGGTGGAAATTTTTTTATCAGTTTTGAAGACGGAGTAGCGTAACTTGTGTAATGAGCAACAATACAGCGTTCTAGTGAAGAACAATCTACGATTGTCAATAAATACAAACTGCTTTATGAAGTGCACAATATTTACAAACGTGGCAATTTGACAAACACATATGAAACCACAAATTTGGCCGTGTCTACATGACTAATAATATCCACCAGGTTAATCTTTTAATTTAATATTGAAGCACAATTTCCAACTCAGAACTTTCTTTAGCGGTGTTGCTATTTTCAATTCGTCTCGATTACACTTTATTTGGTTCGCAATTTGTATCAATATAACGCTAATTAAACTTTACCACTCGGCAATTACCCATTGAGCTGAACTTTGACATGCTCAAGTTAGCTTCTCACTCGCAGTAATGCAATTAGACTACTCACTGATCAAACATCAGAGCGCTCGCTCAGTGTTAGTAAATATACC